>CAOLHI010000325.1:600000-1086270 GCA_948474755.1 Ctenosaura bakeri | reverse complement strand
ATTGTCACCTGAAGTTATATGAAGGATCATATTGCTGTATATGATCCTACCTGGGTTTTAGGTTGTTCAGAGCAAGCCCTCTCAGTCTTGTCCAGGTACATTTGACGATGATGTGCCAGAAGGTCTTTTCAACAGCTCGTCCCAAGTTGCCAAATTCCCTTTCCAAAGATCATAGCTGCTCCCCGCACTTGCCATCCTTCCTTCTACAAATAGGCAAACTGCTTTTTATTCAAGCAGTCTTTTTGTGAAATAACTGGCTGCTAAGGAAGTACAGGGTGCTGTACTTTTTTCCTTCCCAATGTACTTTTTCAGTTGCTTTTAATTTGGTTGTGGTTTTTTTTTAACATGACAATTGGTTCAGTTGTATTTTAATATTACAATCTACAGTGGTTTAGTTATATCTGTTTTGCAATCATGTTTTGTGCTGCCTTGGATCCCAGTATTAACTGAAAGGCAGGATACAGATAAAACAAAACATTATTGAGATTTGTTGTAAAACTTCCAGAATATAAAGAAAAAAAACTGAGTTTGCTTACAAACTATATAAGGACATTAAAGACTTGCTAGTCCATACCAGCACTCACGTTGCATCTTGTTTTCAGCAAGCTAGACTGGACATAATTGCTGTGGTCCAGCTGACTCAAGATCCATTATTCTGTAATCCTGTTGACTGGAAGAAATATAAATCAAAGTATTTCACCATCTGAAACAGCTTCCTTGTGGTATATTCTAGAAAAAAAAATCTGTGTGAGAAACTAAGTATTGATCAGACTGCAAGACGCTTGAAAAGATACATGAGGAACATAGCCTTTGCAATTCCAGATCAGTTTCTCCTCTGGATTTTGGAGTACGATCATACTGTTAGGTTTTCACAGGAAGAACAACATAGAGAAGTGTGGATTAAAAAATGAAGACTTGCTACTTGAAAGGGAATTACAGGGGAGATTCACTTTACATGGTTCAATACCCAGTGATTTAAAAGGAATTATATATTTCTTTCTCTTGTGTTAAGATTATTTACAATTATATTCTAAATCATATATATTATGAATGAGTTTGGAAGTAACTAGTTACAAATAATGAGTTACTTGCAATTAAGTCCTTATCCAAAAAGCCTAATTATAGTTACATCACATTGTTGTAACCTAGCAACATGTAACTTGACTCCTTTTGTGATGTAATTGAAATTTTAACTTGCTTTTATAGTTGTGTGTTGAAGTAACTTTAACTTACTTGAACTTACTTAATGGCACAGGTGGAATATCTTATGATTCAGATGCTGGCTCATACTGTGCTTTGTACTGCTGAATGAAGAAACAATCTGTGTTTCTTTCTAAAGCAACTGAAAGCAACTATTTTAGTTACTGAGAAATGAGAGGACAAGGAGTAACTTCTAAAATCCATACATTAACAGTAACAAATTACTTTTAAAACTCTTGATTTCTAGCACTCTGTCATCCAGTGCAACTGGATCCTCTCCCTTGCAACCACATAAGTGGTCTTTATAAATTTCAGATTAACCATAATAACTCTGTTCCCTCTCCCATTCTCCTTCACCATTTTTAATGCAGTAATTTAGAATCTTTTAAGAAATATTTTCATTTTAGGAGCATTTCAGATGCATTGCATTCATAGTTCTATGCCTTCCCATTCCCATAAAAGGGTTAATAGTCATTGTTTTGCATAATAGTCGTTTTTTTGCATTGTTCAGATGGAGTCGACGCCCACACCTGTTGGAAGCTTTCCTGGTTTTTCCACTCAACCAGTAGCATAAACTTGTTTTCATGTGTTTTACCCAGCAATATATAAATGTTTATACTTCCCCTCCCCAAATGTTTTGCAAGAATATGAAGAGATTAAAAATTAAACTGGATGTTCAAAGGGTTTGTGTATTTTTTTATACACAATATTTAATAGTACTAGGGGATTTTTAAGTTTTACCACATGGTATTGTTTTTTGGTTTGGTTTGGAGAGGCCCCCCCCTCATTTCACATTTCAATTTATAGTTAACAGTTATGTTAAAATACTTATTTTTTAATGTCAAGTTTGATTTTTCAAAATAACAAACTAGTTAACTGACTTCTCCCTTGGTTTTATTATGTCATTGATGCAAGTTATGGGGGAGATTTTTTGTCTTTATGTTTTATCATTAAAATTATCAGAAATATATTGTTTGTATTCAAAGTGCTTCTGTGAATGAGCTTGGTTGGAACAATGTTCAGTTCTATAAAGCTCAGTTCCTTAGGTGCTTGGACATGTCTTTACTTCCCCTCTTCTTTTTTAACAGTATTTACTCATTCTGTACTTACCCATTCCCAGCCAAGGCCTGCCACCGCCACTTTGATTTGCTTGTTTCTTTCATTGTTGGTAACATTTGTTCCCAGTCTACCCAAACTAAAGATTGTTGTTCATATTATTACTGTGTGCCTTCAAGTAATTTTTGACTCTAGGCACACTTCCTTGTTCAAATTTCCCTCCATAGCCATTTATGGCATCTGTATTCCTTTTCTAAGCCACTGTTAACTAGTCCTGCTCCCTCTGTCCCTCTCTCCTTCTTCCTGCCAATCTGTCAGTTTACCAACCCAGACCAAAATCTATCACTTGTCCCCCCCCATTTCAGCATATTCCTCCCAACTTCTACTTTATTAGCAGAATCTCCATACACTTTGTTGTTGTTCTGTGCCTTTTAAGTTTTTCTAACTTACACTGACTTTAAGGTAGATCTATATATATTTTTTTTCTTGGCAAGGTTTGTTCAGAGAGAGTTTTGCATTTGCCCTCCTCTGAGGCTGACAGAATGGGATTTGCCCAAGGTGGTTTTTTATGATTGGGCAGGGATTCAAACCCTGGTTTCCTGAAATCCTAGACCGATGCTCAAACCACTATGCTAGGCTGATTCTCTAAATAAGGATTCCATGAATTAAACCTCAGATCTTCTATGCTTCTAATCATTTATGATTCTACATTTCTCTTAATCTTTTTATACTCAAAAGGAAGCACACTGAAAGTACTGAATTCTGTGTGCGTATGCACCTGGAGGTGCTTGTGTTTGTTTGCTTCTGAGTTTGAAATGATTAGGAGAGGTGGGTAGAAGATCTGACATTAATTCCATGATATCTTTTGTTAGGGCAGGGAAAGGCTGATGTCTGAATCCTGCCTACCCCATGCTGGTCAGTATATACAGCTGCTGAGACAGCTAGATCAGTGAAGTAATTTACATTAAAAGACCTTCTGTGCTATAGGGCAGCTGTGTCTTATTAAGAAATTCCTCCTTCCTATCTGTTGGATCTTCTACAAGAGACCGATCCAAAACACTTGAATTTTACTATAGCCTTCTCTGATCAGGATATAATTTGAGATTGGGTAAAATAATCAGTTGTTGACTCACAGCTTGCTTCTACAGAGATGGCTGAAGATGAGAGTGTCATTTCCCCAGGGAAGAAAATTAGCCCTTCATTTTAAATAATAGATTTAAAGAATTGTTATGAATTTCTTCACTGGAGAAAAAACATACCAGTAAAGAAAATGGAAAATAGAAACATGATTATGTGTCTGCCTGAGAATTCACATATATTGAAAGGTCACTCCTCTGTATTCTATTGGTAAGGGGAATACCTTATTTGAGGATGTAAGTAAGAGGGTCTTTTCTGTGGTGGCACCCCAGTTGTGGAATTCCCTCCCATTGGAACCTAAACTGCTGCCAACATTGGAATTATTTCAGTGCTAAATTAAAACTTGGCTTTTTATTAAAGCATTTGGGACAAACTGGTGTTATCCAAGTTGAACATGTTTTATGACTGAAGTTTGTTTTAACTGGTTTTATTTTGTCTCTTCTTAAACTGAGAAGCTTGAGGCCCCTCCCTAAACTGCAAACCCCAGGATTCCATAGGATGTTGAAAGTAGAATAATAGCACTATAACAGTCTAGTGTGGAAATGGCATGAGTTACATATGCTTGGGATATGCAGTGTGAGAGTTGCATTGCCATCACGTCCTTTTTTCTAGAGATATCTGTCTTGCAGCTCTCAGCAACAAAGCAGTGCTGAAAATAGAGGGGCTTCTGTGTCAATCTAGAACTTTGCCAAAATGACCTAGATCTCTAGAGAGATCTTCTACTTCATGAAATCCTCTCCTATGTCCCCACCTTCTTCTTGTGCTTATGAATAGAAATAGCTGTTTTCATTAGCTTTCCATCCCTCACCCTCCTGCCTTTAAACAAAAATTTTACATTTGGATTTATAAGCAGCCACACCCTACAAAGTTGCATATCCAAATTACATACATATTCTGTACAACCGTTATTTCATGTATCATTAATTCCTATATATGTGTGTGTGTGTGTATTCCTTTTACATTTGTGATGGAAATAAGATATCCATGAATTAAGAATATTTTCAGAACTGAATAAATCAAGAATAGGTAAGAGATGTGGAATTTTATGAGTAAACACTCTTAAAATCCTGAGATGGAGAAGTTATGACCTAAAATTCATAGGCTTTATGCACCTGTGAATGTAATAGCTCAAAAATAGATATAGAATGTAAGTGGAAGTACAGAATGTCATGAATGTGAATAACAACACACTGCCTGTTTGAAAGCGGAGCAACAGGTAGTGTGTAGCAGATCTGTCAGGGACTCAGTGCTATGCATGGATAAAGATGTCAAGAGCACTTGTAGTCATCAAAGCAAATGTGCACCTGTGTAGGCCTGGGAATATTAGGAAATATTTCAGTTAATTATTCAGTTTCAAAGTGAATTACAACTATATATTTATGGAAACCCAGAAGAGTAAGATAATTACAGATTCTTCTTATCCCCAAGTGTGTTTGCTTGTAAATGATAGCAATGCTGTTATTCACAAGCTGGTTTAAGCAATAATAGTGCATTTTTAGTCTCTTAAGTCCAAAAGTATCTTTGTGAAGTTGCCAACATCTATCATGACCTGACAAGAGTTAAGCACTTTAAAATTATGCACTTAAATTATGGATTAAAAAAAACAACAATAAGGCCTAAAATGGTTGTACTATGGAGGTATAATAGAGTTTAATCTAATATGTACAATGACAGATCTATATTAGCAGTTGGACGTATAGCTATATTGGGAGTTGTATCCAGTGAGTGTCTCACACTAACAGAATGACATCCATGGGTGGGGTAAAATTCTCTTTTCCTCTAGAATTCCTGCCCAGTCTCCAGTTGTTCCAAAGGGTTTGCAGATCCTGTGGAGCAAATTTTGAGGGGGTGTATAAGAAGCACGAGGAGAAAGGAAGGTTCTGTTGCATGAGTGGAAATCCAGTTGTGCAACATTAGGTGTAAACCTTATTTTTTAATTATCATGAGCAAGGGAATTTAGCATAAGACTCTAACACTGGCAGTTAGCAAAGATAGTTAAATGAGTTCAGAAGCATTTTAATCTTATGAAGCGGAATATATGAGCAAAGTGATGGTTTTGGGAAGTACAACATGAGGATTTAATAGCTATACCTCTACCACGTTGCATTTCCCATTAACCACACTGTTGTGTCCTATTCATTAATTATATTGGTAAAATAGTATGTTGTGGTTTGGCAAATAAGATCAACAAGGTGAGATTGCAAAACACATAGGTATGTCTGCAGTTTAAGCCACTATAGAGACTAGCATGGGTGCAATCAGCTAACATGTCTTTTTTCCAGATGTGAAAGTTGACTTTTGTGATTACAGTTGGTAGAATTTCATGGAGATAGCAGCCCTTAACACCACAAGCCAGGAGTAAGAACCAATGGGCTAAGTAGGATTCAGATTCTGCTGTAATTAGCCTTAACTGCAGTTCTGCTCATCCTTCGATACTATTATCATATTTTATTCATGGTACAATCTGATTTTAAGAGATTTTCTTCTTCTCTTTATTTTTTTAAGTTACATTCATTTCCATGTTTTTTCCTCAAATGAAAACCAATAAAAGCATTATTTACTCCAAAAATATTGTGACTTCCTTGAAATTCCTATTCACACAAAAAAATAGCCACATACAGTAGGAGTAGGAGAAGCTCACTGAGTACCACTCATTCGCCCTCACCCTTATATAATGTGATGCAGATAACACAACAATGTAGCCCCACTCTTTACCTAAGCAAGCCTTTCAATTTATTTGCTGAGCAATCACAGAATAATGTGACCAGATACGAGAACTGGGTTGGAAAGGGCTACTTTATTTAACCTATTTAAACTGACTTGGATCTGGAAAGGTGCAAGAGGGGGAAGTAACCTAATGTGGGGTCAACTGAGGCCAAGTGTCACTATATGAACTGGGTTGCTCCCTATCTGGCCATTTACTGGAAGGCAGATCCAAGGACTCCACTCCTAAATTGCAGGACTTAAGTGATAGAAAGGCCCAGGCCATCCCCAAGGAATGTTCCCACCCCCTAAGTCTGAGGACCTAAAGAGACAGTTCCAGAGACCCTCCCTCACTAAAAGGGTACCAGGGTGTTCTTATTTTCCCCACTTCTACCTGCCAAGTGACCATCTATGTAAAGCCAATTGACACAGTCTCCCAAATAAAGTGTTGGGTAGGGGACAAAAAGGTAAAAGGGACAACAATACCCTAAAGGAACCAAGAAAGCTCACAACGCACTGGAGGTGGGAGGGTGGGCCAAAGCGTTGTCCAAAAGGAAACAGAGGAGCGAATGGAGCTCATAAAACCCCTAGCTCTGCCCCCAAATCCCTGGTGTCAAGGCATATTGTGCCTGACATCATCAAAGTTGTACCTGATGTCATCAACATCTCCTCTATCAGAGGTCAGAAAAAGGTCCTCCTCCACAGTGCCGTGTGCCACAATGGGTTCGGAGCCATATTACTGACCAACCATGGAATAATGAGACCAGACACAAAGAATTGCATTAAATAGAACCTTTTTAAACTGAGTTGAACATGGAAAGATGCAAGAGGGGGCGAGAAACCTAGTACAGGAACAGCTGAGGCCAGGCATCACTCCATGACTTCCTCTCCTGGCTTCCCCTGGGCAAACCACCTGGGTCCCAAGGGCAATCCATTAGCAGCCCAATTAGCATTGGATTGCTCACTGTCTGGCTATCTGCTGGGAGACAGATGGAACCCCCTGCCCCAAGTTGCAGGACTTAAGGGAGGGCGAAGCCTCTCAACCCCAAGGGTAGTCTCCTTCCTAGTCGCCAGATCTGAGAACCTAAAAAGGCAGTACCAGAGCCCACCCTTCACCAAATGGATGCCAAGGTGTACACCATAATTCTTATTCTCCCTCCCACTACTGGCCACGGACAAGGGACAAGTGTCTGCCTAATCCCTTTTCCCCATCAAGCTGGCCAAAAAGGCCCTTGTCCTTTATTGCAAGTTTTCCAGGAACAACCTATTCCCTCCACAGATAATTGTATGCTGTCTGCTCTGTAGAGCTCAGGGCACTTTTAGGATGTGGGAGGACATGGCCCAACCACCTGTTTAGAGCATTACAGATTTCCCTATTTACTCTTTGGCAGCCGGTATCAATGCATTTAGGGGTCACTCTTATCTGGACAGAGTTGGCAAGGCTACTATTCCTAGCCATCTAGTTTGTATGACCTGAAAGTCATGCACAGCCTGAAGGATTCACTCCCAGATGAATGACCAAAATGTGAGGAGGAGGCCCCTTGCACTTTCCCACAATAGAGGTAACAAGCCATGTCACCCAAGGCATCTTTTCCTGAGGACTCCAATGTTGCCTAGTCACTCAGCCCAGATTAAATGTCAAAACAACTATTTCAGGTCTAGCATATCACCCAGTGAACCATACTGTGGCCACAGATCAGGATCACTGCATCTCTAGACAAAACCTAAAGCCTGTAAAATACAACATTAGAAAATGGAACCATGCATTTCATGAATTGAGAAATCGGACATATTTCTTATAAGCATGGGATTCCCAACATTCAATGTACTAGATTTCTGTCACGTCCATGGCAAAAGCCAGAGAAGCTATCCTAGTCCAAAATGAATGGGTTCCATATTTAAACCTTGGAAGACCTAAGTGTTGCAAGCCTTGGAGGTGACAGATCAAAAGGAGTATTTGGTGAGGGGTGAAAGGTCAGTGTGGCAAAATAAAGGATCTGGCCTAGGTCTTCTAACCGTCACATAATTCTGTAATTCATGAAACAGGCATAAGGCCATATGATTACAAAGTCCCAATATTAACTTATCCCCTCTCCTCCTCTGATCCATCTTAGAGGTACAGATCAACAATATAGCCTGTTGTCCAGAAAACTTTAAATTGCTCAGCTGCCATGTCCTACTTGATGGGTGCCCTCTAGACAGCTAATTAACCCTCAAGATGCCAAAAGGAGGGGGGAGAATCAAAGACACTCCTTGAAACAAAATGGTCTTATAATTAGAAGAGCAAATGGCTAACCACATGCACCCCAAACACTTAAGGACATAAGGCGATAATCGTCTACACTGATCAGACACCCTGCCCCTCTCCAGAGGCCTTCCATCTAACACCTTGCAAATCCTAAACTTGGCCATGTTGTCCTGATACCCTTGTGCCCTAGCAGCAAAGGCCATCTCTGATAGTCTAGTCCAAATGGATTGGGAAGCTAAACCCCTGCAGAATTGAAAAATATGGACAACAGGGATTAGCCAAAGAGCCTAAAGCCCCTTACTTGATCTAAAATGCTCACATTGTCACCCACTCTTCCAGTAACTTCTCCTAGTACTGAGAGCTACAGAGAGGCCAGTCGCCCTGACAGGCTTACCCCTCCAAGCCACCACAGCTCTGCAGGCATATATTTCTACCTCTGGAGCCAAAGCTCTCCAACTGTTGGTGGGAAAGACTGGGGCATATAGGGAGGAGGAAAGTACAGGAAGTTTCTATAGCATGAGTGGAAATCCAGTCACCCGACATCCGGTGTAAACCTTATTTTTTAATTACCGTGGGCAAGGGAATTTAGCACAAGAGCCTAACACTAGAAGTTAACAAAGATATTTAAGTGGGTTCAGAAGCATGTTAGTCTTATGAAGCATAATATATGAGCACAATGATGGTTATGGAAGTAGAACATGAAGATTTGGTACCTCATTGCATTTCCCATTAACCATACTGTTGTGTTCTGTTCATTAATTATATTGCTAAAATAGTATGTTGTAGTTTGGCAGGTAAAATCAACAAGGTGAGGTTGGAAAATACATAGGTATGTCTTCACCTTAAGCCACTGTAGGGACTACTATGGGTGCAATCAACCAACAAGTTTTCTTCTTTTCAAATCTGAAAGTTGAATTTTGTGAATACAGTTGGTAGAAATTCTTAGAGATAGCAACCCTTACAGGAGTTAAGGCAGCAATAAGAACCAGTGGGCTAAGTAGGACTCAGATTATGCTGTAATTAGTCTTAACTGTGGTTCTACTCATCCTTTGTTACTATTATCATATTTTGTTCATGATACAATCTGATTTTACAAGATTTTCTTCTTTTTATTTTTTAAGAGTTACATTCATTTCCTTGGTTTTTCCCCCCAAGTGGAAACTAATAAACATTATTATTTATTCCAAAAATATTACGGTTTGTTTTAATGTGGTGCAGATGACACAAGGTTTGGATGCTTGAAACCTGGGCGGACAGTGTGTATCTTAAGTTCCAGTGTTTCACATAGCTCCACTCTTTATCTAAACAAGGCTTTCAGTTTATGGATGTCCTTCCTTAAATTCCTTAAAGTTGTCAGTTTGACTGGGGCAAGCTCATATTTATTTTATATGACTGCTTGTATTGAGGTGTGTGAAATGTGGCCCCAGTATCATATGCCAACTCTCAGTGCTGGTTTTGCAGCCACTGACATTTCCCACAGTGTCCCAGACCTTCTCTTTCAGATCTAGGAAGCCTCTAGGAGTGGAAATTCACATATTAAATAGGTTGCAATCCTTCCTTCAACACTATTCAACATTTAAAAAATAGTATACTCTTCCCACTACTCCTTCTCTCTCTGTTGAAAAGCAGAATTGGATTTCCAGACGCTTCTTTATTTTCCCCTGGTGTTTCTGACAATTTGTGTAACTTCCAGTGAGTTCAATGGACATAAAAGTTGCCCATGGCTCACCCTAGTCACCCACTTTAGGGATATCAGGGCTCATTTCTCCTGTTCTGGAACACAAGAACAAAAAGCCACAAATTGTTCCTCAATGCCTGTAAGATGGATGAGATGGGTGTTGGTGTCTCTAAGCATTTGCTTAGTTATAAAAAACGATTTTACCATAAATTGCATAAAATGTGTATACTGACTGGATTTTATAGGTAAACTAAAAGTCGAAGTATTGGATGGGTCATATGCATCTTTCTGGTCAGCCAGACAGGCTGTGCTTGTTTCATGAGCTTTGTTTCAGAAAAGGAAAGACTGTCCTTTTGTGTGTGTGTTCTCTCTGTTGTGTGTGTGTGTGTGTGTCTGTCTGTCCGTCTGTGTGCAAATTAAGGAAGTCTCACCCAGGATGTCTCCACAGTAGAGGCAGGAAATCCCACAGAGTCTGACTTGTTTCTCAGCAGACTGTCTTGACATATCCAGATAGCTTCACTTATCAAGAAATAGATATTTTGCAAATATTTTTCACACCCTTAGTATGAGTACAACTGAAATATCTTTAACTGTGCCTGCATATTTGTCTTTTATTTTCCTTTTACTCTGTCACAGCAGGATATATGTGTTGCATGGTATGTGCCAATGTTCTCAATTTTTCCTACCTTACTTTTTTAAAAAAATCTTCTTTCCATTATGGCTATATAGTACTGTCTCACCGTAATGGAGTGAAGCCACCATGTTAACTGCTGCAGTGGTTCTTGTTGTGATTCTCTTTTTGTAGTCTGTGTTTTTGTTCTGTCTTATTTTTGTAGAAGTTGTCCTGGAAGTATGGCTGAAGGGCAGTATATACATTTATAAAATATATAAATAAATGCTACTTTTGTACTAAAATTGCTGACAGGCAAGTTAACTTGAGAGAGAGAGAGTTTGAATAAAGAGGAATAAGCCACTAATGGGAGGAAAGGGCAAAGGGGAAGTCAGGGATTCCATTGAAGGAGAAATCAATAAAGGAAGTAGCAACAAGGGAGTTGAGAGTGGAAAAAAAAAAAAAACGGGTGGGGGAGACATAAAGTTGGTAGCCCCAGAGCTTTTTTGAGTTTTCCTAAGAATTAACATTCTTTAGAACTATATGAGACAAACACAAGAGAAAGAAGAAGGGAATGAAAACAGCACCCTACTAGAGTGCTCAGAAATATTTGCTATACCATTCCACACCATGAGCAGTTATGTAGCCCTGAACTTTTGCTGGCGGGGCAGCAGAATCCAGTGGAAATGTGTGGGGGTAATCCCTCCCCACTGCAACCCCTGTGTCACCAGTACTGGCTCTGGAGGACTGAAAACTTCAGAGCTAAGTTTAGGTGAAACAAAAGACTTTAAGGGGAAGTGAAGGATTTCCTACCAACAGCAGTACAGTATTGAATTTAGGCCAATATTTTTATGGAAAGATACGCTAAGTAAAAGAAATTTCAGATTAAAGAGTTCCTTTAATTAGGGAGGGATAGGGTGGAGAAGAGAACCAGAAGCAATATAATTCAAAAACTATCTGCGGAATGTTGTAGAAAAGGGGATATTTTCTTATATAATTGTTATATAATTATGTCTGTGTAACTATAATTACACAATTTCTCTTATATAATTTCTCTTAGCAAAGCAACTAATGTGAAGAGATTGATTTTAATATAGGATAGAATACTCAAGAGCCACACTGAGGAGTGAAAACATGGTTTTAGGAATAAAGCCATATAAATGACAGGCAGAACAAGCCTTCATTTAATAGTTATGTGTGCCCATTTATTGTGAAAGATGGTAAACAAGACTGGGAAGACAAATATTCTCTATTACTTATTAAAACTCTACAACCAAAGAAAAATAACTCATTTGTCCTTCTTTATACCCAAGCATGATTCAAAAGAATGCAAGATAATGCAGAACTTAGAAGTAACTAGTTACAGATAAGTACTTACTTTTAATTTGTTCCTTTTTTTCTGGCAAAAGTTTAACTACATCACAGTTGTATCTTGATAAGAAATAATTCTATTCCCTTGTGGTGTATCTGTAACATATGATGTAACTTTGAACAGTTGGGAAACCCCATAGGGAAGAATAATTGACTGGCTAGACTTTTGTGGATCTGCACCAGTATTTGAGATTCCCAAAGTATTTGTGTTATTGGCAGATTTGTCTGACTACCAGTTTTTTCCTGAGAGCTCTTGACTTCAACCTTATTGCTTGCTGGGCCATGCAAGACCATCTGGGAACACAGGATGTGAACCACCTGAAGTCTCGGGAGAGGAGGATTTCTTGTGAGATCCCTGGATCCCAGTGAAATCTTGTGGAAGCTCCCAAACCCATCCACATCTCATAATGGCTGCTGGTCCCCACAGCATTTGGTGCATAATTTGAGGCGAGGAGGTATATATCAAATGTTCAGGGGATTGTCTGTGGGAGTGCAGCTGGTGCCCACTCTTTTCATGTACCACATAATTCTCCGTTGAACCACCATCCCAAAATACTTTCAGACTTTTGAATGATGAGGATCATTCTGTGGGGAAATACTCATTTTCCCTGCAGCAGGAAAGAAGCTATATTAGTTTTACCATAGCATGTGAATGTGAAATAGTTGGGGATTTACATCCCTAATTTTGAATATTCCATTTTCTTAAAAGTAACTGAAAGTAACTATCTGAGTGATTTGAAGTATAGGAAAGTAAAGTGGTAATTTACAAAAATTGTACAAGAGCTAGTTTCCTTTAGTTTCTTTTCTTTAGTACCTACAGTATAACCAGTTGATTTTTATGTAAATCTCTCTTTCCAAGCTCTGAGATGATGGAATACAATTGCTATTCTATGTGCTGACAGGGAGAAGAAGGAGAGTAACTAGAAATTGCTTCTAATTACTCCAGTAAAGTAACTTTGCTCTTACTCATTACCTAAGTTTTGAAATATGGCTTCTTTACACCCTCATTAACGCACAAAAGTAGTTAGCTGTAGATAACGGCATTACTTTTGATTCATTGCTTTCATTCTCTGGGTAAAGACACATCGTGTTAACTTGACAGATGTATTTCTAGCCACACTAGGTAGGAAGCCTTTTCAGCAGTGGTATAGGGGAGACAGGTCTCCCAGATGAAAACTCTGGGATGTTGTTTTTAGCAGGTATGGCAACAACATCACCCAATCCTTATGCATTTGGCTACACAGGAAGGGAAAAATATGGATAGCATCAATTTGTTGGCCTTGCATGGCAAAATATTAAGGTCACTGATGCACTGAAAAGAACCTCCTGGAAAACCTTGTGTGAAGGTAATGTGTGAGGGCAATTTCTCTGTTTCTGCCTGCCTAGATAACTTGTATCTGGCTTTCCTATCAGAAACAGCACTTCAGGTGATTATATATGTAGCGTACTTCAATACATAGACACATACATATGCATAAAGCAACAGGTATGGGTTGACGTATTTGTCTTTTGTATTCTTCTTGGATGTGCAGTCTTGGACATGAAGACCATTGTGATGACTGCCTGCATTTCAAAATTCAGCAGCACGCCTTACTTTCTTGGGAGCTCCTATGTCCAGGAAGCAAACTGTGGTACAGGCAAAGAGAGAAGCAGAGAGAAAAGGAGGAACTCTGTTCCACCTTCTTTTCCTGAGACCTCCTGCATTTGGTCCGTCTTGTGCTATTACTTCTCCATGTGCGTCTCAGCAAGCTGCACATCAGAGGGCAACAAGACATTATGCCACCACTTTTCCAAGCCTTATTAAGTAGCATCAGAGTAACGGCCGTATAGCAGGGTGGGCAGCAACTGTGGGAAGCTAGAGGAGCTCATTATCCTCCCAAGAGACTTTGGAGGCTTATACCCCATCACAAAAAAACCACAAATAAATTAATAAAAATAAAATTAGATGTGCCTTGAAATGCCCTCTATGGGTTGGGGCATTTTCATAACTCTTTCCCATTATGGCATTTTAAACCCAGGAAAGACCTTTTTTAGCAACAGGAGAGAAAAAGGCTTCTTCTAGGCTTATGATCGCCCAGAGTGTGGGGAAAACAAGGCAAAAGTACCCCACACCCCCATAAGGCATTTTTGAAAATATTTTTCCAAATTTCTGACCCCTTGGGCCACAAAATGGCTCTGGGTGGGTACATGCAGCCTGATGGCCACACTTTGCCCACCTCTGCCAGAGGGGGAAGCGAGCACTCCCTGTTCATTATAACTCATTTGCTGAAGTTGAAACAAAAGCACATCAAGATAAATACTGGGGAGCAATTTGTAGAAACTTGAAGTGGTTGCCTTTATGTGCCGGTTAGGTTTACCAGTGATTTCTTTGGCCATTTCCACACAATGGGGCTTTGTGAAGTCCTTCCATTGCAGCCTTGGAAAGGAGGGGAGCCCACAAGGAATGCTCCCCTCTGCACTTGCCCAGTCGCTGCGGAGGGGAGTGCTCTGGCCCCGCCTCTTCCCATCCACAGCACAGCCAGGCAGTTGCCATTGCTGTGCTGGGGAGGGAGGCGTCACCAGTACACTTCTGCCCTTCTGCATTGCCAGGAAGGGTAGCAGCGCTGCACAATGGTAGGTGTAAAACAGATTTTTCCCATTTTGCAACTACTACAGGGGTGCGTGTGCCAGTTGGGGGCAAGATGGTGATGCGCTGGCAATGACATTGTTCAGAAGCACAATCAGTCACCTGCTGCCATCCTGGCCCCACAGTGGCACAGCCCCCTTCTGCAGAAAGGGCCTTTGAAGATCTAAAGTTTATGCATCTATGTTTTTCTCATTATTAAACTTATAATTTGCACAATGCCTCCTCTGATACCCTTCTTTGACATCACCACCTCCAATTTTTTGATGCTTCAGTGTCAGTTTTTCAACCTGTAATTAAATGAACGGAAAGTGGGATGGAGTTGAAACCTTTTAAAGAAGTGGATCAATAAAGAAGATAGAACACTCAGGACACAAAATAACAGCATCAGTAACAGCAAAGTAGAGTGAGACAATACAACTGACGTAAGAGTCACAGGCAGAATCCATGGTCAGTTTGACATAATTCTACCAGGATTACTATGAGCACTTGAAATTGAGAGCTTTCCTCTTGATCAAACTTGCCCATTACAAGAGGACTACTAGCTGAATCCCATTCTAATCCAGTTTAAGCTCCACTTTGTCACTTTCTTGACAAGAACACAGTGGGAATACCATTCTGTCCAAAAAGGGCAAAACAGGATTCCATGTTATAATATAAACAATTAATATATTTTCCCCATAAAAAGTATTTTAATACTTCAAAAGAATCAACAACGTTATCATACCATCTATATTAAATTGACTGTATACTTATCATTTCCACCAAAATGAAGTAAACTAACTGCAACACAATACTCTTTTATTATTCAAAAATAAGTTGTCCAATAACCAGCATAATGTTATGTCTTTAATTGTCAGTTTTTGTTTCCCCTCTGTTAAAAGTATTATTTTTAACACCCTGTAGTAGAGTGTAATAAGTGAGTAAAGTCTTTTTTAAAATGTAGTTTTAACTGTGATGAATTAATTTATCATATTTGCTGATGTATACGATACACTTTTTTCCTAAAAACAAAAAATACTATCTGAAAATGGGGTGTGTCTTATACACCAGCAAATATGGTAACGCTAAAAACATAGGGAAAGGGTGGGAGTGAAACGAGTTTTCCCCACCCAGGCAAAACAGGAAGGGAGGTAGTAGTGGAAGCCTTGATCTATAGGAACATAGATAGATGTTTCTACAGTTTCTCCTTACTTTCCCCTCCTCTTCTATGCGTTTTGACTCTGATGGGAGTTTCTGCCCAAACAAAACAGGAAGGGAGGGTGGTGGTGCAACACTCTTTTCATTCCCTTCCTCTCCTGTGCATTTTGATTCTGCTAGGAGTTTCTGCCCAAGCAAACAGGAAGAGAGGGGTGGTGGTGCAGCATTCTTTTCATTCCCCTCCTCTCCTGGTGCAACATTCCTTTTCTTCCCCTCCTTTCCTGTGCATTTTGCTCACCAGAGAACTAAAACAATTTTTTTCCTGAAAAATACCCCTTCAAAAGTGGGGTGCATTTTATATGCTGGTGTGTCTAATATGCCAGAAAATACAGTAATTTTCTCTTCAATAAATACTGAAATTTCATCCTAGCCAAATTAATTTAAAATAAAGGCAGGAAAATAATGTAGTCAGTGTGTAACAATTAAAATAAGCTTGCTTTAACAAACAGGCCCTTTGCTTTAGTGCAGTCTTGAATGAGATCTGTGTTTTGTAAATGATTTAGTTATGGATTAATTAAATTAGGTTAACAGAAATCTAAAAGAGAGTGAGATTATTTGTCAATAAAATGACATTGTGGGTTGCTGAGATACACTGTTCTTTAGGTTGCCACAGGTACAGAAATGTTGCATTAACAATTTCTCTGTCCACATGTCCAGGAACCCTGATTTAACCAGGGCTCCTTGATGCATGTACATAAAGTCTCCATGGAAGCCTTCAGCCTACCCATTCAAAACTAAGGTATCCTCCCTATATTCCCCCCTTCTTCTCAAACTTGTCATGTTGAGCAGCAAGGTCTGAAAGAGACATTAAATATTAGCACAACCTCCTCTGTAATTGGGAACCTCTATTTTTATTAAAGCAAACATGACTAAAAGCGTCCTTCAGACCCTGTTGCCAAACACTACAAGGATAGGAACATTAGGGTGAGCTTTGCATAGTGGTCCATGCAATGTGTTCTCTCCTACTTCTTTTTTCTCTTCACATGAGTGGGTAATCAAATCTGGAAGAATAATTTGTTCCAAATCCATCTTGGATCATGCCGGCTTTAAATCCAGGTGGTTCTGAATCCTGGCTTGCTCTGGAAAACATAATGATAATCCCAAGTTCAGACATTACAAAAAGCTTTCCCTAACTGATTTGTTTAGCCACTCAAGGAAAGAAAGGAACAGATCAGGAGAGGCATATACACATTCTGGCTTGGCACCCTTTTACATTACCATATATAATCCAAATTCTTAGTTAAAATGAAGTCTGACCATGGTCACTCTCTATTGGCTCACTGTCTCCACAACTCTGGGATTTATAATGGGACTTCCTTACAGTTTACATTATTTCTAAATAAAATAAAATAATTATAATAACTATGTGATTGTCTGTCCTTCTACACCATCACTCCAAGACTATGTTCTTCACAGTTCGGGGCACCACAGTTGGAGAAGGATATTGACAAGCTAGAACAAGTCCAGAGGAAGGCTGTCAAAATGGTAAAAGGACTGGAAACAATATGTTTATCCTGAAGAAGAGAAAATTGAGAGGTGACATGATAGTCATGTTCAAATATTTGAAGGTATGTCATATGGAGGATGGGGCAAGCTTGTTTTCTACTGCTCCAGAGACTAGATCATGGAACAATGGCTTCAAGCTATAGGAAAAGAAATTCCACCTAAACATTAGGAAAAACTTCCTGATGGTAAGAGCAGTTTGACAGTGGAATACACTGCTTCAGAGTGTGGTGGATTCTCCTTCTTTGGAGGTTTTGAAGCCAAACCTGGATTGACATCTGTTGGGAGTCCTTGGATTATGTTTTCCTGCATGGCAGGGGTTTGGAGTGGAAGGCCCCTGTAGTCTCTTCCAACTCAATGATTCTCTTCTGTGATTCTATGCAATTGAGACAACTGCAACACAATGTGCATTTTAAGGAGACCTACAAATGTGTATCTGAGAGATACTTGGATTTTCAAATAATTAATTGTCCTTGATTTGAATGGGACCATGACTTTGAAGCTTAAAGTATCATATTCTTTCACAAGGTGGCATACTCCTCTAAAAGTGCATCTATGTGCAGTTGATACAGTTTGAAACTGGTAGGAATCATCTGAAAGACGGTCTCCCTTCTGCTGTGAGGTAACCAACCAACAGCAGCAACCCCCTGTCAGGGAGGCCTCACAGGGCTATAGGGATATACAACATGCCTAGAGGTGTTACTACAATGGCTTCACTGGATGAAGCTCATGTGATGTGTCCAATTCTATAAGCTTTGTAAAACTGCCTTTAAGTCCTCGATGTATCAAGTAACCCCTATGAAGCCAATAGCTGTATTCATAAAGCAAAGCTGTAGAAGATAAAAAGGCAACAATGGGGTCATTAAAAGCTTAAGTGGAAAAATTAAAAAAAATTCTGAACTGAGGTATTTAAAAGGTTCTACTAATCATGATTAGAATAAATGAATACTTATTTACTATTTTGGTATCACAAACCAAACAGAATGATGACACATTTGGAAGAGATGTAGAAAAACTTGCAGTGGCAATATCCAGCAAAAACTTCAGATATGTTTCAGGCCATCAACATCACTGGACAAAAATATAGCTAATTACTCAAAGATTCTAGAAACTGAGTTCTAATGAATATGCAGAATTTTCTTTAAATGGTCTGCCAACTTCTTAATTCAAAACCCATGTACATTAGACAGTAAATTGTTTTCTGTGCTACTACATGGAAATTTCTCTACTTAGGAAAGCATTAAGACCTTACTTTAGACAGGTATTTCACATTTTGAGACTGGATTCTTTCTTTTTTTTTTTTTCCTTCTTGGCTTCCATAATCAGCATCCCTTGTGCCTGGGTTTTACTCTGAGTTTTTATACTGCTACTTATTGCAGTTCCTTTTAATATTTTATTTCTGGCTTTTTAAAATATATATTTTTGTAAAGTTTGTTTTTTATTATATCTATAAGCCTACATGCAGAAAAGATGAACAATACATATTTTAAATAAATATTCACTGAGGTTGTATATATCTGTCTGCTTCTAGTTGGTGTAAATTTAATAAGTCTTTACAAAAATTCCATTTCATTCTTTCTGTTAGTCTACAATTTAAAAAAAAATCAAAAGATATATTTAATTCATTATTTTGATACATCTAACCTACATAGACCTGCAATCCGACTTTTGGAGACATGCAAAATCCAAGGATCAGTTCCAAGCCACACATAAGTCTGATAGATACCAGTTAAGTCATTTCAAACAGGAATTCACAGACGTCAAATTCCTCAAGCATCCCTAATGTGCATTCATTTCTCGCTCAGTATGTAAAGTTTTCCATCAAAGTTTCATTTCTAGTGCAATGATAACACTCAGGGCAACCTGAACAAAGTGCAGGCATGGTTATTTGAAAGCCAGAACACAGTTGCAGTTTAATTTTTCTTTTATGTAGACAAAAATGGGGGAAATGTTTTAATAGTTTTCGGTTTTTTGAAACAACATAGCAATCCTCACTCCACATTTCACACTTGACCTTCACAAATTTTATTATTTGTGAGGCATGATGTGTATGTTTCCTCCCTGTGCTCAGGCAAATGAGAAGGGTAAGGGGGGAGAACACACGCTTCCCTTCCTTCTCTGCACCTCAGCAAATAGGAAGGGAAGGGGAGAGGGAGCCTTGCCTTTTGCCTGGGTGCACATTCCTTCCTTCTCTGTCCCCAGGCAAAAGGCAAGGGAATGGGAGGGGCACCCCAGGAGGGAATGGGAGAGGGAGGGCCAGGAGAGAAGGCACACACATGCTTTCTTTTGCTTGCTCACTTGGGCATGTGGGAGTTTTCGCAGTTTTTCAACTTTCAGGAGGTCCTGCAACCCAAACCCTCATGAAAGCGGAAGGGACGCTGCAATTGCATTAGTGTGAATTAGATTTATATTACACACAGGGAAAGCATCTTCTAACCACACAAGCAGTTGACAGATGGAACAGGTTTCCTGTGTGACTCCACCCAGAAAAGGTGCTACCATTCCATACCTTCCAGTTGTGTTGCTGTGAGATAACTGTCCCACTTTGAACGGATACTACCCTATGTATATTATAGAGGCATGTTCTTTTTTGAGTTTTCTAGGAAAGGCTGGAGATGCACACAGTTTAACAATTGCACATATAAGGGTGCAGCATTGAACTTGCTGATCTCTTTGGCCCTTCCCACATCGATGCACCTGAAGTATTCAATGACAAATGTTAAGCTTCCACCCAGGGAGATTATGAAATTACACATATTACTAAAACTGTAGAGGAAAGCAATTATGTAGGCTCAGCCGGTGAACACTGCCAATGTCGCCAGTGTCACCAAAAGTCTGAGGTTCAAATTTCTGAAGCCTTATACTATGAAGAGGGGAAAGGAGACAATTTCTCTGGTTTCTTTTTAGGGTGAAGTCTAGATGAGGGGAGTTAACCTTATGCTTTGTTTTGCCACAAGAAAGCTGCTCTAGGAGATGTGGGTCACTCTTCAGAGAACACTTTTCTTCTCCTACAGCTCCTTCTCTGCTGGACTCTGCCTTGGCTTCTGTTTCTCCCTGTGGTGCACATTGTCTGATTTCCTTCTAAATGCAGTGCTTGGGACTCTGTACGGAAAGATTATAATGGGAGTGATATAGTCAAACTAATGCTGTAGCAGACAGTCCTTTCCTCCTATGGTTGGAGTCTTGTCTAACATAAACAACAGTAAAAGCACAGATTCAAGGTTTAGAGTATGGGAGATGTTTTTCTTGCACAGATACTTGGTAGGCATTCTCTTTGCAGAGTTTATATGAACCTTGGCCTTTACAGTTTTCTAGCTGTGGCAGACTGGAAGTATCTGAGTATCTGATTATGCTTGCAAAGGAATATCTGCTTTTATACTTTCCAATGGCAGTTCAGAGCCATTTCATTTTTTTTTTCTCCTGACATTTTCAGGGAAAACTAGTCTTGGACCAATGAGAAGTCAAAGCAGAAGCTTGTGGTACATTGGGCAAAACTGGTGTTTTGCTGTTGTTGTTTTTTGTTTGTTTGTTTTTTGTATATTTTAATAGGCTGTTTAATTATGGAGAGAAAACTGTTACACTAAACATACAGCAACAGCATATTTTACAAATGGACCTTAAATTTGTCTTTGGTCTACTTTTGTTTGACCTTCAGACATTTTCATTGCTTCTGAGTTCTGAGACAGTTATGTCTGCCAAACACTAAGTTGTGCAGCTATGAGAAGATGAACAAGAAGATGCATTTGGCTGTCCCCCTGCTTCCCCCATGTGAAAAATAGTATACAGAAATATTTTAGGATATGTTGTCTGCTATCATAGTGAATTCTCATAATCTTACATTTAGATGTTCCTTTTTTCACTCTCTCCAGATAAAAATGTTACAGGTAATTATTTAATTATTTTGTTACCTGTTGTGCTACTTTAATAGCCTGAGATCGTTAGAAGACACTGTTATTTTTTTCATTCTCACGCTGGTGTTAATCATTGTTCTTATGGGCAACCAGCAGAACAAGAATTGTTGTTACTAGTACTGGCTATAACCTTTTATTAAATACCCTTTTATTTTTGGGGGGCGGGGGGATAGGCTTTTTGGCACACGTCCATTCCAGATTTTGTCCTGACATGCATGCATAGACTCTACAGGAACTTTTCTGTTCTGATGATTGAATAACTATTTATCACTTACGTTGAATAACTACAATGAATAGTTATAATGAATTATAATTATTCATGATGAATAACTATTTAAATATTGCTTGATTACATATTTATTTATTTGTTTGTTTGTTTATTTATTTATTTATTTATTTATTTATTTATTTATTTATTTATTTATCCTCTTACCCTTTAGTCAAAAAGCTCCTAGAGCAGCTTACATATCATTAATTCGGAAGTTCCCTGACTTCAGACTCTAAATAAGACAAAGAGAGCAGATTAAGTCCAGAGAGCAGATGAAATGCTGGCTGTTCTTCTCTCCCCTACAGGTCAGAGCAATCGCACTTGGAATCTGGAGAGAGGGGTGTAATGGTGTAAGCACTGTGAAATCGTGTAAGCACTGTGAATATAGTTTTGGGGTGTTGCATTAGCTTGTTTCCTAGCACACTTTTACTGGGTGCACAACATGCTTGCATGATGCAGGTTGTGTGATCAATTGTGAAGTAGTACAATCTAGTAAACAAGTGGTACAGTGGAACCATAGCATAGCTATGTTAATATAAATTTATAGTATAAATATAAATTTATACTACACAACTTCTATTGACTTTTGGTCAATGTTTCCTTGACAAAGTAATGGCATACTGTTTCATATGAACTTTACAATTCATAGTGTATGTTACTGAGATCATTTTCCTTATTTCTATCCAACCTGCATAACAATTGTTGCAAGTTACAGGCATTTTAATCTGTTTAGAAACAACCTACATCTACCCTCAAATAAAGAGGAGCACCATCTCAAATAATTTCATTGCAGATTAGTCTGCAGCAATTAATCAGGGCAGTAGCTACCAAAACAGATTTCCATAATCACTCAGTCATTTTAATAAGTTAATGATCATGTAATATAAACCTGTCTCCTCAGAATATGCACTTGGTATCATTAATTTGTGAGCAGTGAAAGCCCTCAGACAGATGTCTGCAGGTTTTTCTGTTATCGCCTACCCAGTAAGGATGATATTCACGTTAAGCAGGAATGGACAGCTCAAGTTATTTCCACTCTGTGTCACTGAACTTTCAGTTCATCCTATTTATTTCCATGTCAATCTGAAAATTAAAATGCATAGACACAATTTGCCTTATTTTTTTAACACAACCATTGCACAAAATGTACATTTTTCTCTGCATTTATACCCATCTTGATAGTATTATAGTATTATACTCATCTTGATACGCAGTTCAGCTGAGATGTGAATTGCAATAAGAATAGATGTGTTCCAGTCTTCATATTACTCTCGTAAGTATGAACTGGGATTGGTTTCTATGAAAGTGCAGAATAACGTAAACCATGAGTTTCCGAAATACCGACAGAATCTGTAGTATAGCTTGCACAGTTTGATTTCAAACTTTCCCCACTGTTTTGAAAAGAAAAAAATTATGATTTCCTTTAAAGATTTTTTTTTCTTTAAGTTGGGAGCCTGTGTCAAGGGCAGTGAATAGTGGTGGACATTTTTTCTTCAGAATACAGAGTTGGACATTTGGGCAGTTGAACACTTCAGCAGTTCTTTGGCTTTATTAATTTGGATTATTCATTGTAACTATCTTTTAGGAAAGTTGTGTGTACTGGTTCATGGCTTCTTCAGGATCCTTAAGGCATTTTAAGTGGCATCAACATACATGGTATTACTCTTTATATCTAGGCAGTTGGAAGACTGAATCTATGTGGGTTGATGAACCTATAAAATAAAAATACATTTTATGTCTGAAATTTTGGCAAGGGAAAGCTTAGTGACTGCTGAAGGCTGTGACAGGAGAGTTGGAAGAGATTTCTTTAAAATGCTGACTTTTCCCACAGCCCATCAACTTATTCATGTTGTGAATCCCCAAAGTCCAATCCTGAAGTTCTTTCTTATTCCATTTTGAATGAAGTTTCATGATGGGGCCCAAAGTGTTAAGAATGAATTGGTGCATGTCAAAAGTAAAACAGCCATTTAGAAAGACTGCTGTGTTAGTTCAGACAAGATTGACAAAAAAACTGTGAAGCATTGCAAAATAGACCTTAAGTCCAAATTATATGTGATTTTGAGAGTCTCATTTAATGTTGTACATATTGTACATGTTTGATCCTATGAGCAACAGACACCATTGTTTGTAGAATGGCAAGAAAATATTTTAATTGTTCTTTGGATGAAAAAAATCACAACTATGTAGCCAAATTGGGTGAAAACTAGATGTGATTATCAGTGTATATCTGAACATTCCTGTAGTGATATAAATCTGAATTTACAGTTGTCCCTCCACATTTGCTGGGGTGGAGCAGAGGACAGTGGGAAAACTGTGATATCTATAGGTCCTCCAAATACACCCTGTATTCAAATGTACAGTACACAATACATTTGCATGTGTGGTGAGGTGCCTGCCAGCTGTCTGGTTCTGCCTTTGAGGTTCTGCGTTCCTTCACAAAGCAGAAGTGGGAGATTGGTGGGGCTTGCTGCCTTCAGCACCTCCACTACTGCCCCACACCATTTTTAATAGGGATTTACAAGCCTTGCCTTGGGTTTTCAGTCTTTTGTAGTTTCTCTCAGTTTCTCCAGGCTTGCAGAGAAACTGTGAACACAAGGCAAGGCTTCTAAGTCCCTATTGAACATGGTGTAGGGAAGCAGTGGAGGCAGCAGCAAATAATCTGTGAATAATGAAATCCATGAATTTTAAACCCATGGATGTGGTGGACCAACTGTATTTGGTTCCTAAACAAAAGAATGAATACTTTAAGCATTTTCCCCATTTCATGAAAATGTGAATGTTTCTACACAGTTTTCAAACACTATTACATCTGTACAACTGTTGGGGAAAGCTCTTTTCCACAAAATACATCTGATTCTCCTGATTTTCTCTGCAGAATACGTTTATTTTGCACAAGTTACTGGGTTTTGTGCAGGAAACACATGCAGGAAAACAACACGTTGCTTTAGTGTGAAAGAATCTGTGCATTTGTACCACTCATGGAATCTTTTCAGTACAATGAACATTTTTTTGTATAGGGATAAGTGTTTTCTGTACAAAATACAACTTTTCTGAACAAAGCTTGTTTTCTGTACAGGAAAACTGCACACAGTTATCCTGAACAAAATGCTGAAGTGTAAAGAGTCTTGCATCTGGTCTCTTTCTCTTCAACAAGCTGCCTCATTACAAATATTAATTAATATTTTCCACATCACTATTACTTAGCAATTTGGAATCAGGAGGAGACAGAGACATGAGGCAGCATGACTGTAGAAACTGAGGTGTTTGTTGTCAAACTCTCCAAGATTAAGGTAGACAAGAGGGATATGTATCATTTGTGAATGTCAGTTCCAGATCCTAATTAAAGGGGGATATTCAGATGGCTCCCACATAGGATAGTGCCTCCTCTTGCCCTGCCCCAACATAATCCAGCCACTGGGTTTGTTTTTCTTAGAACTCCTTTTGATAAATGTTCAGTACTTTTTGCTGTATTATTTTCTAGGGACAGGAAGATAAATTTAGTAGAGTTTGTGGTACCCCAAAAGATGTAGCATGGGCTAATTGTTTGAAAAATTCTGGCTATTCCAATCATTCTCCCTCTACCATTGTGTGCTCTGTACCCATCACCATTCACTGTCTCTGTGGACTTTCTGTGTCTTTGATGCCAGAGAAAAAGAAAACAAAAATGTCTGCAACTTTTTTTAAAAATTCATTGTAGCCCCTCCATAGGAGGTTGAAAGTGGAATCATAGCGCTATAACAGCCTAGTACAGAAGTGGCCTTGGTCTCCAGGATCATAGTCCAACATTCAAAGTACTGCAACATGATTACGCTTATACCTCATTAAAAAGATCCTTCTGCCACAGTAACTTCAAAGTCAAAGGCCTGCCTAAACCTGTCTTTCTGAAATTAATCATATTTTTGCCTAGCAATCAGTCTATAGCATGTCCTGTTTTCAAACAAATTTGGGGTGAAAGGGGTCTACAAACCATAGCAATTGCCTACCTAAACACACAAAAAATAGGAAAATAAGGTGTGCCACAGCTGTTTCTCTTCCTGCTCCTCCCTTTTGAACACATATAAATTGCATAAAACTGCCTTTCCTTGGCATCCCATTAGAAATGGCAGGTGCTGTGAAAACATAATCTGGTTGTGGAAGAAATAATAATTTTTAAAAAGCAGAAGTTCCCTTTGAAGAAGTTAAATGCACATAGAACAAACCCCCTATACTTATTTATCATTTATCAAACATATTCCCCTCCTAGGGTCCTACTGTGCATGCAAATTTGATTCCATTATTATTATTGAACCTTTCCCCCATCAAAAAAAATTATTCTCGTCTTTTGATTTCTTAGTCACTGGGAAATGCAGATTCACATTTCATCTTGAGCAGAATTCATTTATTTTCTGAATTTCCAAACTGGGGTCCAAACCAAATATTATAGCTAGTGCACATCTCTACTTTTGCCTGCTACTTATCACTTCACTTCCAGGTCAGAGCCTATCAGTCTATCTGGTAGCTGAAGGAGTAAGAGACAGATACTGCTTATTTATTTAATATCCCACCTTTCTCCCATCAAGGGACCATATCAAGTACACTGAAAACTTCTTTGATACAAAACTTTTTTAAAAAAAACAGTTCTATCAAAAACACTAAATTACAACAATTAAAACACATAAAAATAAACAGATAAGCATAATTATTTTTGTTCTTTATTATGTGCTTTCAAGTCACTTCAACTTATGGCAACTGTAAGATGAACCTATCATGGGGGGTTCTGGGGACTGAGTGTGTGCTGCACCCAAGGTCACTTAGTGGGCTTCCATGACTGAGCAGAGAATTGAATCTTGGGCCACTTCCGCACTAGGCTGTTATAGCGCTATGATTCCTCTTTCAACCTCCTATGGAATCCTGGGGTTTGCAGTTTTGGGAGGGGCCAATTGGCCCCTCCCAAAACTGCAAACCCCAGGATTCCATAGGAGGTTGAAAGTGGAATCATAGCGCTATAACAGCCTAGTACAGAAGTGGCCTTGGTCTCCAGGATCATAGTCCAACATTCAAAGTACTGCAACATGATTACGCTTATACCTCATTAAAAAGATCCTTCTGCCACAGTAACTTCAAAGTCAAAGGCCTGCCTAAATAAAACGGAGCTGGGAGACTACCACACACTCTACAAACTTGCCCAAGAAATGGATATTGGAAACTTGCTAGTAAGTTACCAGGTTAGTATGGTCCACAGATAATTTTTCAGTAATGGCCTTACTGCTGCCTCTTTTAGGTAACATGCTTTGCCTTACCACTCAACCAGCTTCACACCTGGCTTCACTGCTGCTTTTATGAGCTAGAAAAGAAAAGGGTGCATTATGCACATGTTGACTGTTACCTTTTCAAGAATTCTGTCTACATCCTTGTGGAACTAGCAGGAACCAAGCTTAAACCCAATGGATCTTTATCAACTACAGAATCAGTTAGAGCTGATATGAATAATTTTTATGTGAGAAATGTCATGCAAATTCTTCATAATATGCTGTTGAGTGTCTACATTCTCTTCTAGCAGGACTGCATATAGAGCGCCTCTGACCACTTGAGACAACTCAGCTGGACACAATAACAGAACAGAAGTATGACTTCTTTGCTGCCACCACTGCCATGGCATAGGCTTTCCTAAGGGGTCCAGCCCATGCTTGATCAGACCTGCTCCCAGTTTTCTGCCATCAGTGCTCTAGTTTCTAACCCATTTATTTCATCACTACTTGCTTGACTCCACTACATGGGATGGGATGATTAAGAGCAATCATGTCCATCATCATGGCCATTTTTCCATTCCAGAGATCAGCCAGAACAAGACCAGGTATCAAGGCAACAGGTAATTCCCTAGATGTATTTAGATCCATAAGCCTCCTCTAGGCTTTAAGTCCCAGTGAGGCTAAGCCTCACCCACATTATAATCTGTCCATGAAAATGAAAATATGGAAAGTTTCTCCACAACTAGGTTGCTATCATTTCATCAAGTGCAGAAAGCTAGGTCCATAGTATGGTCTGCAGTATGGGTGGGACCAGATACCAGTTGGGAAAAATGTGTGGTCATAATGTAGGACAGATGCCTGCCAGAACAGCCTCCTGCCAGAATAGCATCAGCATAGATGCTGAAGTCCTCTGGTACTACAAGGCAAAGGAACTCCAACAACAATTCAGCTTGTGCAGGGAGGGAGATTGAGGAGCACAAGGCAGGTATTACACCAACAGAATATCTGTTCTGTCTGGGCTACCCACCTTCCACTATACATACTCAAACCTAGCACACTGTGGGATGAGAAGTCTGATAAGGGAGAAAGTCACAATAGACCAATGTGACTCTGCCTCCCCCTCACACAAATCACTGGACAGCTGCTGTACAGAAAACCCAAGTGGACAGAGCTGTAATACAAGCCCAATTAGCACTGTAATCCATAATCAAGTCCTGGATAATTGGTGTTTTCCCATTTACAGACATATCATTCAGTAGCGGCATTTTCAGCTGAGAAGGTCTGTTGCAAGTTTATCCAGACTACTTGTACAGTTTCAGGGCAACCAACAGATTTAGGTTCATGCTGGTTCAAGATACAAGCCGTTTTCGGGTACTGCTGCTTCAGAACTGAAGGCACTACCTTTTCACCACCCCAAATAATGAAGATGTATATTACGATGCTAAATATTTTATATACAGCAAGGCATTAAAATGGGTACCAAGCAAAATAATAACAACAATGACAATGACAACAACAATAATAATAGTATCTGCCATATTTTTGCGTGATCCTGGAGGATGATAGAAATTGGCCCTTTCTGCATGTGGAGGAGGAAACGGGGGAAAACGCACTAAAACGGAGCTTACTGGCAGCCGGGTAAGTCCGTCGCCATGTGGAGCAGCACGAGCTCACTACTCTGCAGTCCTCTGGTGTCCAAAATGGCGGCTTCCAGCTGGCAGGGGTTCTCCACCAACCAGAGAAACTCACCAGCCGGAAGGCCACTCCCAGCAGATCTGCAGGTGTGCACTAGTGCACACCTGCAAGTCTGCACTGGAGCGTGGCAACGGAGCTGCACAGGGTTGCGTGCTCCGTGCTTTTTAAAAACCTCTGAAAAGAGCTTTTTGAAAAACACGCAGCGCCACCAGTTCCAGTCGCTTCAGAGCGGATTGAGGTGCGGAACTACGAAAAGTAGTCCACCCCAATCCACTACACGGTGCAGACGACCTCCGTCGGAGGTCGCTCTGCACCATTTTAATACCTTGGTGTGGAAAGGGCCATTGTCTCTTTAGCTCCAGTGGCCTCAGCAAGGCCTAAAGGCAACAGGTAATTCCCTACATGTATTTAGATCCATAAGCCTCCTCTAAAGGCAATTGAGTTCAACAATTAACTAGCACAATGAGGATGTTCATATTTCTTCACTGTGATACTTGTTTTGAAAATATTAAAATGAAGGTTGGACCCAGGCCAGTGAAAACTGACTAAATCTTTTTTCTCTCTCTTCTCCATAAGAAGAGATTGCTTATAAGAAGGGATTTGGTTAAACCAAGTGTTTCAAGTACATTTGTGCATAATTCAACAAATTATGGTGCTTCTAATTATGTCCAATGATTGGTGTTCTTTATTGAATGAGTTCTTCGGTTAAGCAAGGCAGACAGAATAGAAAGCTGTATCAAAGCATAGCCTTGATTAAAGAAGTTCAAAGAAGGATATCTGCATCCACCAAGAGATAAAGATGTTATTCTGTTTCCACCACAAACTGCACTGATTCTCATCATAAGATGCTAGGATACATTCCATGATCTAAGTACGGGTTGTAAATATGGTCATTCCAACTAAGAAGCATTTTAAATCAATTTTAGGAAATTTTAATGGAGTGCAAATTGGTCTGAGATTTGAGACCAGCAGATTCTCCTTCTGGCATAAGAAGCATGTTCCAAGAGCCCTGGTGAGGTAAATAACCTTTATGAAAATGTCAGACGTTACATTACAATAGCTGCTTCGTTTTCCAGTCCCTTATGTGTACACTGAACATCCAGCTATTTATGACAAATATTAAACATAACATTTAATATTGCCAGCTACCCTTTCTCTTTCAAATCTGTCATTCTTGGCTTTCAAGGTGTGGAAACAGTTGCTAGTAGAGGAATTCCAGTTTTTATGTTTTCTTTCATCTTAATTTTGTGTATTGATTGGCCTAGACCATTAACCATCAGTGAAATATGGGTGGCTGTATGAGCTGTTCTTCCCATTTTTACTGGGATAGTTTGTACACCTTTCTAAGGTTGTAGCTACTTTCCAGTAACTGGATTCTACACTACAATTGTAATGTTTTGATTGGAGGAAGTACACTGGGAAAAAATTATGCATATGGGAAATAAATGAGCATGTCAATACCATCTATCCCCACATAAGAATTGGTGCTTATTTGCTTGTTTCTGATGTCTTCCTCACATCCCACATTGTTCTTTCATCCAAAGATGAGTGAACGATGCAGAATCAATCCACAGGAAACAGTTTCAACTCCATAGTTGTCCAAGGCCCTTTCTGCACAAGTGGCTGCGCCGCTATGAGGCTAGGATGGCAGAGATTGGCTGGTTGTGCTTCTGCACAATGTTGTTGGCAGCCTGCTGCCATCTTGCCCCCAAGTGGTGCGCGTGTGCAGTATTTGCAGAACAGGAAAAAAAAAACGTTTTACACCTACCATCGCACAATGCTACTGCCCTTGCCGGTGATGCAAAAGGGCGGAAGTGTGCTGGTGATGCCTTCCTCCCCAGCAGAACAGTGGCAAGTGCCTGGCTGTGCTGTGGAATGGAAGAGGCAGGGCTAGCGCACTCTCCTCAACAACCCGGCAAGGTGAAGAGGAGAGCATTCTTGACATGCTCCCCTCTCTGCTGGGGCTGCAACAGAAGGACTTACAGAAGGAGCCCCGTCATGTGGAAAGGGCCTAAAGTTCTTATAATAGGAACTCACATTTCCTGCTCATACATTGAGCTGTGAAAGTCAGAGATGTATTTAACTTATGTACTGACTGCTTTATGATGATTGAAATAAATCCTAGAATTCACATGAACTTTGCTTGCAAAAAAATTCAGTAAGATTCTTGGAATCTATTTTTCTGAAGAAAATAGTGTACAGTTATAATACACAGAACAATTAAAGCAACTGTGTTAATGTTAAGATGACATTTTGAGGTCTTACATAATAGTAGTTAATGTGTCTGCACTGAAACAAATAGATGTTTGTTGATATCTGTTATTGCCAAATAAAGACGGTCTTTCATCATCTTTGGCCCTTTCAAACTACCCAGTTGTAGTACAGGTACTATGGCTGCATCCTGTGGTATTTTAGAGTTTGTAATTTGGGAAAGCACTAATACTCTATAGCCTAGAATTCTAAACGCCACTCCCTTGATTGCACATCCCATGATTATATAGGATGTTGCCATGACAAGTAAAACCATGTTACTATAACTCTGTAATGTGAAGTAGCCCCTAGAGAAAAGAAGAGCAGCATTTTGCATCCTGTCTTCATTGTATGTGGTTAGGCGTGTACAGAAATTCGCATAAAGGTTCTGGAAAATTAAGAAGCCTAAACATGTGGAGACTGTTGTCTAAGCCTCTGAAGCAGACTTTCAGCTGAACATGTATGAGGTTATGATCAAAGACAGATGCACAGCCATGTTCTCCCTACATTCCTAAAGAATAACAATGGACTGGGGCTTCTATAGAAAATGGTAATGTTCTGAGGATGTTATATTTTTTCTTCAAATTATTGCCCTGTTTGAGCAAAAAAAAAATAGCATTTGATATTTTAATCTGAATACAATAAATCTATAAGTTTCTAAAACCTTTCTATCTGTTTGGTAATATGTGTATTCAGTTTTCTGAGCAGACAGAATTTCTGTGGGTACAGTGTTCATGCTGCACTGACCTATACTAAACTCTACAAAATTGTAGCATAGGCCTGAAATCTAAAATACCAGTTAATTAATTTTTTAAACAATGACAATGATCAGACTCAAGGAAATTGGATGATTATTCAAAGCACTAGAATAATATAACATAGTAACCTAAAGAAGTTCTCAAAAGCAGAACTGTATGCCCCAAAACAATGTTTCTTTTATGTCATGATTGATTAGCCTTGGAAAAGACCCTGTCAGAAGCTTTTAGAAAGCTGACGTATGTAGCATCAAAGCAACTGCTTTTATCAGCATGTTTATTAACGCATGTGTCTCACAGTTCTTGACTTATCAAGTGCATCTATTTGTTTAAACCTTCTGTTTTTCATAGTAATTTAATTTCTACCTACTAATGTAGGACTAAAAGCATGTTATGTGGCTTCTTGTTTCTAAAATCACCTCTAAATTGTTTATGTAATTTGAAATTCAATTGTTCTAACATCCAGCATTTCATTAACTGCTACTCATATCTTTGGTACAGACATTCATATACAGAGACATTAACTAAAATTATCCTGCAGATTCATCCATTCTGTAGATATAATCTAGTTTTGGTGATATATAATTTTTAATCAAACAAGTTTGGTTTTTCAAACATTTACATTTTGCAGATTTGTCACCAACAAAAGTCACATGAAAGTAGCATTCAACCAAATAGTGTTTGCAACTGCTCTGTCATCATGAAGAACTGTTATACCTTACTAACATACTGGCTGTACTAAGTTAGTTGTAGTCAAGCACCTTTTTTAAAAAAATATTTGTTAGAAAATCCTGTTGATCATAATGATGAAAATTAAATAATAGAGTTGAGAGAATTGCAGATCTGCAATTGGAGCTCTTCTTGTTAACATGCTAGCATTTTGCAGATTCTATTATTTTGATTTGGATCACCCCTGCTCTAATGACTTGGCTTGGGTAACTGAACCATTTTTTTAGTAATCCAGATTACACTTTCTGCTGAGCACTAAAAAGCTGTCACAAAAGAAAAAGATGAATATCTAGCCTAGAACACCTAGGAAAGTATATGTTGAAATGAATGAGAAAGAATGGAAAATCACAGCTAAATGTCACATTTACTCTGCCTTGAGTATTATGTTCAGTATTATGTTAGGAACTGTGCTGCTCTCTAGGTGCTACTAAACTGTTTTCAGCATTCCTCCTTATTGGCTACACCAGCTGAGACTACTGGGATTTGCAATCCTACAACACCTAGAGGGTCACAGATTTTTCACCCCTGAATTAAAGCAATGCAGTTTTAAAAAAAAATCACGCTGTGAGCATTATTCTTCTGTCATTAGGGCTAAGCCTACTATTTGGCAGAGCAAAGAGGTTTTTGAGTACATCCTGAGGTGGGGTGGCTTCTGAGTGCAAGTTGTAGTGGGTTACAGATGCTACATGGAGATGCTACGTAGTCTTTCCAAACCCTCTCGGTTAGTCAGCTATCCTAAAGTGCAGTGGAGGATCCTGTCCTAATGACAGTGGAAAATTCAGTTGTCAGTCCAGGAAGCTTTTGTATGTTGAATGGCAATTGCCTTGCTTGTCAGTGTCTTGAATAAATTCTCTTCTCTGTAGTTCCTAGATCAGCAGTAATTGTTAATGGAAATATTTAGAAGCAGTTTTCTGTGCTGATGTCTGTGCTTGCTGTCACTTTTCTGAGATATAGAAAGGTGTAACACTTAACTGGATGCTTGCTGATGTCAGATGACACGTTCTTGCCCTTGTTATTCAATGTATATCATATCTTCACTATTTGTGCTTTAAAAGTTTGCTAATAAGGTATCATCCAGCCTCTCAGTACCAACACAGAATGGAAAAATAATAGGAAAACTACACTAAAATTACCAAATTTAGCCCTATTTGATCCTATACTTACCACTAATACAAGCATTATTCCCTGGGTTTTTAAAAGTATTGTTACTGTTTCAGTGACTATCAGGACCATGTGGTACTAGTGCTTTTGAGAGCTGCCATGACACAGGGTGAAGGAACTGGGGAACAGAAGTAGACTCCCCTTCCCAGCTGTTCCTCCTGAGATCACTGGTCTTTCTCCTCTCTCAGAGGACAATGCTCAGAGTACAGGGCTTATCATCCTTTGAACTGACCTAATGAAATGAGATATAGCTTCCCATTGCTAGTGTTGAAGTGAGGTCAAATCATGTTTCTGTACATGAAACAGATGGGTTGCCATTTTTCCTTTGCCTCAGGCATCATATCTCTTGGGCCACCTTTGTTTGAAGTACAGTGTTTATCTTCATATTGCTTTAATTTTTTTATTGTCCCCACAAAGAGAATAAGAGAAGAGTCTCTAGCTACTACTGAGGATTAAACTCATTTCTAAAATAGCTGGAGAACATTGTTTGTGGAGATTTCTGACTGAGAGCAGAAACATGTCAGGGTGTAAGCCATCATTTTGCAAAAGGGTCAGTCAAGAAGATATTGATCTGCAAAGATGATGTGGGTGTATAATGTTGAAAGGAGATCGCTCTTTCAGCTGTGTCTTACACAAAAGTTTTGAGACACAAAATCCAATAAAACCGGAAAGTAGGTCCTGAAAAGATTGAAGGAAAAGGTTAAATAGAAGACAATGGCTTTTGCCAGCCTTGTCTTTCAGAGACAGTTTTAATAATTGATAATTAATTACATTAATGTTTTGGAACTTCCTTAGATATTTTTACTCAAGGTTCCAAGTATTTAATTGAATTTCTGTAGGGAGAATGTTAATCATTCACTTGAGCCATATATTTATATTAGCCAGTGAAAGAATGGAGTCAAAGGGCTTATCTATTGAGTGAGCAAAGCATTGCTTTTCTGCTGGAGGCCATGCAGAGACTGCTGGTCTCTGAGGAGCCCTTATCCTAGAGACAGCTTGCTTTCAGTGCACTCCAGAGACCTTGGGAGCCAAGGATGTGAGTGACAGCTGTTCTTTTTGGATCAGCACAGAGGAGATGATACCATTGCAAGCCCTCCCCTTTTTTTTAATCAAAGTGTTTTATCTTGTGCATTAAATATCACAGTGAGCAGGATGGATTTTTGACATAACGTAGTTGAATTAAAAGAGCTTGAGTGAGAAATATTTTAGTCATTAGAGCTAACCTTCTCTTTTTTGTCTCTCTGCAATAGTAATTGTGTAAGAATCACAAGACATCCAATATTCCCAAATTTAAGCTACATATATTTTTCTTTGCACTAGTTTGCTTTATTTTCACATGCAGTATGGGTACAGCTGGCATTTGGAACAGGGAATTCAAAACTACTCTTAAATATTTGAATTCTTCAATAATTCTTTGACAGGCTAAACTGATGCTAATTTACAGTCTGAGTGATGCCAGATAACTATTCAAAGAAGAGAAACTCTCTCCTAATATCTTTAAAACAGAGTGGTACAGGAAAAACTTCACACCTGTACATAAAATATAGAGAGATATGCAAATATATTTATGAAAGTGTATGCCTGTGTTGTTCTAATATTAATTTGGTAGAGACAAAAGCATCTAACAGCAATGACATCTGGTACTTTCCCCCTCAAATGATATATTTGAAAATAGCTATCAAACACCCAGGAAACCTTTGTGTTTCTGCACATATTCATACAAATGGAATATTTTGTTAAATAGATCAAGTATTTTTTGAGTTACAAAAGAATGTGATTACAAAACTCTGCAAACTCTTTAACACTAAACAAATTCAAACTGGAAGCCTAGAGCATGTGCTTGGAAGTGAGCTCCACTAAAGTGAATGGACATTATTTCTGTACAATGTAGCACTGAAATATTGGCATTTGAAATGATTTTCATATGTGAAATATTTTCTCGTGAACTACATGAGCTACCTGCATTTATTTATTTATTTCTGTTTTGGTTAATTTACTAGTTTATTATAGATTGATTGACAGTGTGCTTTTAGGTAACTAATATTCATAACCTCCTAGAATCCTTAGATATTAAATAGTTTTTTTCTTCCATATCTTAAAACATTTTCACAAGTCAATGATTCTAAAAAAAAATTTTGAAACAGTAATGCATAATAAAAACTGTAATAAAAAGTACCCAATCAACATAACATTCATCTTTTAGTTGAAAGAAGAAAGCTTCTCAAGAAGGGAGCTTCAGTCACAAAACACATCACCATCTACTTTTCTAAAATGCTAAAATATTAATATTTTGTTGCCTCTCTCTACAGGATATTCGACACTATAGTCCCTATATCACAGTCTAACCAATTAAACAGGATTGCCAATTTTTCTGTGTAATTCATGGGTAGGAAGCTGCAAAATTGTTGGGGATCAATTTTTACCCTCACATCCCATGGAAAGCCACAGTGGATCCCCTAAAAATATTTAAAAATCTGGGTGCTCTTTTTTTTACCCCCAAGGTTCCCCAGTGGTTCAAAATCACTGCAAAACTCAACAGTTTTGCTCCACCCACCTCCCCACATAATTTTAAAAGCTCACCAGAACTCAAATCAGTTGAAATGGACAGTGTCCATTTTCCCACTTTTAAATAACAATAGCCACATGTGTATGTGTGGATTACAGGCAGAAATAGAAATTTGTAAATTTATCTGTCTTCTTTTCATAAAGTTCCTCTCCTCATCCTACCAGTTTTTTCTTCCCTGTCCTTATTTAGTTTTGGTTTGTGAGGTATTGTCTTTGCCTCCCACACTAAAATTTGTGCCATTTTTTAAAAGACATATTTTCTCTAGCTTGTCCATAGATCTTTATAAAACACATAATGAATACTACTTTCCCGATTGAATAAAAGCATGTTTCAGTACCTTTTTTTCAAATGATGCACAATCTAACCACTGAAATTTTAAAAACATGCATTGTTTTCGTTTTGTTTTGTTTTTGCACTTTATTTCTGGGAAACACCATTATTAGTTCTCAAGGCAAGATCACATTTTCTGTTACGGGAGAAGCAAAAATACTACTTTCATGCAAGGAATGTTAGGGGGGAAACCCATATATTTTGTAGCCCTGCTTCTGATCCGGCAGGAGTGTTCCTTAAATGGAAGAAAAGTTAGACCTATGAAATGCATTTATGCATTTAGCATATCATCTAATTTGGTCCTGAATTTTGTCCGTACAGGTATTTGTTTTTTCTCCACTTTCACATTGTCTTGCTACATGCAGTCCTTGATTAATTAAATTTAATTATTTAATTAATGTTAACATGTTTTGCATAACAATTGAGATTACTCTGTTAATTTTCTGTTTTCATTTGAGAAATCTGCATGAATATCCACAAAGGCCAAGCAGTTAATAATAACTTAGTCTTTTGAAATTATCTTTAGTCTTTGGAGAGGCAAAGATGTTAAATATGCAAATAAATGTTTTTGCTACTTATCCACAATAGTTTTCACACATAGTAGTAGACCCATTACTCCTGTGAGGTCCTGATACGGGGTACTAGGTTGAAATGAAGTTCTTTTCTCAGTTTGTGATAATTGACTTCGATTTCATTGTTTGTTTGTTTTTTGAGGGGAGGTTATTGTTGTTTAATAAGCCAAAATCTTATTAATGGCATTTTTGCTTATCTGAACATTGGTAGATAACCCTTTTCCTGCTTGGAGAACAAAGTGCCTGCGCATATAAAACATTCCTTTTGCAGTGAATGGATTGCATAATGCTTTATAGGGGAAACTGGCATATCATAACATATAAAACAAGTGGCATTGGGAGTTGAGTTTCACTTAACAAATGTACTGGCTAAAGATAATCTGGGAAGGATATATTTAAATAGGTCTCATTTCAGGTTTCTAATTTGGTTTTTTAGGTGCATCTGTAATATATGTATTTCCACAATAATTGATACAAAAATGTCTCCCTAATAAGCATGAGAACTCATTGGACTCCTTTATATTGATGTTTATGGGATAAGTGGGTTTTAGATTACAGATTCAAAGGCATATCATAGTGAGATTCAAAAACTGATCTAATAGAAACCATTTGCATGCACAGTTTATGTGAAAGAGAGCTCCATGTGATAACCAGAGAGTGGAATGCACTGCTGCATCTCTCTCCAGCACTGCATGCCGCACTGACCCTGCCCTTTTGCAAGTCTACCTCCTTCCTGCAGTCATTTGTACTAAAACAGTCTTGGTTTCCACCAAGATATTGATGTCAAGACCATTGGCTTGCCAAAACCAGGGTGAGTGACACAGTGGCACTTTCCAGTCATTGTATAAAGCCCCTTCCATGCAGTTAACACTGGAAGTCAGTGAGGTGGTTTGACTAGTTTTTGAATCTTGCCGTAGCATTCCTTTGAAGCTCCAGTTTTAAACATACATGGCCATTTACTATCAATGTATTGAAGAGTGAGTGGTAGAAGTGGCCATGGATCATTGCCCCTTTGTGGCTTTACTGTCAATTGCTGGTATATGTCAGAGTAATCCAAAGTTGAGTATTAATATAATATAATAAGCAATGTCTGTAGAGTTCAACTTTTTTTTATAACTGCCTGTCACAAAGTTCTAAAGTATATTTCTTTAAAGTCTCCTTGTCTCCTGAGGAAAGGGGGATAAGGCAGTGAGTCCCTGGACAGGATCTATGACTCATTATGTCAATCAAACCCCACTTCAGAGGGGAATAAAGAGATTTGTATCTCAAAGCTGTGCATAACGACTTCTCAGCTTTTCATTTCATATTTATGAGCGGTTTACTTTGAAGTGTTTATCAGGCAATACGCAGAAACATGAGAGAGCATTGCCTGAAACCATGTTCAAGTGTCTAATCTGTTAAATGCTTGCTGAGCAGGCTGGTTCATCAGTGCATGCAATGCAGAAAAAGAAAAAAAATATAAACTTTCTGTTTTTGAGGTTTTGAAGCAGAATATTTCTATTAGCAATATAAAAAAAGGATTATTAATGCCAGGCATTTTGAAATAATTGTACCATAGAAAACTTACAAAAGCAGTTAAATCCACATTCAAACGCAAACTAGACGAAACTTAACAACGCAGATAAAAATTACCACAGTGTGTGCTCCAACATTGAATATTTAAGATTGCAGAGGCCACCAGGCTTTTGCTAATTCTATGAGAATTAGGACATCAAAAGGAAGAAAGCACAGACTCTTTTGAGAGAGCGCCATTGCTGGCAACCTATGAAAAAAGAAGCACTTCTACCCTTGGTCTGCCAGGCAGACTGTTCCAAAATGCTTCCCACTGAGCCTTCCTTAGCGCCATATCTTGGCTATTAAACAGAAAGTAGCAATAATTGAGACATTGATAACACAGCATGTGATTGGCAGCACAATCCTGTGCAAGTTTACTCTGATACAATCCCAGTGTGTGTGAAGAGGCTTATTTTCAGGTAGATATGGGTAGGATTTGTATGCTAAAGTGTTTCAGTTTTCAGCTTGCTTTGTGATGGACTATGATTGTGCAATATAAATGACAGAAAGCCATTCTATGCCTTTTCGAACATCTGTGGGTCGTTCCAGGAGCCTCATCTCTCCTTTCCTTATGGGGACAACCAAATCCACAAACATTTGAACAAGAGAATACCTGACTTTTAATTAATTAGTCCCACTGGCCACTTGTAAATATTAAAAGAAGTATAAATCTTAACTTTGACATTATAAAGAAAAGGGCTTTTTGACTGTATGATGGTATTTGTAATCTCTGTATTTTGGAGTAAGGTTATTTAACTACTCCATCTCCTCTGTGGGTTCCTGAAATTTAAAATATAAGCTATTTTGTCACTTTGTCAGTTTGATATTTCTATAAATACATTTAACATATGCATTTAATGGCATTTGGATTTAGTTTAGGTCTCTCTTCATTATTCAGGGAAGAACAACATATTTCATAGAAACCCTTATGAAAGCCATGGCTGAGAAGGAAATGAAAGCATGTCCGGTCTCGATTGCTATTTGTTGGATCATTTTTGATAGGATTCTTCAGACCAGTGGAGTAATCAGAGCCATTCTATAGTGTTCATGGCTCCAGTTATCAAATCCAGTTGCACGGATTTTGTTAGTGTCAGAAGGCTCACTTGAAACACTGAGGCAGACTCCGCAACAACACCCTAGACTCTGATCACCACAGCCACTGGATCATCCTCCATTTCCCCAGGGAAAACACTGTCATCACTTTGTCTCTGGTTTTCTAAGGCACCTCAATGAACCAAAATATATTTAGTAAGACTTGCTTTGCTGTCAGCTCTGGGACCAAAAACTGCTTAGAGGAAATCCAGGCCTTCTCAGAATCTTAGATTCTGATCAGGATAGTCAAGATTCCACTCCCTTCTACTTCCTCATCAGAGAAATCAAACACTGGAATGGGATGATTACGCATTTTAGCTGGACCTTTCACCTTAGGCCACACCTTTTTCTGGAAGCCATTATCAATTATTGAGACTAACCCAACCTTCAAATGATCAGAAAGCTTGGGTTGTAATACAGCCTACCTAATCTTCAGTTGGCACACTCAGATTGCCATGCATTAGGCCTGTGAAGGAGTCTACTTGCCCCAGAGGGGCCCACCAGGGGTCTGCCTGGGCCCACTTGGCCAGTGAAAACTATCTCCCCTGCAGAAGGGACCTACTGAATTGTGAAAGAGCCTTCTGATTTTTGCAGAGCACTAGCAGAGCCCACCAGACCTCTGAGGGGCCCATCAAGTTGCTGCATCCTAGCAGGGCCAGAGGGCCCAATGAGTTGCTGCAGCTAGTGGGGCTTACTGGGCCTCCAATTGCCATAACCTACTGAAACCTACTGGGCTTCCAATTGCCACAGCCTGGTGCGACTTGCTGTGCCTCCAGAGGAGCCATGCAATTCCTACAATCTAATGTGGCCAACCAGGCCTGCCATAGGGCTGCGAGTTACGAAGAGGCCTGCTCCGGGGTATACTAGGCCCTAAAGGGTCTTTAGAGGCCAGCTGGCCTGATAAATATTAGAGAGGATGCCTTGCAGTGTCTATCCACTTGCCCAAAATGCCAGAGCAGGAACTAGGCAATGATGAGACCTAGACCAGCTACAGAAGCCCTCCAATACCTAATAATGGAGCTAGCAATTAGGCGAGGCAGGCAAAACACTATCATATACAAGCCTAAAGAAATGCAACAATAACAGCCCCTAACTTCCAGAGTGCTTTGCAGTACTAACTGCCCTCGGCAAGCAGGATCCCCCACTACCTGCCATAGAACCATTTGGTTCATGGTCCAGTAACGGGCAACTGACTCAACCCTCTTCCTGCTAGCTTTTTCCAAAGACCACCATCATCTTTTCCCTGCCACTCTGCTTCATACTCTGCCCTCTGCAGTGTTGCAAAGCATCAGCCAAAAGGGAGTAAAGATGGGTGAACAAAGCTAATAAACTCCCTAGCTCTACCCCCAAACACCTGGTGTCATGGTACATGGGACCTGACATCATCAATGCTGGCCTCTCCTCCATTGGAGACCAGCAAAATTGGGTCCTCCCCTGCAGTGCTTTGCATCACTCAGTCCTTCGAAGAGAGAAACTTGAAGAGAAAAAAATAGAATGCTGGTCAAGATTCACCTTTGATCTGATTCAACAAAACAGTTTTATGATTTATATGTGTCTTGACCAGAAGATCAAGGAGGAATGTAAATAAGTGATCTTACTGTAGAATGCAAAGACTTGTATTTAATTCTTCCTACATTTTGCAAGCAATATGGAAAGAATAATAATTCTGTAGCAGTACTGACCTGCCCCAACAGATTTATTTATCTTACAATAGCAATTATTGTACCATGCCAATTTTGCTATATAAGGGGTCAGTATATTTGCCCCAGCTCCTGGCTGTCTATTCAATTTGCAGATGCCAGTCATTGGCAGATAATGCAAAAAAAAATCAATAAATCTTAAGAGCAGATATGCCATCTGTAGGAATGTTCAAGCCCATGTTTAATTGGCTGGGTTGATGCCTAGCACTCCATTTTATAACACAGTAGAAATTGACAATGAAAGCAAGTAATCATTTTATAAGGTCTAAATAATGGGAAGAAAATAGAATCTAGCAAATTACATATAAAATATTCCTAATTTCAAGGGTCGGAAATAAACATGAAAACAGGGCATCACAGTAAAATGTATTTTATTCATAGTTATAGTGATCAAGCCACTTTAATGCTCAGTTACCACTTATTTTTACAATAAGCTAGTGAAACATTGGCCTGGCATTTGCAGTGCATTGGCCTGGCATTTTCAATCAAGTACTAAACCATCAGTCATTTCTCTCTCTCTCTCTCTCTCTCAAAAAAAAAATATTAAAATTTTTAGAAAATGGAATGCCAGCTTTTATGGAAAAAATTTCCAGTACCTTTGGGTGAACAATAGCAAGCACATTTTCCATTTCAGAAATGGCTATGATCAGTAGGGACAAACACAGCACTGTTCCGCTTCTGTACAGGTAATTAAAGACTCATGTTTTTCTGCCATTGGTTCTGCTCTTTAAAACTGGCACTAAGTTTCTATTTTCCACAGCCGCCTGTTTATTAAGAACAAGGTGTTTTAAACATCGGTTAACATTCAACTGGTTGATTTTGGATGTCATAACAAACTTAAATTCAACAAAATTCCAAGCTGGTTCAAGAATATCACCATCATTCATTATCATCATCATCATAATCATCATCAACATCTTTATTCCTATCCCACTTTTTGCTCAACATTAGGCCTCAAACTGGCTTACATATTAAAACAATACAATTTAAAAACATATAAACAGTATATATCAAAACAAAATTAAGCTATAAAATAATTAAAACACCTAAAAAAACATAGAAACAAGCAAATAAAAATAAAACATTACAGGACACCCTAACCCACTCTTTAAAAAAATTAATGTGTTTGCAGGTCTTTGACTCAAAGGAAGGACAACAAGGAAGGAAGGGGCCGTTCTGGCCTACCTGGGAATCTAGGGGCAGCCGATGATGTTCCAACTTCCAGTATAGGAGTTTGGCATTATTTCTCAGGAACACGTTCTATTTTCAGTTGTAAAGTTTTAAAAAAATCTCACTGACAGAAACTTTTTACTCTATTCTTTTAGTCTGGTGTGTTGGCCTCTTTTGCACTTTTTAAAGTTATTATTTCATAAACTTTCTCTAATCAAATTGCCATGATGTATTGAAGTATTTCCTGTCACCTTGGCCAGTAACTATTGCAAAGACAGCTTTGTGGAATTGCTAATATCTGAAATGCTTAATTGAAAAGTGATTTAGAGGGATAAAATAGGAAAGATTATCCAACTTCCACTTCTGGAAATTCATCATTCTTAGGTATTTCTGTATTCCACAGTTTATTGGAGGAGCTCAGTGTTATTGATACATTGGATAATCCCATTTTATTTTCACGGTGTCTCAGGGAGTAAGAGAGGTTAGCCAAAGATTTTTTGGTGCACTTCATGGAGTGTATATACACTATACAGTAGTAACAATTTAATTGCCATAGGTCCATTGTATAGAACTGTAAGTGTGTAATTTGTTGAGATACTGAGAATTACCTGCTAGAGAGTTCTAGTGCGCATCCCCTGAAACACAACAATAACATTATTTCTAACTGAAAGTTGTGAGTACCTCACTAAACTACAATTCCTAAGACAGAGTCATGGCAGTTAAAGCAATATCAAGATGATATGATTCTTGAGTACAGATACATTGATAATTTCTGAGGAGATTTTAAGCTGTGATATCCTTGGCCATAGAAAACCACTGGGTGACCTTGGCCGTGTCAACATTTTTAGCCCCAGAAAACGTCGTGATAGTTTTGCCATAGAATAACAATAAGTCAGGAACAACTGGAAGACATAGAACAACACAAGAATAATCCTGAGTATGAATATAGCAGTGTATATACTGAATAAAATTTGTCCTCAGTTAATAATAGTAGGAATTGGTCCTGTTTCCAAAAACTATGCAGCTAACTGTGAACCTTGTGGCACTTCAAACATGCTCTTATTCAAAAAGCAGCAACTCTATATAGCTCTATAAAAACTCTTTTTTCATTTGTGACGCTTATACAGTTGGCTGGCTGGCTGGCTGGCTAGCTAGCTGGCTTGGAACCAACTGTATGGGTCTACTTGACCCCCGAATTATTACTCAACTAAAATAGAGGCTGATTACATAGGAAAGAGCCACAGAGTTACTCCCTACCCAAATGGACAATTGATTTAAACATTGCCTCAACCACAAGGGACTAACTTCTACAGCTAGTATTATATTTAAAAGTGCCAATGAGAAGCAGTTTTGATGGAAGGGTGTTCCTAAAGCAATTGCGATATAGAGTCAGTTGTTCAAAGAAAGCAAAACAATTCAATTTGAACAGTAGAAAGCAGTGGTGTGAATTTAAGCACATCTTTAAATCTCAGCCATTGTCTCTCATCTAAATGAGTAACCACAATAAAAGGTCATCATGCGACCTCCATCTGCCACGGAATAATGTTTGCTGCTAGTGATTTCTTCAATATTTTTATTTACTGTTTAACTGTATGTAGCCCATTTATTTCCATCTCTCATAATGGCATACAAATAGCTACAAAGGAAAATATAATTGTGATTATGTTGTGCAATGGAAAGCATTTTCATCTGTCATTCATGTTCCACCCACTGCTTTATCTTTTCCCTTTGCTCATCTTGTTCCTATCTTGTTAACATATCATTCCATCTGGGCTGCTTTTTCTGTGAATCCTTTCCTTCCTGCCAAGAGGCTTATCCTGGCAAAATATACCGTACACATTGTGGTAACCTGCATTTAGATAAACTATGGGTGCTGCAATTGGCAAAGAGTGTACATGCTGTAGAATTTGTTAATACATATTTAGTCTCACAAACTCTCATGGGTGGTGAATAAAATTATATTATACCTTGTTTTAGGGGATTACAGTTTTTAAACAAAAAAATTAAATAATGAGACCTTGATTATAAATTGTACTTGTTCCTCTAATGGTAGGATAACTGTGCTTATAATATGGTTTATCCCTGTAATAAAATCAATGCATGGCTAGATTTCCATTGCTGAAGAAATTTTAACACTTAAAAAAAAAATGAAAGGAAAATTCTTCCATTCCTTTGACATTGTCAGCCATGCAGTGGTACTAGAAACTGGTCTAGCCCTCAAGCCACTGCCATAACATTAAAAAGCAGGATATGGATGATTTGAACTTTCAAGGATCACTCTCCCTTCTCAAAGGTGGAGCCTGAGTTAGATGGAAAATCTGAGACGTTTCAAAGAGTGGACAAGTTAACTCTTCCTTCTGCTCTGTTTTCCCAATTCAAGGTTGCAATCCAGTTATGCCAAAATGCTATTTTAGTTTTTAAAAAATGTTTCTGGTAGAATGATTAGTTTACTAAAATTTTCCTTTTCCTCTAGAGTTCTTGGTTCTCTAGATATATCTATTTTTATACTTTAAGAAACACACATGTAAATCATCTTATGTTCAACTCTCATGATTTAGTTTTCTATATTTTTTTTTCAAATGCTTTCAAAAACAAGGCAAAACAAGAGCTATGTGCTCCCTTAAAGACTAACAAGTTTTGTATGGCATAAAGTTTCAGATACATGGAGTGGTGCCTCAGTTGGCAGGTAAATAAGTTGGTAAATACACATATTTGGCTGGAGAGATGGATGGGAAATATAATCAGTGAAGTGATAGTAAAATAAATGTAAAAGGAGGGGCAGACATTGGTCATTATTTTAAGAGTGCTTGTTAAGAAATTTAGTTAGATAATAGCAAAAGCAGCCTGTATAATCTTTGTCCGATTCACTTCTTAAATGGCAGAATTAAACTTCATAAGGAATATTTGTGGATGGAAGATTATAATCAACGGGGTAAGTCAGAATAACAATACAAACTACAGAGAAAATAAGCTAAGTTGTGGCCATGGCGATACAGATTCCCTTCCATTAGTGAGTTGTGCAGAGAGACTCAAAGTGCCTGCAGTATGTGACACATCAAAATTGTCAACTCATATTGTATACTCTATGTACATTTTGCATTGTTAAGTATTTCAAAGGTACAGTTAAAAACAACCTTCTCCCTGACATGTTATACAATTACACATTGAGTGTCGTGTACACAGTGCTTGGGATTTTGAATAAGCAACGGGCTACTTCATATGTTGAAATAAAAGCTAGATTGATCTCTAAGGACGCAAGTTACCTGACATTATATAGAGCACTGGAATAGGAAGCTACTGGCTTGGGTCAAATGGCAGTGTTTCCTGTTCTGATGCATTTCAGTTTGTTTGAATAGTTTGCTTCTTATCTCTAGGAACCATGTGCATTTTACCAAGCATTTAATTTTCAAAACAGCAGAAATGTCTGAAAAAGGCAAGCTCTTTATCTCTACGTCCCTTTCATTATAGTTCCAGTGATCACATAGAAAATAACAAGAGGAGTCATTAAGTTCATTTCTGGCATGGAGTATTACACTTTTTTACATCCAAACAAAATGCTAATTAGAGTGTAAACATCTGGGCATTTAAAAGACATTAAATTCTACAGCTTATCATTACAATATTTTTCTACATTTGTAAAACAGCTTATTTCAGTTAACATATTCCTGTTTTGCTTTTGTTACCAGCAAACTGGAACGTATTTTAAACATCACTGTATTCTTGTTGGAAATCTTTGTTTCAAGATGGCTTAATAACAGAGTTTTCATTGCACCATCATTATCCCCTTCAATTTCTAATTAATATGCCACCTTTGCAGCAAAATTGTAATGCTTATTGATAGACCCATTTCCAAATCCACTCTATGTTTGTGTGTGTGTGTGCTCAGAGATTCATTTTCTAAACATTCATTGTAAATGGTAGCCATACCAATTTCAAAATATGAATATCTGAATAGAAACCATATATCGTTAGGCATATGCAAATGTCTCATTAGACATATGTTTGTGTTTGTTCTATATCCATGTTCATGATTAGTTGAAGCCAAGACCTTTTCTGCCTGAGGTGAAGTAGCAAATGGTAACTCCCTCTACCCAGTCAAAGCAAAAAGGGAATATAAATTTTCACCAATCCATTTTTTTTACCCAATAAATGGTCTGGAAGATTTTTAGATATGGACATACCATTCACTTTTCTGTCACTGGGAGGAAACCCAAACCATCAGGCTTTTTTTATTTCTCCCTGCCCCCCCTTCAAATTATATTCAGATGAATACATATTTGCAAATTATTTGCAAATGAAAATTCATAGGTTTGAAAAATGTGCACAAGCATGCTTTAGTCAATGGGCAAAAATTTTAAAATATGCATGTTAAACTATGTCTGTAAAAATGTGTACACTGTGTGTACACTGGAGAAAACATAGCAAAACATGTATAAATTTCTATGTAGGCAGGGGAAAAGAGTGGCCCTTTTGCACGCAGTTTCTGTTGCGAGAGGGCCCCTTGAGCGTCTCGTGAATGGGAGCGTCATTCCGTACGACACACTCCCATTCACGTGACGCTCACGAGCCTAAAGTGGGCTGTGCACGAATTTTTTTTTATTTTTGGCTGGGAGCCGAAAATACTGCGCGGTCGTGCAATGCTCCCGGGGCCCTCACGCACTTACCTGCCGTGCGGTGTGTTGGACGAGCCAGGCCGATCGCGCCTCCTCCCCCAACGCAGCCCACAGCTCCCAGGCTGCACTGCGGAAGGAGGGGGCAGGGCGCTAGCGCAATGGTGAGCTGCGGGACAAAGGAGCAGGGAAGCGACAGCATTCCTGCTGAGGCTTTTCGCGCGAGATGCTCCACCACCACCACACAAACGGGTAACATACGAAAAGGGTCAGTGTCATGACTTGCAGTGAAACATGGATGGGAAAAGTTTGCAAGATTGATTTTCAGAACAATCAACAAAAACAAAGGTGTGTTCATATTCCTAAGTATGTGCAGAAAGCCAGACAAAGTATTTTGACTTGATGTACAAAAATCCTTCAAATACCTCTTCCCATTTCTAGAAGTAATAACAGTTTTCTGCTTCCATGACACACTAATTCTGCTGCCTGAGGTGATGCTTTATTGTCTCTAATGGTAGGGCCAATCTTGGTTCAAACATCATATTGCAAACAATTATGTAAAAAATTAAACTATGTGAAAGGTTCTAGCTAAATTTAATGAATTTGAAATGAAAAGATTTACCAGGTGATATTACTGCTCAAGTTGTTAACTGTCATAGTTTATTGATCCTACAGTTATTTTGCCCTAAATCCTGTTCACTGTTTATTGCTCATTCTGAAAGCTAGTTAAGGAAGCTTATTATGCCAGAAATTATCCTTTTCAGTCCTTAGTGATAAAGCATTAAGACTGATGTAGTAGAGGTAGAAGGAATTGCCCAAGATAGGTAAAAATATACATACATTTTTGGTTTATTACTAGAGAAAGAAAGGGGTGGTAGCCATGCTGTTGTATATTGTATGTTGTACACTAGAAGATTCTGTCATTTTGTTCAAAACATGTTCTGTGGCTAAGCTCTGGCCAAAATTAGTCCCCAATTTATGATAATTGATTGTTGACTACATGCATGCCTATGATTATCAGGACTTTTCTGTTTTTGTAATGCCATGAATTTTCATTCTGAGTGCAAGTTTTCCTTTACCAAACCACTCCATTAAATCTTCATCCCATTTATCCGCAAAATGGGAATAATAAAGCTCATCAGTCTTCCTGATACTTTTTTTTTTTAACTTTCTACTCTCTTTCCGCTTTTTGAAATCCCTGGTGCACCAGCAGCAATCTCTTTGACAGTCCAGGCACAGCAAATTCTCACACAAAGCTCAATGTATGCAGACCATCTGTGTGTAGACTATCTTTGAACTGGGGCATTCATCCAACATTGGCATGAGAAGAGGATAAGAACAGAGCAGCTCAGATTCCCTTGTGAAACAAACCAGCCTGGAAGGGAGGCAAGAGGGGAAGAAACTGTTGTGTCTGGAAGCTTTGCTAAGCCCCCTGGCCTCTTTGTAGCTTCCATGGTTAGCATACCAATATTGGTGGCTCCAACACAAAAATTGCAGTGTTTGGGGGCTATCATTCTTTCCATCAGCTCCAAAGTCCTCTTCCTCATGAGAACCTTGTATCCTCCTGTTCCACATCTCTTGTATCCAGATTCTCTGGAAGACATCTGTTGCTTTGTTTTGGAAAAGCCTTTATTTCTGAAGCCTCTATTTTCTTGCTCTAAAATGAGATTAATAAAAACAAATATGTGCATGGAATATAATGATGTGGATTCACAATTTTGTAAGATCACTTCTCTCTCATTCTCTATGTTTTCCAGCTGTAAAACAGAGAAAAGGTCTTGCAAGTGGTATCATTGGGTTGAACATTTCTTTACTTGTTACCCCATCACTCCATACCTTCTAGATTGTATAAAAGCTGTAATCCCCAGTGTCCTGACCTCCAAAATTCATCCATTGTGGTGCACTCAGGGACCCAATGGTCAGCAAACGTAATCGCTATTCCTTAAGTAAAGAAAGTAACTGTTTAATCCTGCACAGTTTGAAAAGTGTTTGAAATGGGCTTTAAAAAAAATCTCATAAACCATTGGTTCCCAAACTTTAATCTTCCAGATGTTTTGCACTTCCACTCCCAGAATTCCTAACACTTGGACAAGCTTGCTGGGGCTTCTGGGAGTTGAAATCCAAAACAGCTGGCAGACCAAGGTTTGGGAGCCATTGTCATAAACCACTATTCTGGTTTCTGCTAGATGATAATAACTGCACATTCAAAACTAATAGAGAAGAAACTTCCTCTCGCATCCCTTGTTTTCTGTGCATACCCTCCACGTGACCCCAGTCTGCTCTGGATCTTAATTTTAAGAACTATCAATGGGTTTCTTGCTTCTAGTGATACTTTTTTATTGTCAAAAAAGGTAATATTAGTCTCAACCTTCATTATGAATGCCCAGAAGATGTGGGAAAGAGGATTTTTATACAGAATCCAGAGAATCATAACATTAATTCCATTTGCAAGTAGTAGAGCAAACACAAGTTTGCTCTGTCTGAACCCTATCCCCACCTCCAAAGGCTCAGTGATATATTCATGAATCATCAAGGGAAAAAGGCAGCTGTTCATATGTCTTGTTTGCGGTCTTTCCAGAAAGGCATTTGATGAGCCAATGTGGGAAACCAGCTACTGCACTAGATAGACATTTGTTTGTTTTAGCAGAAGTCCGATGTTCTGTGAGGGCACCTTATTAACAGCTTTGTAGTTTGTGATGGGGTGCTTCTGGTTAGAGCTTCAAAGAAAAAAAAAGGGGGGGGGAATCGCATTCTTCATGTGTGAGGCTGCATGGCTCCTAGTTTCCAACCATGGAATATTTGTTTTGTTTTAACATTTAGGTGAAGAAATATTTTATGTAATTCTGAGGCCTGCATGTTATATGATTTCTCTTTTTCTGTGCCAATGGCACCACCTTCAGAGTCTTTCTGCTGTGGATAGTTAATGAACAAAAGGTTTCCCCAAAAGCGAACAGTCCATTTTTTGTGTGTGTGTGTGGGGGGGGTAGCATGTGTAAATGGAGATATAATTACCAAATTACAAAACAGGGTAATAACTGAAAAATAACATAAACATCTTGGTCCTTGCAGCTGCCTAATTTTTGAGATGCCGGCTAAACCAAGAAAAGATGGTTATTGTTGTGCCTAAACCGTACATCTACATTAACTATTCAGTTGACGTCTAAGTACAGGGATATATGGTGTAGAATTATATATATATGAATGCACACACAAACACACTCTTACTGGTAAGCATAAATGCAAGCAATGGTGTAGTGAAGCCAGTGCTTTAACTTTAAAGGGCTCTGCTGCTTTGATTAGCAAGGAGAATGCTTTCTGCCACCTCCATTAGACTTTCCTGTTCACTCTCAGCTGTACTTCTCCCTGGATCTGGAAGCAAAGAATGGCTTTTGTTAGTTATAACATATTGTCATGAGCCCTACCTGTTGTAATGGAAAGTATTTCAGGATGGCTTAGGCTTGAATGGACCATTAAGGCTCGATAACTTTACAAGAGTCTTGCTCTTGGTGAACATGAAAACTGTAAGAAATGGGTTGTTGAAATCTGTTGTCAGAAGTGGTTGACACTGAGAGAAGTGTTTCTTCTAGAAATGCCTAGAAAAGCTTGAGCTGTGGCCTTATATTATTTAGAAACATGCAGTACTCTTTTCCTTTCCATGCAGTCTCCGTTCTCTTCATCCTCTCCAGCCAACATATAATATGCTAATACACTGTTGTTTGCCAGCTTGCTGTTATGTGATTGTCAGCAGAGCCTAGCAAACTGAGTGTTATGCTACTTTTTTGGGAGGGGGAGCAGTTACATTACATATACACACATAGAAAGAGAGGAGGATCTCACTGTATTTTTGAACTCTTCTTGGTTGTTATGAGGACTGCTTGTGAGGAATCATTGCATTTCAAATCTTCTACCACACTGCTAATTGTAAGAGGAAACCAGTGTTTTAACAGAGAGTCCAGTTTTCTGGCCAAGGGAGTATCATGATGACAACAACTGAAAATCAGTCGTAATAGTTATGTATTCTTTATAGTAAATTAATACTATACAGATCAAATTTCTGACCCTTAAGAACCCATTTACATTGTTACACTGTGGATTCTGGGCTAAATTAACATTGACACCTCACTATGGCTTGGCTAGATAATTGGTTATCTCTAATAAATTATGTCTATCCACCATTGATATTAAACTTTCAGCTGTTACTGCCCTATAGTCAAGGAAGAGCATGTAATATGTTTACAAGGCTTTCATAATTCATTTTATCCACCACTATTAGCTACTATGATCTTACATAATTCATGTGAGTCAATATTTAAAAAAAACACTCCCACAGAAGGAAACAGTATTGGACTTTATTGTATAATGACTAACAAACTGTATCATAAGTACCTGCCCTTTTTTAAAAAAAACTAAGACATTTGTGCAGTTCCTCTGAACATCATAGATAGATAGATAGATAGATAGATAGATAGATAGATAGATAGATAGATTTGCTATATTGCTCTGTCTGTGAACATCCTTGCCAATAATCTGCACGACCTATTTCTGTACATGTAATGTTCTGCATGAATGGGAAGGTAAAAAGGTCTGTTACTTTCTTTTCAAATAAATTTTCATTTAAATTTTAAAAGCAGTGCCAGATTTTAATTAACCGTCTCCCCCCCTTTTTTTTTTTATTTTCATAGGAACTAACTTCACCCTGGCTGAACTAGGAATTTGTGAGCCCTCTCCCCACCGAAGTGGTTACTGCTCAGACATGGGAATACTTCATCAAGGCTATTCCCTCAGCACTGGGTCTGATGCTGACTCAGATACAGAGGGAGGAATGTCTCCAGAGCATGCCATACGACTGTGGGGGAGAGGGATTAAATCCAGGCGCAGTTCCGGTCTGTCAAGCCGTGAAAATTCTGCCCTTACCCTGACTGACTCTGACAATGACAATAAATCAGATGAGGAAAACGGTAGGCCTGTTTATCCAGTAAATTTCATAATGCACATCTGTACATGCATAAGAGGTGTCAGAAACTTTCCATAAAACACACACACGTACACACATACACACATGCACAAACAGTTCTATTTGACTATTTCACTTGTGAAATAAAATTGCTACCAAAACAACTGGTGATCCGAATGAAACGGGAGCACTTTGCAGACTCCTAATATATTGGAATGAGAGATGTGGTGGTGGCGGCGGCAGTGGTACCATTAGTAGAAATACGTGGATTTTTCTAGAAAGGAATTTTTAAAAATTCAAATTTCTAGGTCTCGTGAGAGGTAGGCCTGTGTAAACTACATTTGGATAACAGCATTCTCAGAAATTGAACATTCCTCTTTTCTGTTAAACTGCAATCAAAATGTTATGATAACGAGAACATAAACTTTTCATAAGTTTGCTGTTATAGGTTTTTGCTTTAGTTTGAAATTAGATTCGGGGGGGTGTGTGTGTGCTAAAGATCTTTTAGACTATAATTGTACTTCATACAAAGTTAATTTTCATGCCTGTGCTGAATAACCTCCTGCACTAAAGATTAATTTTAAAACAGATTGGAAACAATCTTTTACTTTTTAAACATTGTATTATGCAACATGTTTAACAGATTCACTATACTAAAGGATCTTCTGTTCTGCCCACTTGTTTCTCTGGTTAATTTCAATAGTGCACAAAGCTGCATCATAAACATATTTGTTTATAGTTGTTTGTGTATTGAAATTAAATTCTGAGAAATGTGTCAAACTTCAAACTTAAAATGTAAAAAAAAAAAAATCAATAGTTTTATTTACAGGGCCAGAAAAGCAGAGGAACCGCCCTCCTTATTAAAAACAAATCCATTAGGAAAATAGCGTGTGTACTTTATAGGCAATTTTATAAAGTATAATCAACTATTTTATATTAAAGTTATACAGGCAAAATATTAATGTTAGTAAATATCTTTGTTCCCCTGTTTCAAAAATCCTATTTATCTCAGAAAGATCAATGTGTATTCACATCACTGATTTTATAAAGTTTGGATATATACTATCACACTGATTGACAGTTGCCCCGCTGTTTTAATACTGCAGCATGGATGCTTACAAAGCTATCATTAATTTCTCACGCTTGTGCCCAGCAATGTTTTCCTATGTAATAAACACTATATCCTTCAGATCCAAATCAATAACCTGTTAGGTATGCATCTCCTGAAAACGAGTAACAAGATCCATGCTTCACAGGGGAAAAACACTCCCTGATGCAATTTCAAATTTTCAGGGCACATAGATTCTCTTCCAGTCTTTCTTGTTCTTTTTCAAAAGGAATTTTATACTGTTGCACCTGCCCATGTGAACAGTAGTGATAAGTAGATTGCACTGAACGTATTTCAAGTTCTTAGAGCTTTTCTCCCTTCCATACCATAGTTCAGCTGCTGTATTAAACACACTAAACAGCTCTTTAAAAGTGGCATTTTGATACTGAATGCTAATCACAGATTATATCATTCCACTTCAAAATAATAAACTGTCAATTTTCTTTTGGTATTAAATCAATTTTGGCACTTTTCTGTACATTTCCAAGTAGCTTAGTGGAAGCTTAATTGCAATAAATCACTCTAACACGAATATTTTTAACACTGGTATTCCTTCTAATTCACATGCTAGGCTTGTGGGGCCTGGGGAGGAGAGAAACCTCTTCACTTTTAAATCTAGTAATATTGAATTCAGTTTAAAATAAAATAGTGTGAGCCTTGAAATATGATTAGGTTTGAAAAATATGTTGATTACCTACAGTATAATGTTTTGTAATTATTATGCAAATTTATTTACATATATATGTATACCTAAATACATACATATGTATATGCATGTTTTTATATATATATATATATAGAGAGAGAGAGGAAGGCACTGGACACAAAGCCACATGTAACTTTATCATCATCTCAGAGTATTTGTAGAACAGTTCATCTAAACTAGATGTATTATTCTGATGTTTTTCAAAATTTTCATTGTTAAAAAGGATCTAAACCAGTAACACAATTAGCCAGTTACATGCTGCTTCTGATGGAAGACTACACATATAGTCCTGTAATATCGCTGTGTGCCTAGTGCTTTTGGAAGATACACCTATTTTCCCAAGTTATTTAATAATTGTTCATCCCTTCATGGGTTTATGGATATTGCAGCATGCTATTTCTGATCAGTAACTGTAGAAAATGTCTAGAGAAGCTGAAGCTGTTGAGTTCCTGTGTAGATACTTATTATATTAATGAGATGTTTGGGCTTCTTTGTATCTGTCAAACAGAAAGCATATGTGGCAAACCATCGGTGAACCTGCATCTATAGAATTTCTGTCTTGATACATTACAGTCTTGACTAAAAGGCCAAGGACAAAATGCATATGTAAATATGTGTGTATGTATGCTTAAAGGGGATAAAAGTCAAGACCTTAGAGAGTCTTGCATATTATGCTTGCTATGAACTCTGCCTGCCTTCACTTTAATTTGCACACTTAACTTACAATGCCTGTACTCTGTGGAGTTCAAGTAAAAGTCATTAGCCAGATAGATAGATAGATAGATAGATAGACAGACAGATAGATAGTTTTTCTGCCATTTTGCCTCACCTGAATTGGTGTGGGAGGGGGTAACCTGAAACACATTGATCATGCCCAGAGGAAAGTCAGTAGGAAACTTCATGATGACATGGGCAGTGGTTTAGACCACTTTCTTCCACACCCTGACATAGAATTCCAACAGTCAGAGCTATACTGAGCTGATGGCATTTATTTGTCAGAAGAGGGTAACGTTGTTCCTGGGGGAGCTGCAACAGCCCATGGTGGCTGGCCTGGTGGGAGAAAGGGACTAAACAGATAACAGTGGCAAGAGGGATGCAAGACTTTGGTGTGCACTTTTGACATAAGGTAGGGCTCTAAAACTTTCTCTTTAAGGTCCTGTGACCCAGGGGGTGGGGAAGGAGGATGCACTTGAGGCAAACCTGGGATCCAACCCCTAACTTGTAAGGTGCTGTGACTTAGGTAGGAGTCCCCTGGATTTACCTTCCAATTAAAGCTGGCTAGGGAGCAACACAAATTACTAGGGCTCAGGTGTTTTCACCCAAGGAAAAGCTGAGGAGGTGGTCAAGGGATGATGTTTGACCTCAGCCGGACCCACATCAGGTTGCTGCCCCGTTTCCAAGCTAACACAGCTTAATACAATTTAAATAGGTTAGGTCAAATAAAATGGCCCGTATTTAACCCAATTTTCTGTGTCCGGTCTCATTATTCCATGGTTCATCAGAAAAGTAAAATTATTTCATTAAAAATAGCATAATGAATTGGGAAAAAGAGGTGATAGTTATGTAAAGCTAGTTATGTAAAAACAAAGTTTGTAGTTTGCTGATTCAGAAAACAAACTTTATCAACTCAGATTCACTTGAAGGCAAACACTAATTAGAAATCAAAGCAGTTTATTTAAATAAGATTAATTATCTCAGCTAGTGATAGGCAAAATCTACTACCATCTACTTGCTTCAGATTTGGAGGGATATACCAACAGTTGCTTTTTAGGGTAAAACATATAACACTTTTTGGGAAAAAAAGGGGGAGAAAAATCCCTTTGTGCTCCTAACAACTAAGAATGTGACAACTAAATGAAAAGAAGTGCTCATAGGAAAAAGCACTGATTTATTCATGAGTAAAGACCTGTTCAGTCTACACCTCAACTGACTTCCACCACCTTCTTCCTACATTTTCCTTCTTGCTCCATCCAAACTGTCCATAACAAAAAAAAAAAAGAAATAGCATATAGTGTAATAAAGGCAATAAGGGATGGATTCCAATTTGTTGGTTAGCATCCTGTTGAGAAGGCCATGATGACTTCATGTCCAGGCTTTCTCATATATTTCCATCAAAGGCATTTTCTGGAATGCACTTACAACAACTACCAGTCTTGTACCTTCTTCTGCCCTGGGTGATGAGAAGTTAAAGGCGGGCACTTCAAGCAGTCATGCTTTGAGCACACACAAAACTCAAGGCCTTTTTGGTATTCCTGTTTTTGTGCTAACGCACTGTATCAAGAGTACAGAGGAGTTTCTGGATGCTTCTTCTATGAACCTACTCAGAATACCTCAGTATTTTGAATATTTGATAAGGAGAAATGTGAAGGTTCCTTGTCACAAACTCTGCTAGATGTACTTTAAATAATGGACTGTATTGGTCCTATAAGTAACATTCTTTGGGATTCTAGTAAGTTGTAGGGTATTGTGTGCTCTTTATATTATATATACTTGTATCTAGATGGTGGACAAAATTTCTTTTACAGAACTTCCATTGGAGTGTGAAACTTACATTCAATAACAAGCCAATATTGACAAAATTTAGGAAAGTAAATCACATGATATTAGAATACCTGTTCTCTGATCTGAGTAGGTATGTTACATGTAGAACTTCAAAATTTGTGTTTGTTTTTTTCAGCTTTGGGAAGGCATGTGGAAATCATTGGTCCTAACTTAGTCAGATGGTACTTCTGAAGTTTTTCAATTTAATTTCCCTCCTTTGGATGCAATTTTTTAAAAAAGTAATTGCAACATAAGCTAGCACAGTGGTTCTCAACCTTCCTAATGCTGTGACCCCTTAATACAGTTCCTCATGTGGCGGTGACCCCCAACCATAAAATCATTTTCGTTATTTTTTATGTATTTATTTATTTATTTGTTAGTTAGTTAGTTAGTTAGTTACTTATTTCCAACATCAAATAAATTGGAAACACTGCCCTAAATCACTGCTCTGTATAGACTTCTAATGCCTAAAAACTAGTAACCCTCCCCCCTTTTTTTAAGCACAGAAAGCGTCCATCAATGCCAGAATTAAGGCAGTAGTTCTAGTTCTGAATGCTGGGTTTCCACAGTTCAAAAAGCCAGTCACTCCCAAAGGCAATGCCAAAACAGCCCACATTTTACACGAGGTGCAGGGAGGAAAGGACAGGGAGAGAGGAAAGATGGCGGCGGCATAAGCAGATGCGTTTTGTTTCACTCCCTCCCTTCCTCCCTCCCTTAAAGGGAGTGCAGACGCTGAACATACAAAAAGAGAGGAATGCAAGACAGTCAGGGCGAAGAACACAACACGTGCATGTGGCAAGCGCCAAGGGTCCATGCACAACAAAAGCGAGAGGAGAAAGTCATTCTGGCTATTTCTGCACTAGACTGTTATAGCACTATTATTCCACTTTCACCATCCTATGGAATCCTGGGGTTTGCAGTTTGAACCCCAGTGCAGGGGTCTCAGAAGCACTGCTCCCATTGGCTGTGAGGCCACCTTCTTTTAAAAGGGTGGACAGGATTGAGGAGTGGCGACCCCTGTGAAATGGTCATTCGACCCCCAAAGGGGTCCTGACCCCCAGGTTGAGAACCACTGAGCTAGCAGTTTTTATTGTTTACGCTCACTGATATGTTGGTGTTCACCATTATTTTGATACATGTCTTTTATTTGGAATCAGGGCTTCATGCAGAATATCTTGAGTGCATTCAGACTGTATGATGTTTGATTGCTAGAGATACAGTGGGCTGAATTCAATTTTAGTCTCAACTACAACAGATCATTTGAAATGTATGGATCCTGTTAGATGCCACACAATATCTACTTTTGGCTGGACATCAGGCCACAGTGATACTCAGACAAAGAGTTTTAGATGTGAATGCCCAAACTGATATTGAGTCACTTGCAAACATCAGGTCATTGAAATGGCTGGCTAAAAATAATACATTCTTTCAAATAGAAAAATACTTGGCAATGGGCTTAACTCTGTTCCAAAGGATAGCTCTTACTAGAGCAAGATTCAAGCAGCTAGAGTCTATGGCTAAATACGGAGGATTCCACCAAGTGCCATGTTTTGAAGGAATATGTGTCTGTGGTACATCTGAAATAGAAGGTATTGCACGTGTACTCTTTAACTGTCAATTATACGCCCCAGTAAGGGCCCAGTATCTACAGACATTACTTGACAAAACAAAATGCTGGGACCCTATCAAACGATTATCTTATTTCCTTCAGGGCACTAACACATATGGAGTCCTCAGAACTGCTAAGTTTATATAGATAGGGCTGTCCAACTGAGAAAACAATTCATAGAACATATTGGGGTTGCATGCAAGGGTGATGAATTAATCTAAATACGTATTGCTTCTGTATTTTACTATTTTCATCTTATCACAAGATGATAACCTATTATTATAAGTATTGGTATTTATTTATAATCTTTTTACATTATTCTTTTTATTTCATCTTATCATATTTTATCACATTTTATTGCATCTTACCTTATTTTAGCTTATTTTATTTTACTTCATCATATTTAAGTTACTCATTTTACTGTATTTTATAACATTTGATGTTATATCTTTTGATATGGTCAATTGACTAATCAATAAATTTATACTGAGCTACTGTTACATGCCAGTTACATTTTGGTGGGTTTACTGCAGCTAGAACTATCATTGTATTTAGCCCAGTGAAATTACGTGGTCTCTATACTGCAAGCTCATCTTCCAAAAGCACAGAACATTTTTCCCCACACTACCTTCTGCTTCATTTGACAGACCTGTTGGTAGTAACGGAGGAGGTGAGAGAAATAAAACAATGTGTCTCAGTTTTACTAGAGCTTGGAATGTGAGGAGGAAAAGTTCTGAACAGAATGGTCATATAATACATCACCAAAAAAAAAAGAAGACAAAATAGGGCATGGTTTGGCTTAAAACTACTCCTGATTTAGAGAGAAAGAGAGAGAGAGATCCAAAATTAGAAATCATTATAATTTCAACAGACATATATAGGGTTGCCATACCACAAATGGTTGACAATGTGTCACTCAGTTTCTAGGGATGCCACCTGGTAGGCATGTGGGCCACCAGCTGGCCCAGATTTCAAGCTTTCATTTAAAAAAAACATGCAAGCCCTTGTATGAGTGACATTTTGGGGGACAAAATGTACAGTTACTCTATTCAATTGTTCTATGAAGAACAAGCTGGCCTTACCTTTGAGTATGTTTAGTCAATGAGTGAAGTCTCACAAGCTATGACTGACATTTGTGACCCATCCTCTCTCAATTCCAATTTCTAGTTCTCTGGATCAATCTTGCACCTCTGTAAAACAGTCTGACTTTTGGAGGGAAACCTAGCTCATGTCTGTTTTGCAGAGCTCCTTGCAAAGTTTGCACAGAAAGTCTATAGAGCCATTGGAACAGAGGAAGAGGGATACAACAAAGAAGGGTGAAAGCTGGATTACTGTGATTTAATATTTAATGTTCAAATGCTGTTGCTTTTCATGACTTGTTTGCTGTAGTAATAGTGTAGATTTTATTAGATGTTCAGAAAAATCAGGTTTTATAAGTTGCAGTTAGGATTGTCCAACTCACTTGTTTGAGAGAAAAAAGAGCTGTCCCAGTTATTGCCATTTTTTCTCCATTCCACCTTGCTTTTTCTATCCACCACTGACCCTATTACCATCTCCCCATCACCATTAGCTTTATATCTTTCTCCCCGTTCCTTTTCTTGCAACAGTGCCAGCCATGCCTTCACCTGCCTGAAGCAGTAGGAGAGGGAGAAACGCTTAGCGGTGTAGCTGGGACTGCAAGAGAAGACCACAAAGAGCAGGGACAAAGTGTAGCAAGCTGGGAGAAGAGAGAGAGGGTAGAAGATACAACAGGTGATTGCAAAGTGCAAAATAAGAGAAATGTGGCAGCACAAGATGAGAGAATAGGAAGTGATTAGGGAAAAGCATGCAAGCGATGCACTATAAGAAGCAGGGGTAGGAAGGTACGACAAAGATGTGAAGTGAGACGGGGGGTAAGAGATGTGTTGGGAGGATGCAAGGAGTAAGAGAGGTAGGCATAAGATGACAGAAGGTGCAAGAGAGAGAGGAGTGGTGACAGAAGATTAGGGTAGAAAGGAAGGGAGCATAGGAGGAGCAAGCTGCACAGTACAAGGGGAGGGGAACATAGCAGTGGTGCAAGACAAGGCAAGGAGCACAGAAAGGTGCAACTGCAGGATAAGGCAGGAGGCATTATGAATGCATCTGGTAAAACAAGAGAAAAGAAAAGGGGGAAAGAGTACATGTCATGAGTGTAAGGAGCAAATCAAGTTGGTACAAAGTGAGGCAAAGCGGAAGAAGAAACAGGTGTGGGCTGTAGGCTTGTTTTTACTTTCACATTTTCCATTGTGAAGCAGGTGGAGGACTCTCTCAAACTTCCTGTGATATTTTCTGAATATGTAAAAGTATTAATGATAAAATAACAATGACATTATTGTGATCTCATGAGAATAGCATCTGAAAAATGCCTGACAGCATGTGGTTGTTATTATTGTTATTGTCAATGTCATCACCACACTAGGAATGTGCACAGCCACTTCCCATGGTTCCTGTTTCACAGTTAATCCCCATAACAATCTTGAGGTAGATTTGCTAAGAGGAAGTAGTGGCTCAAAGTCACATGGTAAATTGTGGGGATTTGAACTGCGCTGTCTCTACTCCAAATCCAACACTTTAAGCGTTAGTCTTTACCAGTTTTCTCAAAAGCCGCTTTGAGTTCTCTCGAGAAGAAAAGTGGGGTACAAATAAAGATAGTAGTAGTAGTGGTGGTAGTGGTAGTAGTAGTAATATTGAAAACTATTCACATTGATAAAAATTGTACAAAAGTGGAAACATAATGGTTGAGAAAAGACCATGATTAATGTGCTGAGCTGCATAGTTAGAATGCAAATTAATAGTATGTTTATTTATTATAATTTGCAAATTAGGTGTACTTATTTGAGGGGCTGAGATATGGCAACCCTCAACATTTGTATCAGCCTAGTGAGGAAATCTCTGACTGGTTGACCTACATCCCTGTTTAGTCTACTCTCTGACTATTGGTTTTTAATGGGATACTTCAAGGCTTTGCTTTCATTTCTTAGGGTTCTTTATTTCTGAAACACTGTACCAGACAGCCCTTCACACAGAGGATAACTTCAATAGAGGAACGTCCTCTAACAGACCTTTAAACTGGTTTGTCCACAGTAGCATAGGAAGCATAATTATTTCACCACCAATGGTTCCTGATCTCTTTGTCACCATCATTATTATGGTTGCTACCACAATCAGCATCTATGTAAGGCCTAGAAGAGTCTTTTCTGAAATCTCAGGGCTTCCTGGGGAACAAGAAAAGTGCAGGAAAAGAGGCAAATAGCAAAGAGGCAGGCTGTTTTCAATTAAGTGCTTAAAAACATAATGCAATGGTGTTAGAAGTATACTGTGGGTGGATTATGGGAGAACATTTTCCAGATGGTGAGAAGTGTAAATAGGTTAATACTTTAACAAGCTGGATGATCCTTAGCAAAGCAATTTTGACTTTTTAATAGAATTATTTTTAATTAGATAGGAATATTCAAATGTCACAACTATTTGGTTAAAGCCATTTTTTTATAGAAAAGCTGCAAGAATGGAGATATATTTATAATTGGATTCTGACAGATTTTTTTTAAATAATACACTTAAATTCAAAGTTATACTTTTCATACACATACGAAATGGGTATCTCTTAATGTCACAACAACACTGAAGTAAAATTCAGGACAGATTGGTTGTATTTCACACCTCATTACTTGATGATAAAGAATGGGAAATATTTTGTATTAAGTATTTCTGCAATTCCCTTTAAAATAAAGTTATGACACCAGAGACAAAGTATGTAGAAAACAGGACTGGTACAAGATGAAATATCACCTGAGGTGAGGAATGTATGCAATTCTCTGTTTGGAAATATGATGAATATGATGAAGGACTAAATTTACAATGCTAAAAAAATTATTAACAATCCCTAGATTATTAACTATTATTAATAATAATTATTAATTATTAATAATCCCTAGATTATTAATAAACATGGAATGTGTAAGTTGTGTATTGGTGCTTTAAAAATTATAACCCTCCATGTCCTATGACAAAAAGACCAATGCAATACAATATAGTAGCAAAATAATTTATGTTTGAAATGTCAATGTGGACTACTTTGTAAGAAATTTAAAAATGATCAGTCATTAGACATAGGACTGTTCATACTCATATATTTGAAACACACTTGAATGGCTTCCAGTTATGTTTCCCACCAGAAATGAATTATATTTAAGGCCCTGGTGTCAGTCTTCGTACCCTTTGTACTCATTGTTCCTCTTTCAGACCTTCATTTTGAGTCCTTATGCCTGCATCATGCTTATAAAATCATGCATGTAAATATGCACTCTCAAAATACACACAGAGAGAAAATGCACACATGAGCTACAGTGTATGAACACCATCTGCCAGAATCACCTGTCCACATTAACAGCACTCTCTGGTACATTCGTAATCATACATATCATGCTGGGGGAGAAGGGACAAGGAAAGCAAAGGAATGCTTCTCCCAGCAACAGCACCAAACTACTCAGTGTCATGTGAGAATGGAGCAGCAGAAGCGGTGTCTCCACCTCCTTTATGTTCTTGTCACCTGTACGTAAAAGGAAGGTTAATGACAAGTTGCCATTGTATGTGAATGTTAATGGCAAGTTTTCCTGGACCTTTGGCTGGTGCATGGATGCTCCTGCAAGACAGGCGAAAAAGACACGTGTTCTAAGACCCTAAAAAATAAGAAGTGAAGGCAAGGGGGATGCTGTTTGTTTTTGGAATTATGGCCTCATCATTTTAAAGGAAATAGGTTTTGTAAATGGCGTTATTGTTTTTAAATAATGCAAATTACATAAACATTCTATGCTAAAATCACAGGTTTAAAAGATAAAATGAGTCAGAAGGCAATGAATATAAACAGGCAGAATAAGCCTTCCAGTGATAAGAGAGGATTAACAAGAACATGAAAGAGAGAGCCCTCTTCTGAACTCATGTTTGTTTGGCATATGTTCCCTGTTGAATCTGAGACCCCAGCTTGTGTGTAGGCATAGTGCCATGTGGTATAGCAGCAGGACCATAGGAAATGGGCAATATATGAACATCTTTTGTTTGCTGGAGGCATGAGTCACTTTCAGAAATGTTGAAATAGTAGCAGCCGTGTGCTAACAGTAAGAAGCTTCTTTCTCAACATTGGATTCACTTTCATGGTTGGAAGGGTACCTTGTCCTCAGAAGGTGGCCTTAAGAGATCCATCGGTTCTGAATTAATGACCCTGATAAGATTAGAGAAGTAGAACATTTACCAAGCTTTACAGGTCTTATATTTCTCCTGACAAATAGAATTTTCACCAATTATTTCTAAATGTAATATTTGAAATTTAGTATATAATAATAAGAAAAGAACTTCAGCTGGTGTGATAAAACTTACAGTGTTTCATTTCATTTCTGCAAATGAAAGAAATATAGCTGGTTATTACCAGAATTTAGAAACACTGTGAAACTCATTGTAATATAGCTACATGGGGTTTTAAAGTGAAACACTGGTCAGTTTTCTGTTCCAGAAACAACATTTGCCACATATAGATAATATTTTTGCACAGAAATACTGTTTTCTGCTTAGAAGATGCTGTTCATGTGTAGAAAATGCACAAAACAGTGTTGCATGAATTTTGTGCGTAATTAGTACTGAACTTTGAAGATTTTCATCACTCCAGGTTTCCACTTGTCAGAATTTCTCAATACTCAAGGAACACATTTTTCAATAGTTTTTAAAATAGTTTCAAATATTTTTACCTTCCCTACAAAGTTAAGATGAGAAGGAGTTATATAAATTATAAATAAATACATCAAACCAAATAGCTAGGCCATTTCAGTGGGGGATTGTACTCTTTTGTCATGAAATTAGTAAGCTCCACTATTTGGTGAAGTTCTGCAACAAGTTTTACCCTGACATTCTCATATTCCTTTCCCCCCCAAACACTCTATCACAGGTTGTACCCAGTTGTGCCAGCTGGAAAGAGGTTTGTGCTCTGATCTAGTGGTGCATTTAGCAATTCATGAAGAGTTTGATCTTTGCAGTTATAGATATCCAAGCACATCTCCCACTCAGACTAATGTGCAAATGAGAACGACAGGTGCAATTTTATGATTTGCATCCTCAGAAGTAAGTCACACTGAATACAAGTGAATATGTTTGGGTTTAATTGTTCGCTGGTGTTCACAAATATCCCAGTGCAGTTCTAGACACATAGAAAAAAAAAGTATCAAAATACATTTATGTTACATACATTTAAAATAATATTTTTGTGTTAAAATATATTTGTGTGTGTGTATACACATTTTTAGTGGAGAAGAACATGATGGGAGTAACTTACAGAACAACTTTCTTAGAAGAGAAATGAAAAAAGATACAGACTAATTTCACCACAGTACAGGTGCATACCCGGAGCTCTTTCAGAATGTAAATTCCAATGAATCTGCTATTTGACTGGGAAAGAGGATTTTGAAGTACAGAATCTAGCCCTCATACTGACTCCCAAACAGCTGAGTTGTGGAATTTTAACCTTGTTTGAAAGGGCTTCCGGCATGCAGCCCCAGCTGTTAGATTACAGAGAAGAACTACACACACAGAACCAATCTGTGCTTGTAGTTTCCTGTGCAACCATAATACTCCTAATTGGATGACAGCATTGAAGCCTTACCAGCGTATGCACTCCATGATGGCATATGTGTCCCATTTTGTCTTCTTTTTTCTTATCCTAGGCATGTCTACTGAGTGAGCAATATGTTCCACTTTATTCAATAGGACTTATTTCCGAGTACATTTGCTTAGGAACGCAATCTGAATTTTCATCCTTGTTTCTCTGATACGAGCGAGTTTTTTTTTCCTTTCAATATTTTGAAGTCATATAATGTTTTCCCCCACAAATTCATTTTGCAACTGTCCATTTAAAACTCTTTTAACACGTCTGTGTATTATTGCCAATAAAGGGTATTATTGCCAATATAGTCTGTGTATTTATAATTGTATTTCTATCTCTGTATTAATTGATCTGGGAACTAGAACACTAAATTAAACTATGCCTACATACCACCCAGTGAGTGTGCCTCCCATTCTAAAGGAAGGGGGAAACCTATAGAAGAATGATAGTTCTATAACAGTTCTATAACATGCACACAACATTATTACTATAGTCAACATTTCTTTATGAGGGAAAAAAGATATATATTTTAGTACGATTTGGGTAAATATTTGTTCTAAGAGTAACACACCAAAGTCACAAGAACTCCAAGAAGACATTACTTCAAAAAAGTGAAGTCAGACCAATCAGCATGCACAGCTTCACACAATGCAAGATGTGCCATTCTAGATGCTCTCCTTAATTCTTGTAACAATATTTCATATTATGGAATAGGCTATAGAAGGAAGGGTGCATTTGTTATAAACGTGAGCTCTTCTTATTCACTTTTGTTAAATTCCTCTGATCCCCTTAACCATCAATTGTTGCATGAAAAAAAAAGATTTGTTTTCAAAAGCAGTTGATGTTTGTGGTATTACCAATAACTCCTTGATAACTGCCTAAACATGTCAGGACCAGGATACCTAAAGGGCCATATTTTTCCCATAATGGCTGCCTCAGGTTGTATATTTTGAGCAGGATGACCTTACCATGGTCTATCAATAATCCTGGAGCCTATGAAAGCCTTCTGCATTGTGGCACCTATCAAGTTGAATGTGATCTACCCACTGAGAAAGGTTGAGTTTGGTGTGTGTTACACATCTTCTGACAACTGAAAATCTTTGTTTGCATGAGTATTTTCCTGACTTCTAGCACTGGTAGCTGAATGCCCCTCCATGCATTTCAAATGACATATTTACTGTTTTAATAATTTGTTTGATTTATTTTATTAGGTTTTGTTATGTTATGAATAGCTTTACTATGCTGAGCTATAGTTTGTCCAAACTCAGTATTTAGTCAAGGTGGAATTTTTAGATGTTGCTAAGAGGCACTCACATCACTTTCCTTCTAATTCTTAGAATGAAAATAGGGGGGAAGAAATCTGGGTATTATACTTCATGTTCAGAATCTTCTGATGCATAGCTGGCCTGCTTTTCTAAACAAATATTATAATAATAACTTCTAAAAGTGTTGATGTGCAATTTCAAAGAAAATAAAACCCATTACAGGCCAGAGCTGTTCCCAAATGAGCAAAAATAGCAATGAAAAACACAAAAATTCAAATCCAGATGTGATATTAAAACCACTTCTGGTTTATTCTGAGAGAACTTGCACCATGCTTTATTGTGAAATCAATATTTGAATAAGCGAAAAACCAATATATTCCCCCCTCCCATTATTTCCACTAGTGGGAATCAAGGGGGTTGTGGTAGCTGCAGAGTGGTCTTGGGGACATACAGTCTGCAGGCCACACTCTACTCATATCTGTCTTAAACAACTGAGATTATTTTGTTTTAATTTGTATTTATTATCAATTCAGCTGGGAGGAGAGGACAACCACAACGACGGCTGAGCCCTTTCACAGGTCATCAAGGGGGTGTTGTTTATGTAATTTTAAGATATGGTATCTTTTATTAAAATGATGTTAACTACTTGTATAGCCCTTAAACTGAACAAATTTAGATGTTCTGATATTGCATTCAGTGACTTAAAAACAAAAGCAGAATAAATGAAAGAAAGAAAAAGAAATCTTAACATCTACATGAAAAGCTTGGAAACTACTGTCTAAAGCTACATCAGATAAAACTGAGGCAGAAGACTGCCTCTCCTATCCTAGCAGGTGACCACATAGTGAAAAATCAGCAGTGTGGTGTAGCACATTTTTTTTTTCTTGGTGTTTCTTTGTCATAGCCCTCCTGAGTATTTTTCACAAGCAGCATAGTTAAAGCTAATAAAATACCTAGACACAAATACTATAAGCTGGGAATAGATGTGTTTAGCCTTAACTCTAAATTGTGTCTCTCTCTTAGTTTTAAATCAAGATGTGACATTTTCTTTTCTGTTAGAAATGTTGGCTACCTATTTTGGTTTTCTTTTCATGTCTTCAGTGCTGAAATAATAGTTCTGCATGACTATTCATGACTATTACTTGATCTTTTCGGTGGTAATAAGAAATGAATGGTCCTAGCAACTGGTCCTAAATCCAGTTGCTAGTCCCATTTAAAGTAGTTCCACTGAATCAATGGAATGCATTGACATGTCATCCAGCAATTGATTCGGTGTGGTCCAGTTTAGGGGGATCTACAATTGGATTTAGAGTTTAGTTCCAAAATGCAATACATTTCCATTTAGTTTTTGCAGTGCTGCCTGATGACAATCTGATCATTCAGTCTTGCTGTTTTGAAAACAAAATACTGGGAAGGAAAAGTATCAATGGAATTTTTCCCTGCACTTCTCTCCTATGCTCCAGTGAAAAACCATACTGTCTTGTTGCAGAAATTCAAATTTCAAAAGAACTGGCACATTTAAAGAACATACAAATACTGGACTGATGAAATAAAAGTACCTCCGGAAATTAACTATGTTTTATTAATTATGTAGTAGGGATGCAAAGGGTATACAAAAATGTTAAAAATGTTAGTGAGAGTCAAGAAACCTTGAGGAGAAGAATTCTGGACTGATGATAATCTTCTCCGTTTGGGAGTTATCCTGCACAAAATTCACACACGGTTGTTTTGCACAGAAAACAGCATTTTCTGTCCAGGAAACAGCATTTTCTGCATGACAAATAAATATTTCAACATAGAAATATTACTTCCTCGGGGGGGGGGAACTGTAATTGGAGATTTGTTCTGCATAAAGTTTGCGTATGGCTGATTTGCATATAAAACAGCCTTTCTGCAAAGAAAATACCATTTTCTGCATTAAAAATATTATTTCATCACAGAAATATTTATTCCTGAACAAAAATGCTGTTGCATGCACTGAAAAGTCTGTAATTAGAGATTTGTTCTTGCTTAAAATTTGTACATGGTTGCTTTGCTCAGAAAACAGCATTTTCTTTGCAAGAATTAATATTCCTAGGCTGAAATATTCTGTGCAGAACAACTACATGTAAATCTTGCACAGAATAGTCTTGAATTGTGAATAGCTTTTGAAAACTGCATGGTTTTCAAAGGTTATTTTGCAGCAGGAAGAAAATTGCTGAATATTCATTGCTACCTTCAAGAAGAAACTTAGTGATGAATTAAACTCCTACTATGTAGTACTTCTGGAAATTTTTAAAATACACATATTTTAATGTTGTTTAGACTTCTGTGCTTTCAATGGTAATGATCTTCATGAAAATACTGTCACTTTCCAAACAGTCTTATACATGCAATGAAATAGTAATTCATCAAGCCTTGTGATGCTTATGTCTCAGAAGAATAAAACATATGATGTGGCAAATCCTCTTGAAAATCTTTCTCAAAAGAATGTATTAAAGATGAAATATAAAGATTTCTAGATCAAAAGGATAATGATTTTTTTTTAAAAAAAATCTGTGGTGTATGATAAATTATTCTGAAGGTATTATAAAGATGTACAAAACCGCACCAGGGAATAACCAAGAAAGTTAGTAGTGACTTTGAAATTAATATAGATACAAAGCCAAAGACAAGCAGTACTTTCATATATTTCTTATAAAACAATGATATTGCATGGTGTGGATATTCAGTGTGTAGTCTGTTTTCTAGTCCTGACAAACACACACACACACAAATTATCATTTGGGATTACTTCTTTAAAAGTATTTCTTTTATCTCTGATCAGGAATTGATACAGATTGCACAACAATGTGACTGACACAAAAATAATCAGAAGAAAGCTAAGAATCACAGGATAACAATGTTGTAGTGACTTTTTCAGAGGACGAATGTTGTCCTTTAATGTCACTCAAATCTTGATGCTCAATGTGTGATACTAAGCAAGGTAGCTATAGTTATATCACTCTGTTTTATGCTTCTAGCTTACTGGAAACACAATTCATACATCTCTACACTGCAGAGAAATATTTGTGCAGTCAGAGGAAAAAGTACAGAGTCCGCACACAATGTATTGACCTGAGCAGGGGTTAGTTTGTTGAAAGAAAAGACTGTGGTGTAAAGGGAGCATGCAGACATTCAACTAATTTTGGTACCAGGAAGAATGAGGAAAAAGGAGTGAGTCTACCACAGCCTCAAAGAGTAGTACTTAAACATTTGCCACTCCTTCAGGCTGCACCAATAATAGTGTTATGCATCTTCATCTTTCATTCCCTTTTCAAACTCAAAAATTCAAAGCAGGTAAACTGTGCTAAACCTAAAGGCAATCTGTAGCTTACACGGAGCTCGCATAGCTCTGAGTTGAAAGTGGCAGGAATCATCCATCACTTTGAAAGGAGTGCCACTTTATCCCCACGAAAGTGGAACACCAGTAATTGCTGACCCACGATGGGAATAAAAAGACCAGACACAAGAGAGCAGGTTGAATAAAGGCAACTTTATTAACCTATTTAACTGTATTAAACCCTGTGAAGTACAAAAGTGAGGGAAAACCTGCTGAGGGAGCAACTGAGGCAGTGGGTGTCCCACACCTCCACCTCAACTTCCCCTGGACAAACACCACAACCCGGAGAACAACCCTATATGTGTGTTGCTCCCAAGCCAGCCCACTGATGGAAGGCAAACCTGGGGAATCTTCTCCCATAGTCCTGTCACTTACAGTAAGGATACAGCTCCCAGGCCAGCCCTGAGGGTAGTGTCCTTCCCCACCTCCTCAGTACTGTAACCTAAAGAGGCAATCTGAGAGTCCCTCACTTCACCAACAGATGCCAGAGATGTTCACTGTAACCTTACTTTTTCTCTGCTCACTTCTTGCCAAGTAACCAACCATCTAATTGTAGACACTGCCATAAGCCAATTGCCAAGATGCAGTGCAGGGTAAGTGGAAAAAAACAGGGAAAAGGAAGAAAGTTGCCACTCTGCCCTACGGCAACTAGGTATGCTTATACTGTACAAGAGGCAGGGAGGTGGTTGACATCATAGAAGATCCTGGGAGGCAGCCAGAGCCTATAAACTCTCTGGTTCTGCCCCTTCATGCTCAGCATCATGGCACCATGCACCATGACCCTTAGTCCCTGGTCTCCTCCCCATTGGGTCCTGAAAATTTGACTCCCCTCCCCAGAGCTGCATGCCACTGGGATCTGGAGCTCAGATTTGCCCACACATACCTGCCATACTTGCTAGAGGTAACATCCAGAAACAACAAAAAGTCATTGCCCACATAAAACGGATGAACACCATCAGCTCCGTAATGTTCAACTCAACAAGAGTAAATGATTTCAGTATGAGATCAGTGTCTGATCATGCTATCCAGGTGTCAGCAGTACTACATCATTTTAAAGTTCTTTCAAGCTTGCAAAGCCTTGGCCTTGGCATAAGTAAACCAAAGCCATTCAGTCCCTATCAGTGAAATCAAGAACACCTATAGGAGAACAAAAACTAAATATTACTGGAACAGGAATGATGCTGAGAGAGTGATGCCCCTACATGGTATGTCTATCCAAACACTGAATGGGTACATAGAGCTGGGATCTGAACCTTGCTTGGTACCTTCCAACTAGCCTTGTTGTTGCCCAGCCCCATTCACTGACCTGGGAAAGTCCAAGAACTTACAATCCTTTGCGTGGGCAGTAAAATAGATTTTATTTTGCATTTCCCTATTAAAACACTCTGTGTACACAGCTGAATGATCCACATATGAAGTGAAGAATATGTAATACATGGTAAACAGGGTTTTGAAAGTAGTATTTACCATCTCTGCCTCCTTGAAAAGACAACTTGTGAGTATAATATACAATTTATCCTGGACCTTTCTTTGGAACTGTTTTGAATGAGGAAACATGTAGGTTAAGAAAAGGAGGGTATTAAATGGGTCCCAGGACCCAATCAGCTTCCATTTCTTTGTACATCCTATCGAGCGATGGTGAACATGACCCAGCTACCAAAAGGTATGGCTTTCAGGAGTCAACAAAACACTATTTCACAGCTCCAGACAGAGGTGTGTAGTCACATATAATGAATATTGTTAGCTGACCACATAGAAATACCATAAATGTAAACAAAGAGAGGCAACTCCATATGTAAACATTGTTGCACACCAGCATCTCCAAATCTACCAGAGATTAAGCTGCAAATTTTACCTTCTTATTGAACAAGTCCTAGGTTGTACAGGGCAGCGGAAGAACACCTGACACTCCAATCATGTGTGTAGCTTCTAGAACCAGACACTACTACGTAGCCTGGGAAAATGGCAGAATCTTTGAGTCTTGACATAGAAAAAGGATAAGGTGCATACCAGTCTAGGAAAACTGTACCAGCCTATGGGTTACATCTGAGAAGACTCCATTAGGGAATTGTTACAGCTCCGTATGAACTGAAAGATGATGAGTTTTCTCTGTTGCAAGGAGGGACTGCATCCAATAATCAGCAATTATGCTAGTTAGTTAGTTAGTTAGTTAGTTAGTTAGTTAGTTTGTTTTTTTACCCACTGGCTTTGCCTCAACTTGATCACCTGCAAATCTCTTTTGGTGTGGTCACCTGGTTCTGACCCAGTTTCATTATCCCACATTAATGCCCAAAATGAATTTATAGTTTCAAGCAAAATAGGAAACCCAAGTGTAAACCCATTCTTTACATATACCATATCCTCCCTCAGTAGAAAACACTATTCAAATAATCTTTTTAGGATCAACACCTTTGGAAGGAAGTTGTGAACACAGTCCTCCTGGCTTCCTATATCTTTGATCATCTTTCCCAAAATCCCAGAATCAGTGATCTCTTGGAAAAGTTTTAATGGGCGAGATTCACAACATTTCAAACATTCTGAAAATCAAACATTTCTGATAAAATTTATTGGGTGATCTGGCACAGAATCCCCATAAACTAGGTTGCCATCACAACAGGTGTGATTGAAGTTCCTGCCTCATTCCCATACAAAAGTTGCCTATGGCTGATTGGCCACGATTTGGCCACTATCTGCTCTGTAACCTTGAATAAACCTAACAGCAATCCTGAACTGCATCTTTAGATCTTGATCTTTTTGTCCCAGTAAAAGAACTGTCAAAAGTGCTCTTTCATACAGCATTTTCCTTATGTAACCCAAACAAGCCATACTTTCAAACTCACTATAAGGTCTAAAAGTGAGATCCAAATATATGCTTTTTAATTTGCTAATTGTAGCTGGATATTTCAGCTGCCAAGAATAGGTCAAGAATTCTGCCAACCAATTAAACCAGTCAAATCCACTTTCTTCTTAATTTTTTTACTACTCTCTATACCTATGTTGTCTTTCTTTTTTCTATTCTGATTGATTAACCTGTTTAATGAAACTGGTTATGTACAGTAGTCAGTCATACATGAGCATAGCAAAGGAATACTTTCAACTTTATCACAAGAACCTGTCACTTTCCTACAAGAAGATGGCTCTGTGGGCCCAACAGTACAAACACAAGCAACAGCAGCAAGGGATGTTAGCAGTATTAGCCACAGCCTGTGAGGTTACTAAAAAAGACATATTAATTGCACACTTGGCCCCTATTGACTATCCAAAGCTCCAGTTCCAAGGTCCAAATTGCCTTGAATTATATTCCAGTCATGCAGGTTCACATGAATGTTGGGATTTTTCTACATGATGGCCCCAATACCTAGTGCACACAAAATACATCCAATGTGATCTTGTTTTCACAGCCAACAAGACAACAATAATCAGATTTTCCAATATTGTTAATTTTACTAAACAAAAACCAGTCGATGAAATGTTCTGTTTTCACTAAGCATAATAAAACACAACCAGCAAATTTTGTATCAAGAATGGAAAAAAGAATTGCATTCATTCTGCATGAAAGAATTTTCTTTCTTTCTTTTTTTCCCATGTGAACTGTGAGAAGATGCATCTAATCAGCATTTAAAAGCCTGCTTCCAACTATGGTGTGCTGTGATACCTGAAGCCAAACTGTAAGGCTAATTTGGACTTGAATTTGTGGCATTAGGATCAAGAAGCACTTCCCTCATGGGCTTAACTCTCTTGCTGGATCAAAGTGGGAGTAGTTATTGATCTTCTTCCAAGTGATAATGTTGCATGGATCCACACATATAATGGGAGCATCCTTGCCTCTCCCCATTATCCTAACGACAATAACACTTACAGGTGAAAGCTTCCCAGGCAGGTGAACAGCCCTTAAAAGTTTTAGCTCAGGAGTGTCCAATCCAGTGCAGTTTTTTTATCATATGTAAATTTTAACACCCTCTGTTTGAAAGCTATACCAATAGAGAAACAGATGGATAGACAGACAGTTCTCACAATATATATGTGCCAGTATATCAGCTTTCAAATATACATAACAACGATATTGGCTGATTGAAATATTGGATTCTCAAGATAAGGAAAATAATATCTAGCCGAAGCAATCATTTAGATTTACAATTTAACATGGGAGTTGGTTCTCTGATTATAGTTAATTGGGAAACAGATGTTATAAGTTGAACACTTGCAACATTTAATTTTGGCTGCAACCCCATAGTTATTCATTTAATTCACTTCACTTTTCCCAATCCAGCAAGAGGGTCATGTGTGAGAAAGTGATCTGCACACAAATAAAATGTGTATGTATGTCATGATAACGACAATCTTGTTGTCTTTGCCTATTTTTACTGTTTTGGTTCCCTAGACATTCTGTGGGCACTTTTTCCAAAGAAGAAATCTTCAGGCTAACTTAAACTGTTGCCCTTAGAAAAAATCCAGAGGTAACTCCTGACAGAACTGACAATATTCTTTATTTAGTGAGCAACAGGAGATACAGAATCTCCCAATTCACTGGAGCAGGATGACCATTAAGGTACCATGTTTTACCACTTTAGTAACTATATCATAGATAACTGACTAGCATACCAAATAATGATGAGAGTCCAGTTATACAGAAAACATCTTGCTCTTTTGTGCTTGCCGTATCATTCCCTCCAACATGTCACACATGAAAATGGTGATGCATATGGCAAAGTAACATCAGAGTGTGATCAAAAGGGTGTGACAAGGCAACAAAAGGACAAAAGTTGTTAACGAAGAGCACACTGCTATTTTAAACAGGAAAACTCTAGAATTTATGTACTGAGGTTAGGAAATCAAGAAATGCAATGCTCTGTGCACACAGCATGGCTAAGAATAAATAAAATATATCATACATCATCGTAAAATTAAAATAATTTGTCAGACCTGCTCAAAATTACAGCTTTCCTTCAGAACTATGGCCACTGCATAAACTCTGAATTCACAGCCACCCCTTTTGCACAATGTACATTTTAGATCAGATCAAATCACAGCTTCCCCATAACACTCCCAGCCTAACTTAGTTCCCAGAGTTGTTGTTAGGGTAAAGATGGGTGTGGGGATGGGGAAAATAATGTACAATACATTTAGCTCCAGGAGATGAAAGAACCAAAATTAGTTATGAAAGATACAGTTGGACAAATATATGATTGTCAAAAAGAAATCCATGCATTCCACTAGACCTTTAAAATGTCTCCAGATGCAATTCTGTATACATGTATTAAGCTCCACTGAACACATTGGGGCTTAGTGCTTAGTAGATATGTGTATTATTACATTATTAATTAAAATGATACATCATTCTGCAAATGGGAAAAAATCTTCCAATGTTAACACAGGAAATTTCTCCCAATGTTGAGCCTACATACAGCTTACAGTTTCTTTCTTAATGGCAGAGTTATAGTGCATGCATATATATGCGCATCAGCATCAGTAGGAAGGAGGGATGGAAAAAAGAAAACTAGTAAAACTATGACTTAACTTATAAGGTTTATTTCAATCAAAAATCTCAAAAGCAAACAGAGAACTGAAATTAGTAAAAATAAATGTTTTCAAAGCAGGAACTTTTATCTGCAGTATTGATCCTATTTTAGGGGAAATAGAGGTAAAGGGGATTCTATGAATGATTCAAAGAGGAATCTGTATTCTACATGAGATTGAGACAGCCAACAGGTTTGAAGATCAAAGGGGATATTTTCAGTTTAAGATTCAAGGAGGATCTTTTGAAGGAAAGCTTCTTTTAGTGCTAAAAGTTATCCAGTTTCCTTGCTTTGTACAAGTTGTGTATATTGCTTTTGCTTACCACAAGAAGGAATTCATAGTCACATGACATAAACTCCAAAATGGCTGCAAGTACAGTTTCTGCTTTGATTTCGTTCTTTCCCCATCACTGCTTCTAAAATGGGTTGGTTTTATTTATATAAATATATATAGTATTCATACTCCAAATATGCATAGTCTCCAAATAAACTCCAGTATGATTAATAATATTTTGAAGAACGAGTAACAAAATCAATTTAAAAAGACAAGAAATATATATACATATTCTTGTCCTTATAAAAGGACTTTGTTATTCATTATTTAAAATATTATTAATCATACTGGAGTTTATTTATTTGGAGAGTATGCATATATTTAGGAATTTCTCTCCTCATGCATATCAGTTATTATGTGGCACTGCAATAAATATGCTTAATTTATAGTAGCATTGACTGTAAAAAAAGCATTAATTAATGGGTTCTTGCGATGGTATAAACATATTTGTTCATATGCCAGAAAGAATTGGTGTTGAAGCAATATTGATTATAAACACACTCTTGTTTTTTAAAGTAGTAAACCGAAAAACAATATATTCATAGTTGTTGTTAAAAACTGATGAACATGTCATTTCCTGAGCTTATTTTGCACATAATATTTGACCGCCTGCTGTATTTGTTACAATGGCAATCCATGTGGAAATCACATTATTCCCCACATCTGATAGGATGCATACATGCATATATTTACAGAAAGCAAGTACAAAGATGTTCAGGTTGCAGATACATTCTTTGTTTAACTTCATCCTGCATATAGACTATAATGGCAGTTTGGGCAACTATCCATATTGAATGAAAACTGCATGATTTCTTAATTGGCCTGTAGACCAAGTAGTTATTTGATGTATCTTTTCAGATCTTGTAGCCTGGAAAACCATGAGTACTTGTTGTTTCCTGTTTTATTTCATGACACATCAGGCACAACTTCATCTCTGATTCCTTAAAGTGATAGTGCAGAGCTTACATTCTTAAATACACCAATGCTTCCTGAATTGCTGACAAGAATTGAGTGAACTGGGAAAACTCATATTTAATATCCTAAAAGCACCAGATCCTGCCTGATCTAAGTAGAGTCATCCCTGCTTAGTACTTGAATGGGAGAGTGCCAATAAATTCCAGATGCTGTAGGCTATATTTCAGAGGAAGGACCTGGCAAAGCCAATTTGGACTACCCTTTGCCTAAAAAACCCCTTGGAAATTCATGGGGTCACCATAAATTAACAAGCAACTTATACATGTTGGCATATACACATTGATAATGAGAGGCAGCATGAGATCAAATAATGTACAGTCTTGATAACAAATAGTTACATATTAATAAAGTCCTCAAGAACTTGATTCACCTATCATGATATTTGCTGTCTCTGGTGCTGAACTGAACCACAGAAAACGTTTGACTCAAGCTGTCATGAGCCAGGCTGATCTCACTTCCGATTCGGACTTGGACTCCGAGCCTGGGGAGGATCCCTTGGAGGGGCCTTCTGGAGAGGGGTCTGCTTCAGAGCCTAGGGAGGAGTCTGCCTGCAACGCCACAGCTGCCCCTGTCGCGGAGCCCGGGGCCAGTACCTGCAGCAGACGTTTGCACTCCAGAGGCCGGTGTGTGAAGTAACCTCTTGATTTATTACTACTAAAGCTATAAAATCCTGCTTCTGCCTCCACGTCTGCTTAGCCGCTGCCCTGACATTGACACAAGCTTTGTTGATATCTGAGACTGTTCTTGATATTGGCCTTTTGTTGGAGGGCATGTGATATTGCCAGCAGAACAGTAATGAGATATTTCTTTCTTAATTTTAACAATGACACTTGAAGTCTTCCTGCAGCTGACAGGTAGTAGTCATCTTCCGGAATACCCTGAAAACAATGTTGTTCCAAGCCATTTTTTAGTGATAGAGCATGGATCACCATTGCTGAAGACAATAGCCACCAGTGTGGATTACCATTTTTACAGTACCTACCATCCTTCCACTCCACCCCCACAATACCCTGAAATAATACTATTTCTAACACATTTTGTGGAAGAAATTGTGACTGCCAGCCAGCATACTCTATGTCATCCTTAAAGAGGAGAGCAAGTAAAGGGGAGGGAATCTGTCACCACTGGCAGCAGAATTCAGTGATAACAATTTGGAATGATTTCGAAAAGTATAAATCTGAACATCAAAATGAGTAGAGTCACTTGTCCCCCTTATTTCACTTTGAAATACAGTCTCTTGCTAGAAAATGTTGGAAACAACACATTTTCATTTTTTTCTTCTGATTTTATTGTGAAATATAAAGCAAACTTAATTCAGTTGTCTGGCATTCAAAGAGCTTCCTGTGCAGATCCAAGTGTTTGTGTGCATGCATTAAGAATTACAAGATTTGTCCATTGACTCCAAATCTCTGTACTGTATTGGCATCCATTCAAAGGCATCTTCTTGTATTTGGGAGTGTCTCTTTAAAAGATGGAGCCTCAATATTGTGCTGTGATCCAGAAGCCCAGCTTTGGCACTAAAGCCACCAGTGTGGCTCTGTTGATCACATCCAATATCAGCTATTAACCTCCTTCTGTATTTCTTGTGATCTTGCAGAGTTTGTCCTGATTTTGACCCAGAATGAGAACACTTTATATAAATTGGGTATAAATCCAATTGCTAGCACCAATCAGAGTAGACTTATTGAATCAACAGGATGCATTTACTTAGGTATTGACATCATTCTGCAGTTACTGAATGAGTCTATTATAGTTGGGACTAGCAGTTGCATTTAGGCTATAATCATTTCCACGTCCCATTTATTCTGGAATAATCTCAACAATGACAACCGGACTGTTTCAGACAAAACTATTTTAATCAAATGATTTGGCTAAAATTGCCTTTACTCAGCAGTTAGCAGTAAAGGCAGGTTGAAGCATGTTAAAAAAGAGTTAACTTTCTTCCCTAAAATTATTTTCAGAGATATGTTTCTAAAATCAGTAAAGTCTGCCAGAAAAAGCAGACAAAGATGTGATTTTTCAACCAGAACGCCAGGTTTCTGTTAACTTTGTACGGGTCCATTTTCTGCTTACATTTCATGGGACTATACCTTTCAATATTTGTTTTGCTTGTGTAATGAGAAAAATCACTTAGGTTCATTCCATTGAGAAAATGCTGAAAGAAACATTCCTGTCTCAAGTTGCTGTGGCATTTTGCCCTAAACTTTAAAATTTGAAAGGATGATTTTGGAACATGTAAAGCTAAGATCACCTAACATGTTGCTTCCAGTCCAGTCTTCTTCATGCTTACTTATAAGTAAATCCTATTGAGCAAAGTGGGAATCATGGTTGAGTAAGTGTGTACAGGATTGCACCCATAGTTTCCAATGCATCACTTGAATATTACTAAAAGATACGACAAATGGGAAGCTGGGGCTTGGGTGGTAATACAAGGCACTTGAGACTCTGATTTTATCTTTGTCTTAATATGAAATTTTATAAGGACATGCCACCTTCCAGCAATTAGAATATTCCTGTGCTTTCCCACTCATAAATTACTTCTTCTTGAAGGCTGAAATCCTGTACACCCTAAATTGGTAGTAAGTCCAACTGAACTCTGGAGGAATTACTTTGGATTGGATGTGCCTGTTGTCTTTCTCTGAAGCAAATGGCCTGGCTTGCTTACCTGAATTATTTGGGTCCCAGCTTGGTAAACTTCTTTGCTGTTTGCATATAGCACGTGGTAAGATGGATTTTATGAACTGAAATCTAAGTAGCAGGTGCTTCTCCTTTTGCAGGCAGTTTAGGTGGCATGTGTTTCTGTCTAGCAGTGTGGTTCTCTGATAGGTTTCACTTCACTGAGGTGTTAATCACTAAGGATGAGGCTTACAAAATTGGCTGTATGCAAACATGTGAAAGGTGAATAGAATTTTTTTTAACCTCTCAGGAAAGTGTAAATTTACGTCTCTAGCATGTCTGCATATTTTCCCCATCTCTGCCCTATTGTCCATTGTTCCCATCAAAATCTGTCGCTGGACTACTTTTGGCAACAGACAGGTGAGCTGCTATTTCTAGCACGGATACCACTTTGTTAAAATAGCTCCAGTTTTATTAGTACATCTTTGCCATGTCATCTGAAAGAAGCAAATCCAAAGCTCAACCATTTAAGTTTTGAGAACAGAATTGCAACAGATGGGAGCAAAAACAGGTAGGGACAGTAAAACAAAAATGTTTCTGAGACTTTTTTTACATAGTGGTATTTCAGTGACTTGGATAAACTGCCCTTCTTGTAACAAGCTGATGTTACCTATTTTGGCTGGGATACCAGTTAGTACAGTGGTCTATCTAGTTGTTGAAACAGAGAGAATCAGTGAAGGAAGGAAGAAGCTTCCAGTTCCAAGCCATCTGTCCCTTGGATGCCTGGCTTCCCAGGGTTCCACAGATATGAGAGAGTATGGAAGAGGACCATGCACAATTTTCTGTGCCATGGAACAAAATTGCTTTGTAGCTGTTCTGCTTTTTCAAAATTGCATATTATATAGATGCATAGAGTGCATGGAAAATGTGTTTTTCCTCATGGACAATGTGCTGGATCACATATGCACATATCCAAAAATGCATAAGTTATTTAATTATGCAGGGGAAAATATGTGTAGAGCAAGAATGATTTAATGGGTCAACATTCAGGGAAATTTTCCAAGAGTTAATCCAGGGCCTAACAGACCCTTGGAAGAACAATGAAATAAAATGGAAGGACTCCAATAATCACATGTTGGAAGAATTTTAAAGAATTTGATTTCAATATATTACCTTGTGAATCAGTGGGAACAATGGAGGGTTCATGATCATAAACGTATTTGTAAAATTGTGGATTCAAAGTAGTTAATTTTGACAGTCAACACATCACAAGGAAGCATGTCAGTTCTCCTTCCCCCACTTAAGGGAATCCACTCCCATTTTCATCAAGAGGCACTCTCCCCTTCCAAAAGGAGCAAAAGAATTTCCATAGAGATCTTGGTTGAGGAAGAGAGGGTTAATTACCATCCTGATGAAAAATAGAAGGGAAGAGTACTTAATAATTTGTTGTTGAATTTGTTGTTGTTGTTGTTGTTATATGTATTTATATCTGCTTTTTTCCCAAAAGTGGGACTCAAAAGTGGCCCACAATTTAAAAGACACTGCAATTGAAAACATACTACAGTGAGTATCAAAATAAAACTGCTTACTATATTAAAACAATTCAGACCCTAAGTTAAAAGAATAAAATGTAGTTTAAAATATTAAAAGCTCTTAAAAAGAACTTGGATAAAACAGTACAGCACCCCCATGCCCATCCTTTAAAAAATTTCAGTTTTCAAAGCCTTTCTGCATAAAAAGGTTTTAATCTGCTGGTAGAAAAGGCCATTTCTGTACTACACTGTTATAGTGCTATTATTCCCCTGTCAACCTTCTGTGGAATTCTGGGGTCTGTAGTTTGCTAAGGGCAAAGAGCTCTCTGGCTGAGAATTCTAAAGGCCCCTCCCTAAACTGCAAACCCCAGGATTCCACAATCCAGTGTGTCTCTAAGTGTCACATACTTTGGCCCTGTCATGTCCTTTGGATAGGTTCCATATTAACACCTATGCCTATAGTCTGGAACAAATATTAGATATATAAGGAATTGGGAGGATTATGAATACCCTCCACATTTTGGACGGATATATTTATTCATGGTGGTCCTTAGAAAGATAAAATTTAATACCCTTTAACTGAGATTATTTAGTATAGACACAGAAAACTGTCCCTTTTTTATAATGTCTACTATTTTCCTTGACTGGATCTGGATTTTAAGACCAGTTGTATTTAAAGCCAGTATGTAACTAGTATCTGAACATTTTTACAACGAATTTGAATATGCAGTTTTAGAGCTGGTTAACACACGTATTAGAAATATATTACACTTATGTATGATTAGGACAATAGCAATCAGAAGTCCTCGTTTTCTTTTCCTTTGTGGAGACAGATGGTTCAGTGGTGAATATTTTTAAAAGTTTGTATTTTTCAAAATGTGGCAGTCAGAATAATTTTGGAAAGGGGCTATTCAACTTAATCAGCCATATGTTCAATAAATTTACTTGTTTTGTTCTGTGAAATGGATGTGAAATACACCCATCTTTCTGCATGAATTTGACATTTTCCTTGATTCCTCCTACACAATCTGATTTTTTTCCCATAAAGTACTAGATATGTGACACATTATTACCAAAATGCTGCACAAACCTGTACATAGCCACTCTTAAATGATTTTAGACGAGCAGTGTATAGTTAGCTATAGTTCCTCTCGGTGGAATTCAATGTGCTTGAAGATCTAATTGACTGGCAGCTTCCTTAGTTCTGCATAAAATAGATCTAAAATTATTTCCAGATAGGTTCTCCAAGGAATGTATGTTAATCATCTTTCAGTTGTGGATATGGTAACAGGAGTATAAGTGCATCAGTGAAACACTAATTTGTTCTCCAACAAGTACACCTACTGCAAAAAGCTTTCTGTACTTATCAAGCATCTATGTGTGTAGTTAATTTGTGTAATTGATGTACAGTTCTGCTTTCCTTCCTTTTTAAAACTAAAAAGTGGAAATAGTTAGTACTCAACTTACGATTGCTGAAACCTGAATCCAGTGGAAAATTTTGTGTGGTCTCATCTTTAAAAAAAAAAAAAAAAGACTGTAACAATTCTCATAAGGGGTTAGTTTGCCACCCTTTGGATTCTCCCCTTTCTGACAACAGCCAATTAGATTCTATAGAGAAGAGCTTTCCAAACTTTTCATGTTGGTGACACACTTTTTCAACATGTATCATTTTGCAACACAGTAATTCAGATTTACCAGCAAACTGGAGGTACCTAGAGGTATATCTAGGGTGAGGTAAGGCAGCCCCCACTGGTCCTGGCCTGCTACCACCACCCTCACCAGGAAAGGCCCCAGCGAGAGCAGTAGCAGGGGGAAAGGCAACCCCCTCCCACCCCGTCCTTGCCTACTGCCATCACTCTTGCTGGGAAAAGGCCCCAGCAAGAGCAACAGCAGCAGGCCAGGTTTGGGTGGAGGAGTCTTTCTCGGCTAGAGAGGTGACACACCAACACACTACAGGTGACACACTAATATGTCGCGGCACACTGTTTGAGAAGCCCTGCTATAGAGGATCACAAGGTGTGCAGATTGTCTAGAACAGAGGGAGGCAGGTTCCAGAGATCCAAAGTAGCATCCTCCCCAAGGCAGCATCCCTCCTATCTCCATAGTCCCACATTTTTGGTCAAAACTGGACACTCATATTCTTTTTGAGCATGATAGGATATTTTGTCCCAATCCTCAATATTTATTTTAGGGGCTTTTCCCCCTAAACTGCATTTCAAAACTGTAGGGGGCTTTGGGTTTATATGTTTTTTGGGGGGTGGGGATATACCGGTTGTCCACAGACACACTGTACTACCTGTAGGCTGCATGTGGTCCATGGACTGCCTTTTCTTGATCTCTGGTCTAGATGTTCCTATGAATGTTCAATTGATGACCATCCTCTGCCAGTTTTCACAGATATTTCCTATTCCCAACTTGCAGTACATACAAACATGAAAATTTCATCTATCTATCATCTGTCTATCTAATTATGTTTTTAATTATATTTTTTAAGAGATGTACACAATAATAATGTAGGATGCTTCTTTTGCTTCTATGTTAAAAATAAGACCTACATCACAGTCAGAGGCCAGATTGTAACCCAAGTGGCATAGTGTACTGCAGCCATAAGGTTGTGAGTTTGATCCTGCTGGGCTTCAGTTTGACTCAGCCTTCCATCCTTCTGCTGGTCAGTAAAATGAGTACCCAGCTTGTTGGGAGCAATTAGCTAATACATTTTAAACCGTTTAGAGAGCACTTAGCTGATAAGCAGTATAGAATGCTATTGCTATTGCTATTGCTATTGCTAACCAGGCTGGGATGTGTACAATGCTCTAGTGGGAATAATATACCTGGAAGAATGTGTATAATTCTACTTGCATGGCATTGACAGTTCAAGGATCTCTGTCAAGAAGAAAGGATCAAGATCTTAGAAAAGCAACTAATGGCATATTGCAGCTATTCTTGGATTATGTTATTTCAGACTGCAGATGAGGATTATATGTTGGATGGAATTCTTCACTAATTTTCTTCTTAAAGAAACAACATTTTAGCAATAATTTTCTTGTTGCCTATTAATAATTTGGGACTTATTCTGCACAAAATTTGTACATTGTTGTTTTGCACAGAAAGCTGTTTTTTGGTGTAGGAAACAGGATTTTATGTGCAGAAAATGATATTTTCTATGCAGAAAATAATAATTATGTGCATTCACATTATTTTCTGCTCAGAAAATACTGTTTCTTGCACAGAAAAATGCTATTTTCTGTGCGAAACAACAATGAGCAAATTTTGCTTTCTTTTCCTAATTACAGTATTTTTGTGTGTGTGTTTGAGAAACATCATTTTCTTTGCAGAAAATAACATTTTCAGAAAGAAATACAATTTTCTATGCAGAAAATGCTATTTTGGGCCCAGAAAGTCCTGAACAATAGAGATTCTTGTCAGTTCAGGGTTCTTCTTGTCAGAGTTAGCCAACACTTGAAATACATGGGTTTTGACCATTTTTTTGAATATTTTTTAATATTCTTCCCATCGTATAATTTATTTTTATTTTTTATTTATTTATTTGTATCCCGCCTCTCCATATGGATCGAGGCGGCAAACAACTTACAAATAGCATGTATTTCGATACATTTTCTATACATGCCCCCAACAAGCTGGGTACTTATTTTACCGACCTGCGGAAGGATGGAAGGCTGAGTCAACCTTGGAGCCCGGCAGGATTGAACTCACAACCTTGTGGCTTGCAGTACTGGCATTTAACCACTGCACCACCAGGGCTCCTTTATACAAATTAGATATAAGGAAAAGAATTTGTACCATCATACGACATTCTTATGAGCAGCTATTCCTCCATGGATAAGCAGACACTCATATGGTCCCCAAGTCTAAAGTGGACCACTCCATCAATAGATTTATCATGCTAGAGGTGTACTAAGGAGCCACTCCTTAGAAGATAATTTTATGGTGTAGAGACAGTCAATGGTTGTATTTTACCCATGCTGTGCAATGAACTCTTGTTGTCTTGGGTCATTTCTGCATGACGTTGCTGTCCTGTGATGAGGGTGCTTTGCTGCCAGTTCATGAGTTGTGCTTTCACACGACGTCATCGTGGTCCCGCTGCCAATGTATCCCCACTCGTTGTGATTGTGGGATATTCCATTAACAGAAAAAATCCATTAATGGCCTGTGATCATGTGACACTCCCATTGCCAGTGGCCATGTGGATGGGTGGAAGTGCAATGTAGGTACTTCCTTTCCCAGTGCAGCACAGGAAAGAGGCTGGCTGCCCTGCAGAAGGAAGGCATGTGTTGCTCGCACTCCCATCCACATGCAGCTGGCTGATTGCAGAGGGGAACTTTGAGGGGACACTCCCATCCTGGCAAAGGTGCTGCCAGGATGATGCCAGGACAATGATGGAAAAGGGTAAGGTGTGGAAATGGCCTAGGATGTGGATGGACTTGGACATAGGTGTAGTCACACTATATTATGTTACCTTGAGTTTGGGCTGTGAGGAGAATCAAGGACTAGGCAAAATGCAAAGTAAGCTAATTTGCTGTATGTTTATCTGTGTGAGAGAGAATCAGAGAAACAATGCTTTGGAAATCCCTGAATAATCCTGTTTTTAAAATGAACAAGAGGCTAAGTAATCATTTAGGGAGCAATGCTTTTATCCTTTCACAGATTAATAGAGCCACACAGAACACGTGTGCTAAGGAAAGAAACACATTTTTAAGAGTTAAAATTAGCAGTAAATGATTGCATATCCCTAAGCAAAGAACCATTCTGTTCCTCAATTCTGAAATGTTTGGTACCAAGATGAAGCTGATATCAGATAAAATGTGGGAGGTTTTTTCTTACAAAGTGAGAAACATTAAATTTCATTAGTATAAATGCAGCCAAGCCTGAGCTATTATGGTTGTTTTAAAATGAACATTTTTGGTATTTTGCGTACTGTCAAGCTATTTCAGTAAAGGAGAAATTAGCTCATAGTGAGCTTGTGTGTGTGTGTGTGTGTGAATGATATCAACAACTACTGTGTAGCAGAACATATCTGGTGTAGCACTTCATTTCTTAGATATAAGGTTGTTAAAAGTAAGGCTCAGGGATAGTGCATATTCTCTAATGTGATATCTCTTTAGGCTGATGTATATCAAACTTCCTTATTTGCTAAAAATCAGTTTCCTCTGAAAAGCCTCAACTTGATTTTCTAAAGGCTTTTTTTCATAATAGCTGCAGCATCTGTAAATTTTTCTGACTTAGCTATAAATTTAGTTTCCTGAAAATTTAATCTCTTCCCTTACCCTACATCCAAGAGTGACAATAAAAATAAAACTGAGAATCAAGTACATCTAATCTAAGAAATCTAGGATATTCAATCTGATGGAACAAAATTTCATCAAAATTAAAGAATATGGATAATATATAACCATCACAATAGGAAAACACTTCTAAATTTATGAGGCTGAACTTAACACATGAATATCAAATAAGAATCACATTGATTTCTGTAGCAGATGGCTAAAAAACACGTTAGGTGGCATGACTGCATGACAGTAGATTGATTTTAGCATAAAATGCATAGCACTCAATACTTTACCATCTAACATGTTCACTAATGGACAAAACTGTTGTATATTGATGAAAAAAAGGAGGACAAGTTTGATTACAGATCTGAGACTTGTACATTGCTTTAAAATGGTCAGCACTTATTGAGCTTGCTGCAAGATGTGTTATTGGCCTATGTTGGACAAGGAGGAGTGACTCTGTCTTGGGTGAGCACTTTCCTCAGTAGCAACAGTTTTGTGTAGGAGAAGCAGGCATTTTCTCCAGCCAATTTCACTCATGGTGCAGATATCTTCTTTATGTAATTGTTTCCCTCCAGTAAGTGAAGACAACATGTGCGCATTTCATTTTCAATCATATCTCATGTTCACTAATGAACAGAGCTGTTTTGTATGGGTGAAACAGGAGGGGAAGTTTGATAACTGATCTCAAGGTGCTGCACTGGTGAAAAGACATTGTGTTCTCTAAGTCAGAGATGAGTACGTTTCAAACGTGCAGAATTTACATGGGTTTTCTAAGTTCAGTTAGCCAGAGCCCAGTGCAAGTAGTAGACATTTGGGAAGAAAGCAATCTAAACACAGGAATTCTGAATAGATCTCTCAATCCTTCCAAGCAAAAATCTAGATCCTAGGAAAGTGACTTTTTGTATTGAGATTCGCAGATGCTCTCAACTAGCATGGACATGAGTTTTCCAGAAGTCCTAAACCTGTTTGCCACAAAGCACAGAATGGCCATGCAGGGTGGCTTCAGAGGCTTTACAGTTAGTTAGAGAGGATTCGAGTGCTGTGGGAGAAGGAAGGCAATACCAGTCCCCACAGAACCTGAGAAAGGATATTCACACACATAAGGGACACCTACCCGTGTTTATGACCATTTCTGCATGGTGTCGCTGTCCCACGATGGGGACACATTGGCAGCAGTCCACGAGTTGTACAGCCACACAATGTCATTGTGGTCCCACTGTCAACGTGTCCCCACCCATCACAACTGCAGGATATATCATGAATGGAAAAAATCTGTTAACGGCCTGCAATCACACAATGCTTCTATCACTGGTGGCCATGCGGAATGGGCGAAAGCATGATGTAGGCATGTCCTTCTCCAGTGTAGCACAGGAAAGAGGCCAGCTGCACTGCAGAAGGATGGAGTGTATCACACACTCCCATCCACAGGCAGCTGGCCGGGTGCAGAGGGGAGCATTGGGGACATGCTCCCATCCCAGCAAAGGCAGTGCTGGGATAACGCTTGGACAACAATGGAAAAGGGTGAGGTGTGGAAATGGCCTATGTCTCTAACAGAATTTTGACTGTGGGGTGTACAAACAACATTTAGCCTCTATATTGTAGACCTTGCATGGTCTCAAAAATGATGTTGTAGAGATACTTTATGGAAATAGGTCTGTGGTGCCAGCCATCTGCATATGTATCTAAACAGATACAGTCTCAGTAAGGAAGTGTAAGACTGCACATTACTTTCTATTTAAAAGCAAAGGAAAAAGCTTTTTTTAAAATCTTATTTTAATATTGCTGTGGAGCTAAAAGTTACCCGTAAGACTGTACAGCAAGGCTTTTTTTTAAAGAGGTTGTTGTTTTATAAGAGGTAAAATCCCATCTCACTAGGAATGTCTAAACTTTTGGAGGTTACATTTAATAGTAAGAAGTGAATATGTTGCTTTCGCTGCTGTGCTTCTCTAGTAATATAATTTGAAGTGCTAGAGCCCTTGCATCCATTTCTGAATCTATTATTAGTTGATTAAATTAACTGGCTGGATCAGTACAGTGAGAAGAGATGCAGTAATGATATTACAGAATTAGTATGCTATGATGAATTGTCAAGAAAAGTAACTGTGACAGCCCTGTGGCCATATGCACTTAGCCATGCAATTTATAGTCATTTGAAAAGCCAAGGACTTTTCAGTTTTGGTTAGGAAATTTGTTCTTTCTCTTGACAGAAGTGGAGGAACATTTGTACAAGAAGGGGTTTACAGTGGGGTTTACATGGTAAAGGGAACCAAAAAAAAAAAAAAAAAAACAGGAGGCTCTATTTAACTGCAAGCATTTGGGGCGATTTGCTGTGAACAAGGCATGAGGAAGGATGCCTTTTATTGCAGCTGTGGCAATTCCCATAAATAGATTTATATGATAGCATTGTTCCTTTACAGCTGCAGGAGATAATGTTACTCTGGGTGAGATAAAAGTAAATGCAATCTCTTTTCACAGTTTTCTGGCTTATGGAATACTGTAAATCTAGGTATAGTATATACAGCATATTGTTAACAATGCAACTAGATGGTGATGGTTGTGGTTGCTGTTCCTGGTGTGACTGCATGTACCGTACTTATTATACCATGTTTCCTCCTGCAGCAAATATGTGTAAATCAATTAATCTGGTTATTGTGTGACTTTGAGGCTTTACTCATGCACAGATTACTGGTTTTATGCACTGGAGAGGTGCCCCCAATATTTTTGGGGAGAGATGCCCTCCCCGCTTAGTTCACAAACTGCCACTGTCATTATGAAAGCAACCCAGAATAGTATGTGTTATTTTTCTTGACTACCAAGCAGCAGTTGCCCATGGAGGAAAATATTTCTCCTTCCCACAGAATGGATTGGGGGGCACTTTTGCCACCCCGGCCACTTGTTAGTGGGCATGGGAGCAATTGGCTGCTTTCTCATTCTGGAAAGAGGTCAGCCAACCAAGGGGCTGTCACATATGGGGTGCCCATGGCAATGATAATCCCCCACCTCCCTTAGGGTCTTTGACTTTTTTTTCTTTTCTTTTTTTTTCTTTCTTTTTTTTTCTTTTTTCAAAAAATTATGTTTTCAGCCTGGGTTCAGCCACTATTTTGGTTGAAGAAGGAATTTTGGAGGGGGCTATCAGAATGCCCTCTGCTTTTTGCTTTCTTCATGCTTCATGATTGGAGCAGCAGGCTTTGATCTTTATTGTTAGTTATTTGAAATACTGCTTAATCAAAATTATATTGTTATATCTCTTTTTAATTTGTCTAATTAATTATTTAATCCTCATGTGTTTTCATTTCTCCAAATTTGGCTAATGGAATTTTTCTTTGATTTATACAGCACAATACAAGCCAAAGTGAGTATGCACATTGGGACTTCCTGGTGAACATCTTTGAGGTATCACCTGATGAAGGATTTGATTCCCTAGGGGTGTCTTCACAGCCATAAAAGGAGGGCTCTTCTGTTGGTTGCATGTCACTGGGGACTAACAGGTAGAGTGCATCAAGGCCTTGCTGATCCTACAGTGATGCACAAGTCAGGCTGTCCCCTCACTTAGTTTGGTAATCTGCCTGATATTGTTCCATATGCACCTTGACCCCAGTTGTATCACCCTTAAGTTACCCTTATGGTATGACTTCCTGGCCAGCACTATTTGAAGTAAGCTTTGCTGCTTTCTGCACTGCAGATAGGTTTAAGTTAAATAAGCTCGTCTTCACATCCAATTTTGTTGTCTAGTCTTTGTTTCCAGGTCAATGGCCTTCAGGTTCACATGTTAAATAGCTGAATGGATAAATGTTAGTCTTTTTTGATAGTTTTCAAAGAGATAGCAATGTAGGTCTGTTTCAGAATTTAAAAAAAAAAGGAAAGATACCTTTCAGGCTGATTAATTTTAGAATGGGTTGTTGTGGATTTCAAGCCACTTCTTCAGGTGACTTGATAGAATGCAGTCATCAAGCCAAAGGAGGCTAGTGGCTCCCGATCCTCATAAGAAGCTTTTCAAGGACCTTTGCTTGAGTAACAGCTTCTACATTGGCTTTACCTCTCAACCACATTCCCAAGTTTCACTTGTACCTCTCAACCACATTCCCAAGTTTCACTTGTAAATATTTTAATAAATAAAATAAACATTTGTTTTGTAAAAATAAAAATAGATTATAGTGCTTCATTGTTCATTGTTCCTCTCAAAGTGTAACACTATGAAGGAGTGAATCTGAATCAAACCCCACAGGGTGTTTTGAGTGCCTTCCCACCTGCTTTGAGGCAGAATAAATTTGCACTAGCAGTTGAATTAAAAGAACTAAAGGAAATGACTATGTTTCTCTTCCTAAACTCTTTCTTCCCAGAAAAGTTGGTAGATGAATCTTAGAGATGAAATATGTATCAATGAGATTTTTAACACAAATAAATTAAACCAGTTCACCTGCTTCATGAGCTATATATATGCCAAGCTTCCCTCTTCAAGTTTTTAAATTCTTTTATTTTAATTTTAATTATTTATTGGTATTGGAATAATACCAATAAATAATAAGTTGCTACTGCACCCCAAGTAATAAAGATATTTAAGATAAAAATATTTGTCTTTTCTATGCTTGACTCTACCAGCATCATAACTGTGTGTTGTCTTCGATGTGTCATTTTTTTCACATCTTACAAAACAGTTGTATAGGGAAGGAGGGATGCATTGCTCATGGGGAGGCATGTTGCTCCCTGCTTGCCATTTTTTGTGTCTTTTTTGTGTTACCTCCATAAAAACTACTTTTGGAGGAGCAAAAATAGGTTTCTTTTTGTTGTGAATGGGTTCATTCCTTCATTTGAAAACTAATTAACATGCTTGGAAGCCTTTCAGACCACTGTTAACCTTGGAAACAAGGTTTCCCATATTCCAATTTTTCTAGTTAAAATAGAGCTCTCAGAAATCTTTCCAGGAACCCTAACATCACTGGAAGGCTAATGGTGCTCCCAGAAGATTAATGGCTTTGGAAAGAACCCCACATCTTTTTTTCATCCAAAAAGCTGCCATACTTTCCACCATTTTGCCACAAAAATTATCTGGCATACAGGTAAAACCCAGGAGTTTTTAGGAGTGGGTTAGACTTGGCTCCTGCAACATTAGAAGTTGTCCATTCCTGGTGCCAATGATTGTAATAGAAAGAGGTGAAAGGCTATTGCCTAAGGAATAGTCTGCCAAAGTGACCAGTGAAGGTGGTTTCACTTGGTGTTCCTTCATTGCCCCAAAATACAGTAAATGTCTAAATGCTTTAACACTTTCCACACATGAAAACAACTAAAAAGCTTCCATATACATCATGAAACCTCTACAGTTAAAGTTTTCACTGTCAGCAAAGGAAAATGAATGACTTTCAGCTTTAAAGTTTAAATGCTCTGCTCAGCAGGGAGTCCAGAGAGATTTGTTCAGCTGAAATGAGCTTATAATAAAGCTTTCTTCCAAAGATAAGTAAAGACAACATTCAGGAATTCTGTTCTCCCTCCCCAGAAAACACAAATAGGTTTTCTGCATGTTATGACGCTGTTACTGCCTCTTATGTGTATGTTAAAATTCACACTGATCTACTTTCCGTATTGATAGTCTACTGCCTTATTACATCTTTTTAGGCACAAAGAAGATTGGACTGAAATTTAACACAATCTCTATAAGGGAATGTCAGAAATATCTGTGTACCGATACATCCTTGATATATAGATAGATGATTTTAAAGCAAGCAGACATTAATTATTACAACTTTGTTCTGAATGTCAATAAGATATGGTCAGTCTATGTATCTGTCTGTCTGTCCATCTATCCTGGATTGCTTATATATTAAATTTATCTCTGTTGATATATAGGCATGTAAATACTATTGTTGATGTTTCTGGAATTCCTTGCAAGGGTGTGGGTTAAAATTCACTCCTGTTGCTTTTATATAGATAGAAGGATGCATGGTTGGATAGACAGATAGACAGATAAATAATAAAATAAATGTTTTAAATTAGGTATGTTCTCAGACTTAAGTACAGTGTGTTCTCTAGATCTCTAAGCTCTGTCCTATATGTTTGTTCACACTTCATTTGATCAAGTTGTGTGTGTGTGTGTGTGCTTCCTGTAGTGCTTAAATCAGTTGTTTAGGATATAAGTTATGACTGGAAATATTGTCCATTCAGCTGGTTTTTATTTGTTTATCATGGGGTTTTCAGGACCCCTAATGAGCTGTTAACAAGCTGTCATTTACAGCGCTCATGCAAATTACTGAGATAGACACTGAGGGATTGATGTACCTAGTGTTAAAGTCCTGCTCTCCAAATGCTATGGGATAAATTGCTCTAATTTTAATCATTGTCCTTCCCAATGTGTTCTCTTTTGTGCTGGGAAAGTATTTTGCTTGGCAGTTTTGTTTAAATTATGTTTACAAACAGAATATGTAGTTAAAATAGCAATTAGCCAATGTCATGAAGAGTCGTAAATACAAGCAGTGTTTTTGTAATTAAAAAAAACAGCCCAAACAAACCAACAATTGCTATTGAGAATGTGAAGCTCTAAATGAGACTCTGTTGCATTTGCTTTGATAGCTAGTAACATTTCTCGTACAATTTCCAAACATTATTTTTTCCCAACTTTTCTTCTTTGCACAAATTTTTGATATTTCACTTTATATGCATCTTATGAAGTAAGCTGTCTACCATTTATAAAGGTCATTAATTTATTTACCTAATGATTTAAGTGATTTATATCTCACCTTCAGTGATTCTCAAGACAGCTTACATCAAGCCTCCACAAGACTCTTTCAGGCGGAGTTTTGCTTTCCATCAGAAAAATGGAGATGAAGAGAGACAGATACACAAAACTGAATTGGAAAAGAGGTCTTAAAGGGACTTTTCCCCAAGTTTTTTACTTCCCCCAGAAGCATCAAAATAGTTTGGTAATGAGGGCAGGAATATAAGCATAGTAGTATCCAGGCCATCCTCTGGATAGAAAATTGGCATACGTCAGCCTCTATGAATGTCAAAGACTCTTCCTCCAGCCAAGCTCCTAAGCCTGCAAAGGCATCGTAGTTGCACAGAGCCCTTTTGGGTCTCTCAGGAAGAGAGATGTGATCTTGCTAAATTATTCCTTTTTGTCCAGACAGGCTGTCTTGCCACATCAAGATGGCTTGTCTCCTCACCTTCACTGCCTTCGAGAGTTTTTCTAACCCCGTGAGATTTCTCACATTCAGTGGAACATGCTGTTTCTTCAGGGAAATCAACTTCAGTATGAGGACAAAACACAGAACACTTTTTAAAAATCATGTTTTCCAAAATTTGGGCAAAATGTCCCCCTGTAATATTGGCGGGTCCTCTTTTTGTGATGAAGGAATGAAGGAATAGGAATGAAAAGAATATTCCTTGTTATTTGTTTCCTGGAGAGCAATGGGTTTCCAGACTCAGGAAATCCAGTCAGGAAGAATAATACAATGATGGGAATTCTGCAGTTTTTGCCTGCCATTCTCATGTTCTGAAGTGTTTTGAGAAATTATTTTGTGCAGAAATATATGCATTCTTTTTGCAAGAATTGTGAGGCTTTGCACAAAAAAAGGGTTTCTAAATAGGAACATGGGGAGTTTTGTGCAAGATTGCTGTTTTCTATGCAAAAAAAAAAAAAAGCAATCATGCACAATGAAAATCATATTAAAAAAATAAAGTGCAAAAAACCCAAGAATTTTGCACAAAAAGGTAGCCATGTGATTTCATTATGTAAGATTGCTGCTTTCTTTGCAAGACTTTTGTTGAGCAAGAGTTTTGTTGTACAAGATCCTTGTGTACAAGATTTTTGTAGAAAAAATATGTTTTTGTGCAGAAAGCCAAACTTGCACAAAAAACATACATGACTGTCTGGAAACAATGTTTTTCTTGCGCAAAACTCTACAATTTTCATACAACTAAAGTGCACCCAATAATTTCCCCAAACGCTTCAGGAGGCAAGAACTGTGCAGAAATATGTCTTTTCTCTAAAGCAGAGAGGAAACTGTCCTTGTCCTTGCTTATGAGGATGTAAAATTCGAATATTAACATCCCTACCACTTAAGCAAAAAAAACAGAGAAGAACTCGCTCATTGAGCAAAATACACAAACGGGCTTTTCAGTCCATTCAGCAAAGCAGCAGCTACTGCAGTTTAGATGTTCACTTGGTATTGTTTGTGCCATTTACAGCTTACAACATGTGCTCAAAAATCCTTCTTGAAAATGTAAATACTCTTGTCAAGACTGACAGAAGAATTTTGCAGGAGAGGACATGGTCTTTTATCTTTTATATGACAATGTGGCAGAGCAAGAATTCTTACTTAGGAACCTTCCCCCATGTGGTACATGGGTGCTCTCTCCTACTTCGTCACCAGCTGTGAATGTAATGTGAATATACACCAGACAGAGATAGGGAAGCTTTTCTAGTTTGTGGGCCATGGTCCTTCATGGCTTACCTTCTAGATGCCACCTGTCATCAAAGCTGACCTCAAAATCAGGTAGGTAAACCACGAATCACTTTTTCTCTTGCATACAAAAACATACATCACACCCCACACAGTGCATGATTTTAAATTTCTTCTTCCCATAACATCTTCACCCACTGTTCTTCTGTTTGAGGAAGCAGCTGAGCAGCAATAAATAAGCTGCTTCAGCAGGAGTTATCCTCATTGAGGTGTTCCTGGTATCAGGAGGAAGTGGGTCCATCTAAAATTTACCCTTTTTCTTTACGTCTCTCACCATGATAACAAAGGAAGTCTTCAAGAATCACAGCTTTAAGGTATTCCATGTTCTAGTTCCCAACAGAATTAGTTTCCATTTCCTTTAGGGCCTTTGCGCACTACACTGTTATAGCACTGTTATTCCACTTTCAACATCCTGTGGAATCCTGGGGTTTGCAGTCTAGGGAGGGGCATTTAGAGTTCTCAGCCAGGGAGCTCTTTGGCCTCAGTAAACTGCAATAGCCAGGAAGCGGTACATGCACTAGAACAGCAAAATCTGAGTAGAAAACTGAGCAGTGCAAAGGATGACTTCATTGGTTGTCCTACAATCACATACTGGAGATATTCCCCTTTGAAGCACAAAAGTGTATGCATGCAAAAGACACAGAAACCAAATCGTTCTGCTTCCTTCTTTAACAGTCCTAAATTGTAAGAGAATATTCATGTTGACATTTTCTTATTCTGCTGTTGTTGTTAAACTAATAAATATAATAAATAGTAATTATATTTATAAATGCCAAGGCATATACTCTCCTAAAATAATTTCAGATAAAGATTTTTCTCATACCATCATCCTACCTCCTTCAGTGAACATTATGGGTGTTTCACCTGATGTTCTCTTCCAGGCATAATCTCCCTTGTTTTTCCACCCCTTCCTCCATATTTTTCCTACCAGAAAAATAAGAAAAAGGTGGACGTGCTACACAGGTTTTTTTTTCTCATTGCTAGCACAAAGAGCCTTCCATCTTGAAATGTCCTCAGTATGAGCAGACAGAAACATTTCCTTGGTTTACTCAATATTAAATCTGTGCATTTTCTGCTTCCTTTTAACACATAGAATTTGAGATGGACTTCTCTCTGTGATTTACCAGAAAAGAATATCATAGTCATAACATATTTAAATTCCAATATTAATAGTGTGTGTGTATGTCTGAGCATCTTCCCATCCACTGCCGTTCTTTAACTCTTTTAACTCTTCATCAATGCCTTTACAATATTCTTACTATTTAGTTTCTCACCATGGATGCTTGGACCATTTTGACCCCAGTGGCTTGAACACTTCTCTTTTGTACTTAGCACTGTGGTATTTTTTTTTCTCCCTTTTCATCTCTTTTGATAATATTAAACAAAGTGGCATTTGCTTGACTTTGCTGTTGAAAGTAACGTTAGTAATGTTGTATGAGTGCTTCTCGGCTGACTGTGATACTCAATGAGTTTTATTCAACAGAAACTATCTGGACAAGGAATATAGATGATAGAGAAATGGGATATATTTGTTGCTGAGTAATCTCAACGTACGCATAATATTTTTTTAACAAAAATTCACACAATAACACAACATTGGTGTACACAGCAAAATAAATATGTTTCCTTCAAATGGAAGGCCCCATTTCATCCAGCTTTGTGCAAGAACCTTTTTATTCTTGTGTGATTTCATCAGGTAAATGAGTGTGAATAAGGGGACTGTCAATGAACTGGTGCTGTTCTTTTTAAAAGCTGTATTTTTAGATTTCTTTTAATTCAGTTACTTTTTTTTTAAAAAAATAATTTATTAAAAATTTTGGCTAAAGTCCATTGGTTTTATTTATATATTGACTCACCATTCAACAATTGGTTTAATGGGCCTCTTCTAGTTTAAACTGACCAGCAGGATGCCAACCTGTGAGTGTTAGCAATATACCATTTTGTCTATCTTTATCTGTACCTGGTTTTAGTTTTGCTTTCTTGGATCCCAGTCCTGGGAGAAAATGGGGTATGTCAACCAACCAAACAAAGAGTCATTAGGCCCTTCATTAAATCAAATGTTGTTTTTCAGTGTAACTTCATTGTTGTTTGTTGTTACTTGTCATCAAGTTGACTTCAGCTTATGAGTCTTATGAATGAAAGATCTTCAGGAGCCCCAGCCGTTAACTGCCCTGCTCAACGTTAGCGTAATCAGTGCTACGGCCTCCTTGATTGAATCGAGCTATCTGTATTGTGGCCTGCCTCCTTTCTTACTGCCTTCCACATTACCAACCACTATAATATTTTCTAATGAGTCACTTCATCATATGGCCAAAGTATGACAGACTCCGTTTTAGTTATATTCACTTCTACTGAGTCCTTTAGTGGAAAGGGAATTCACTCCAGTAGCAGATGAAAGCAATGGAAAATCTCTTGAGCTTTCTTGTATTGCACTTTTTTTAATATCTTATTCTTCATTTAAAATATGAAAAGTAATTCACATGTTACTTGTTCAGCTCTAATGTACAGGGTGTTTGTTTGTTTTTAAAATGAGTGTAATACTGTGTCACATTGTCATACTCTTTATGGTTGTTTTTCTGCATAGAATTTTTTTTAAAAAATATTTTTCCTACAAATAAACTCATTATCTCCTTTTTTAAAAAAAAAAAAGTCAGAATTTCCTGGAAAAGTTATTTAGCCCCCACAACATGATGAAAAGTAACCTATAAGCATAAGGAAAGACAACATTACTAAACATTGGCAAAATGAACATTATTATGCCTTCTTGTTGTTGCTGTGTGCCTTCAAGTTGTTTTCAACTTACGACGATCCTATTACCAGTGAACTTACTATGCCCCCCCCCGGGGCTGAGGGCATGTGATGCCCCCAAGGTCACCCAATGGGTTTCCATCTCTGAGTAGGGAATTGGACTCTGGTCCCCAAGGTCATCATCCAGCATTCAAATTGCTACACCAAACTGGCTCTCTGTACCTCCAGTAAACCAACAACAACAACAACAACATGTTACTGGTAACATTACTTGTACAGTGATATTTTCAAACTCTGGCTATTTTAATGCCCAATTTCCTCAGTTTAGAGATTTTTTTTAAAAAATAAACCTTTACAGTTGCTTGTTATAACTGCCCTATATACTTGGGTGTTTGCACCTTCAGCTACATTGCTGACCATTAGCACAACCCATTTATGAACATTTAAGAAAACAAAAACAAAAAAACCCAGAACCTAGTATTAATGCATATCCTTGGAAGACACCCACTATCTTTATAGAAAGAGAAAGACATTATGATCAGGTCCTTATTCTGCAGCACATGACTCCTTTGTTGCAAATGTTACTGGCTAATGGTCTGTTTGTGGGCACAATTCAAAGTGCTAGCTAAAAACCCTACATAGCTTGGCTCCAGGCTACCTGGAGAACCATATTCTTTCAAGCACACCTACCCAGGCTCTGAGCTCTTGAAAAGATACTCTTTTCTCCATCCTTCCCTCCTCCACAGGCATATTAATTAGGGATGCATGAGAAACCTGGCCACTTCCTGTATGGCAGTTGCAAATGCATAACTTGGAGTTATACACTCATGACTGTTACATATTCATAATCCTATGTAGCCCCTAGTTAAGAGGCTAGGTGAAGACTATGAAGATCCCCCAGTTTGCATTTACTGGACAGCAGCCACTTCAGTCATTTCCCTGTCAATCAGGAAGATGCTGGCTGCTGTTCCTACCTCCCCTTGCACAAGTGATCTCCAGCGCAAGGGGGAGTTGGTTCTGGGGTCCTGCTTCTGATTGTCACAACAGTGATTGCTCGTGGGGGAAGACTGTCAGGCAGCTGTTTCCCAAGTAACAGGGGAAGAAACTCCCTGCTATCTCAGTAGCTGCTGCCTGATAAATTGGGACTGGGAGGCTAGTACTGCAATTCAGCGCACAGCATTGTAACTGTGCTGCTTACACATATGTTAAAGGCCAGAGAGGATTCCAGCCGACATTATTATTCCCACAGGAATAATTTTTTAATGCTTTTTTAAATCTCCCCACCATTTTAATGGACATTTGCATTGTGTTTTTTTAAAATATATTCTATACAACTTAGTTGCATTTTAACAATAATCTTGTGTATGTTTTTCTCTGTATTATATTTGTTTTCATATTATAAGCTGTCCTGAGACTCAATTCTGGTGGGGAAAGTAGGACATAAAATGAACAAACCAACAAAATGCTATCTGGGCCTGGTGGTGTTTAAGCTGATAGATTGATTCACTAAAATATAATCTTCAAAAGCACAAGGCCGTACCAGACACATAAACAGCTTCAGTTTCAGAACTCCTGGAATAAAAGATGAAAGGACAGGTGTCCTTTGGTTGTACTTTCATAGCTGGTTCCCTGCAAGAAATGTGAGTGTTCTGGAAGGACGTCATTCAGATAGGGTGTGCTGGAATTTACATAATTTTTTAAGGACATGTAGTCAACAACAACTGGTGGCACATCTGGTATAATTGTACATTTTTAGAGTTGTTACCTCTATACTGCTTTGAGTTAGTTTTTAATTTTGAGGTCTTTTTTAAAATGTCTTGTTTTTCCTCCCATCTGTTTTGATTTTAAAATAAAATAGGAGAAGCTGTTTTTCAGAAAATAATAGTTGCAAGGGGAAAAAAAAAACATATATTACAATCCAGTTTAGACTTTGCAATGACTGATGCCTCATTCTTTTACATGGTTATTCAGAAGTAAGAGTCATTGTCTTTGTTGGGCCTTATTCTCAGGAAGATTTCATAGACATATCTATCTACACACACACACGCGCACACACACATGCATATACATACATGCATACATGCCAAGCCATTGTGGTATAGGGGTTTGAGCATTGGACTGTGACCCTACAGACCAGGGTTTAATTTCCCTCTTGGCCATGGAAACACATCATGCACACGCACACACACACATACAGAAAACCCCATATTAGGTCCACCATAGGATTGTCATAATGTGGAAACAACTAGAAGGCACACAACAGCAATATATATTTGTTCTAGTTAGCACAATGAAACATTGGAACCACAGTTGTCTGTGAGCACAGTTGTAGACACACGCACAACAGAATTTCCAAAAATCTCATAATCTAATCACAGAACATTTCTTTTTAACAAAAAAAAAAAAAACATCTGCAATGATTTCAACACTTCATTGACTCTAATGACATTTAAATACTATATTCTACCATGATGTAATATTTGTCAACCATTTTTGCTCATGGGCCTGAATTGTCATATGTCTCCTTTGAAGAAGAACTGGTGTAAAGAAAATTACTTCTTTATTCGTTATTTAAAAGATTAGTAGAGGTTCTTCTGAAGAAAAGGACTGTGTTGTACCAATGACTGGACCAAAGTGGTGCACCTAGCGTGAAGAGGAACAAAGGAACCCTCCCTCCTCTTTTACTTTGTGCGGACCAATCAGATGGAGAAAATGGACAGCCATTGTTGTCTGTCAGAGTAGCAGCCAAGGGCCTGCCCAGGACCTTCACTGCATAAGAGGGTAGCTATTGAAATATCCCCAAAGGAAACAGCTGTCAAAATTGATCAGGAGACATTTGATATGGATCTGTCTTATCAGAAGTACTTCAGAAACACCTTCTGTGTATGACCAAAACTGCAACATAGTAAATATTAATAATTTTATGTTTGTAGAATAAACCAAAATTCTGTAACACACTATTCCAATTTTGCTCTTTTTGTTTAACAGAGCACACCATTGTAAAACTTCGTTTCCTTGCAAATTAGACCAGGTTCACTTGACTATGGTGTGACTTTTCATGATGTATACTTCGGAGTTGATGAGTAAACGATCAGTGCTAAATCCACTCATTAGCATTCCGTTTACTTTTCCATCTCTTTGAAGGAATCATCCAAATGGTTAAGGCACTTATTTTCCTTTGATTCCTTAGTGGAAAACTGTATTCACATAAGTAAGCATGAACTGAGTTAGCTATAAATCATTATTTCTCAGATGACCAGTGTCAGCAGGAGTCTCATATACTTCACTGCTGGAGTTAAGTTTCTAAATTCATTGAGTAATAATTGGTGCTGCTTTTAGCAAGCAAGAGCTCTTGCATCTTTCTGATTTGGTTAATTTTTAAATGGTGCTTACCCAACAACAAGTGTAATTTTCCCATAACTGTCTACAGAAACAATTAAGTTATGTTTCTCTAGCATACTTGAGAATATTACATTTTTGTTATTGTTTGTATCATTTTTATTGATATACAACCTTTTCCCTAAACTCAAGCCAGCCCAGAAATTAAAATAGGTAAAATATAGCTAAAAGATATGAAATGTTAATATTAAAATGTTATTAAAGTGTCAATGACATAAAAACAATTTTTAAAAGTAGCTTCAATATATTACAGTTAAGTGCAATATAATATCCTATTAAAGATCCTTTTTTTAGGAAGAGGCAATTCAAAAAAGCCCAGGATGACATAGAGAGAGTACTTTGACTCTTCTTTCACAAAAGTGACAAAAAATAAGATTACCCAGTGGCATCTATAATGGTTAAACTAACATTAGCTACATGTGGGCTAAAATCATAATAAACATCCATGTTTCATTCATAGAGGATTATATAGTTTTCCTTCAAGGCAAATGTGTATTACTTAAATTACCATCTGAGTCTCATTTTTTAAAAAGGCTTCTGTGTGCTCCAATACTATGGAGAAGGCACATGTTTGTTATTGTGTGCCTTCAAGTCATTTCTGACTTATGGAGACCCTAAAAAGAATTTTCTAGGCAGAATTTTTTCAAAGGGGATTTGCCTTTGTGTAGAGGCTGAGAGTGTGTGACTTGCCCAAGGTTACTCAGTGGGTTTCCATGGCTGAATGGAGATTCAAACCCTGTTGTCTAGAGTTGCAGTCCAACAGTCAGACCACTGCACCACTTGTACACTTCTGTACACAGGAACAATTTGGAAGGAGAAGGGACGTATTAATTGTTCCTAAGCAGTGTAGCTTTTCTTCCAATGCAACTTTTATTTTCATCAACATAACATGTTGGCTTTAAAGATCTGACAACAAGGGCTATTTCCATATTCTCTCTCTCTCTCTCTCTCTCTCTCTACACACACACACACACACACAAAACTTTCAGGACTGCAAATATACCGTAAAGTTGGTAACTCCCATTGAAACAGCAGAAGTAGTATTTAGTGTGTGAGCCTTGCTTTTAATAGGATTCAGTGGGGCTTTTATTTTTATTTTTTGTGTGGAGGGGGGATAATATACCAGAAGTTCCGAATATTCCAGAACATGTGCACAACAGACTGTTTACTTAAAAAAATTAAAAAAAAAAAAAAGAATACACATAATTCCAGAATTTTCCTATAATATGAAGCATGGATGAGGTATATGTAGCTGTTTGTGACACTTAGCTGTGGGATTCACATAATCGTGTTACAGAAAGCATGTAAATTAGTACTGGTCCATTACTGAGAATTGAGAAATCCCATTTATTCAGCAACAATAACTTGCAATTTGATTCTGGGAAGCACCAATTTTAGTGCAACCAAAGCACTACCTGATGAAAAGCTGTTTCAATTCTCCCGTAATTGACCTGTCATTTGTTTCATTCACTACTACTGTGTTACAATAGGGAACAATGCTTATTTTGAAAGACCTTTATCTTTTCTTTAGGCCTGTCATTACCTCAGCCAGGTCTGCCTTTCTACAGGACCCTTTTGGTGTCTGAAGCCTTATGGTGTTCTACAAGCCTCATGGTGTCCAACAGGACAACAGGCATGTGAGATTAGTCACTAATATACTATATTATTTGAGGAACTGAACCATCTATTGAGAACAGCTAAGCTGGGATTTGGTTCAATACAGCAGTTCACAGGTTTGCACCATAACTGTCCAACAATTTGTAGCAAAAAAAGAAAAAAAAGCCTCAGTTCCTTAACAATCTGATCTACATCTGCTTTCTGTTATTTTATGAGACATAGGAGTGGAGAATGTTATTCCCAAGAGTGGCACTTGTGATTACCCAATTAAATGGATGGGTCTTCAATTCACGACAGGCAAAGGAAAACATTTCTCCACATAATATATTAATTTATGACACTATACTTCTTCACACAAGATATGATTAATTCATGAAATTAATACAGGAACAATTTATGGGGATTTGGTAATGACCGCTATCTTAATCTTTAAAAGGGCATTAGACAAATTCATGGAAGATACATCTGTTAATACCTCTGAACTGTGATGAATATATAGAACTGAAGAAAAAATAACGAAGAAGTCCAGTGCTGCATAAGATCAGGTTAAGAATTATATTTATAGACAGTTGACATGTTCTGGAGTCTTGCTTCTTCTGCTCAAGCTGATCATATAGAGAGATCAAGAGGAAAGCAGATAGATCTTCCTTGCTATCTGTAAATGCACCACGTTCATTCTCAGATATTGAAATACTGTATGCTGATGTATTCCCCAGAAAATGTTGGAATGTTTGACTACATGGACCTTCAGATTGAACCAGCAGGGGTGTGTACAGGGACATCTAGATTGTTTCAAACCAGCATTTATAGTTCTGAAAGCAGTCTACTTCTTATTGGACTAGTCTGGAGCCAGTATGCCCTGAACACATTTCATTATCAGAAGCCAAACATTTGTGTCTCCCTTTTGCTATCATTGTGTGCACCTCCACCTCATCCCACCCCAGACATACTCACTTACACTCAAATAAATGTAATTCCTTTTTCCTAGCTGATAAATTTCATGCATAAACAGGCTTAATTAAAAATCAGAGTTAAAGATAGGATGAATAAAACTGTTTTTCAGCAGAGGAATGGTGGAATAATATTTTAGCTTGGGCCTGGGGGAAGTCTAGTTTACCTCAGGGAAACATTTTAACTATAGGGACTTCTACTAGACCTTGGCCAAATTTTACACATATCATTATTATGTGCTCATAGTCCCACTCTTGCCGGACCCTTTCCTCTCCCAAAGAAGCTTTGTTACAGGTATCCCTACTTAATATATCATTAAACCCTTAGCTGTGTTCTGTTGTTTGTTGTATTTGTTTCGGAAGCCTTATCTTTATATATTTTGGGAAAGTGGTGTTGATTAGTTCACTGTTTAGGATAGCTTAAATTCAGAACATCAGAGGAAAAAAAACGGACTAAACATAGTTGAGCCTGAGTTGCAAAAGTATACTGTACTGGCTGGGGCCAATGATGCACTGCGCTCAATATACAGAGTGAGAACTGAATCTAGAGTAACCATCATTGAGACACAAGGTACAATTACCCAGATACAGTTGTAATTACCACTGCATGTAGAACAGAGAAATATAAATGACTGGGTGGGTGGGGCAGATAAGTCATTACTGGCATCTGCCTATCTACTCATAATGTCTGTTTCAGAGACAATGGTTCGCATTAGCCACCAAAGTAATTGAAATGAATTGGTGCTTATCCAGGGCATAGCAACCCTGTATTTGCTGGTCTATGTCGTGTTAATGCATCACTGCAGTGAATATATACTATAAATAGGATAAGTGTACTTGGTGGAGCATCAGGTATAGACATTTGTATCTGCATTCCTGTTTTGTTTCATTTTGCTTAATGACGCTAAGCCACAGCAGAAGGTGAGAAAAAGCGAAACCTTTACCTGGTTCCACTAAGTCTTTGTGCACAATATAATTTCATTCAGTATAACATTAACATACCATAATATATTAATTTGATAGAAATAAAATTTATATTTTGCAAGGATCCTCCTAAGTTTTCCTTTTTTTAAATTGCTCCCCTAAGTTAACTGGGTATGTGTTCTATAAATAGTAAAACAAATATGCCTAGTTAAGCTTTTTCCATTGCAAGAAATGTTATTAGGATGTGCAGCAGTTGTTACTGACGGGTGTCTCAAAATAATGCAGGAAGCAAAGCATGTCCATGTAAAAATGACAATTACATAAGTTGCCTTAGCAAAATAAAATGCTCTCACAGCTTTGTAAAGGCAAAGTTCAAGTTCCCGTATAAATACCAATGGGAAAAGCTTGTGTTAATTTCACTTCATAAACTGAGGTGCTTAACATTTTACCCTATGAATTCGCAGCACAGCCAGGGGTGCTTAGAAACAGAATGACAAAGCCAAGCATCTATGTTTCACTGTTGTGTTCACATGCTTCAAAACAATACGAGGAAAAGGAAATGGGAAACTTGTCCTGAAAACATACCCAAGTCAGTTTTTGGTTCAGTTTGCTTCTGTATATGTGTGTGTGTGTGTGTGTGTGTGCACACGCAATGGCTTTTGAAATTAATTGATTTTTTATATTACTATATTTTGTTCTTTGTTCTAATTCAAAAAGTAGCTATTCTTATAACAATAGCAGTCAGTTCTGCTGTTACATTTTAATACTAAATATCTTTAGAAAAACTTACCCAACATGGCTTCTTATTAAGATTTTTATCATTTATTATGATCTTTCTGATAAATCACGTCATTTGTGGTCTTCAGTTACTGTTTAGAGAAAATTTTTAAAAAGCTACAAGCTCTACTACAGGAATCCAAATCTTATCAGTTTGCATTATTATCTAGAATTAAAACTGACACAATTATCCTAATTTTAAGGATAGCAAAACCACCTGTTGTTTGAGGTCTTACCCAGTGGTGGGAAATTGTGAACACTTCCCCCCAGCTCCTTTCTTTGGGCTACAGAGCCCCTCTGAATGGGGACCAAACATGCCTCTTTCTTTAGCCATATCTCATATTGGGTTGCTTCTGCTCACCATTTGGGTTACAATATACCCCAAAATGAGACCCAATGTGGCATAGTAGTTTGCATGTTAGACTAAGACTCTCAGAGACCAGAGTTTGAATTCCCACTTGGCAATGAAAACAACTGGGTGATATTGGACAATTCACAGTCTCTCAGTCTCAGAGGAAGTCAATGGCAAATCTTGCCAAGAAAACCCTGATATTTCACCTCAGGGTTACCATAAGTCCAAAGACAAACAACAACACCTCAAAAGAGAGGTATTGGTGGGGCCAGGTGGTGATTCACTCTTGTACATCTCGGAAAGTTTGGGCATAAAAATCATCAGAAAATTGTGGCTCTTAAAAATTGGGGTGGGGGGCTTGGGGAAACTGGTGGTGACTTCAGGGGCTGAAAAATGTCAGATCCAGAGGCTACATCTGGCTGCAGGCTGCTACATTTGGCTACAGGCTGCAGTATCCTCAACTCTAGTTGCTGATGTTTTCCACATCAGTGGGATGGTAAACCCAATCTCTTATTGAATCTTAATTTTAAATAATGTTTCCAAGGTGCTGAAACATTTCCACAACTCATTGATGAAAACAGAATACCCTTAGTCATTAGTGGCAGGTGGCTTCTGTGTCACTTAGGCTGTGATTCACTGCCCCACTGTTGTTGTTAATGAGTTTGCCATACCACTATTAGATATACAACACCTCACACTTAAGCTTATAATTAAGGGCATAAGAAGAGTTCCATGTCTCAGGCCACTGATCTTCCAGATCCAAGGAATGCCTGCTTCAGGCTTTATTTTGTCCAGCATCCTGTTTCCCACAGTGGCCGAGAAGATGCCTCCAGGAAACCAACAAGGGAAACCTGATGACTGTAACCCCTTCACATGGTAGTTCTCACTGTAGAAGTTTGGTTGCAGACTGCCTCTGAATCTGAAGGCTATTGCAGGTAATTGTCATGCTTCTTAACCACTAATAGTTCCATCATCTGTGAACTCAAATCCCTGTCAGATTAAAGAGACACATGGATTAACGTTCAGTTAATGTGAGTAGCTCACAAAAATGCTATCATTATATGCTTAAAAATCAATGAAATGCCTTTGTATCAAAGCTTAATTGCTTCTTAGCCACAGTTCAATACTTTGGTTGAGACATATAAAGTAAAGTACCTCCATAGAACTTGCCTGGGTTTTAAGATCTGCAGGGAAGCCCTTCTTTTGGTCCGATCACCTTCATGAGGGAGAGGACATGGTAGCTGCTTCAAAATGATAGAAGTTCCTTACAACAGAGAATAGAGAATTGTTTCCTGTTGTCTATATAACAGCAGACAAAGACATCCCCCCCCCAAGTAGGTTCTAGGCAATTGTCTGGCTGCTTTAGTAAAGGGGCGTTAGCAAAGTTGCTGATTTTTTTCCCTTGATGTTCCCTTAAGTTGTTTTTAATGTGATAAAAATATGACAATAAATTGTTGCTTTAGCATGATAAATTGCTTCATTTTTTATATTATAATTTACTGTGGTTTTCAGTGTTTCTGTTTTTAAATCCTATTTTAATCCAATGCTCTTTGGGTCACAGCACTTGGGATATTACATAAATATATAGATGAAAATAAATTTATATGACATCTGTCCTTGAAACTTCATGGTGTCTGTGATTGATCTGATAAAGTCTGCGAGTGTACCAAACTTGAAACTCATCTGATTTTATACATACAGAAAAAGAAAGAGAGCAAGTTAAAGTTTGCTGAAAATGGAAACATCCTATTTACACAAAAATTTGTACAAGCATGCCATATACAGAGAAAACTAGAGTATGGCGCTGCTCATGCTTGGTGCCCATTGGGCTGTTTCTTGGGATAGTCTACAGGGTCAGTGTTACTTTCGAGTGAGAAGTGCTGTATTATGTCAGGCATTGGTGCAAGTGCTGCAATCAATCTGGCCAGCCCATGGTGGACAGTGGGCAAGTAGACAGACCAACAGTGATAGGGAGGAGGAGGTGTGGATGCTCCACAGTATATTTAACATATACCTGGGGCCCTCCACAGTTGTAGAACATGGATAGCACTTTAACTGCTATGGCAATATCTTATAGCAACCTGGGATTTGCAATTTAGAGAGGTGTATTTAGAATTGTCCTCTAGAGAGTTCTGGTGCTTCTGTCCAAACTACAAACCATAGGATTCCACAAAATGCAGCCATGGCAGTTAAAATGGAATCATAGTGTGAAAAGTGATGCTATGCCTATTTCTAGGACTTGGGGTATCTGGCCAGGCAGAAAGCTGATAGTGGCCAGAAAAATTAATGAATATGAATGCCTCAGTTTTGTTAATGTCATTGGGTCCTGATCTAAGTCCTCTTCTATTATATCTGTAAAAATCTATAACTGATGTTGATACTAGAACAGCAATTATTTCTGTCATATAATTTATTTTGTACCATGCAAACAGCCAGAGTGGTGAAGGGAGCTTTTACTGACTAGCTGATTGCTCTGCATTTCCTGAAAATAATATATGGGATGGTAATTTTCCTATATAATTTCAAACTAGGCTTTCTCACTTATTGAAGGTATTTTCCCAAATTGAAGCCAGAGCTTGGAAAAGCTACCTTCTGGGCTACAACTCCAGTAATCCCCCAGTTTCCTTGATTGTGCTGTTAGCAGCTATACACCTCCATGCTTTGATATTGTCTAATTGGCAAAATGTATTAATTGGCAGATCTGTTTAATTGACATATAAATTATACACACTTATGGCTGAAAGCCATGTGAAGGACACTAGATGGATAGCAGGCCAAAAAACCTCAACATGCCAGGTCATAGGTTCACTAAAGAATTAGCCAAGAAGGCCTGACTTAGTGGCTCTAAGCTAACCCTCTCAAGGAAAACAATAATCAAGCTCAGAGGCAGAGGCAAAACCCCTGCTGTGTACATTTAATATGGAAACACTCCTGCCCTCTTTCCTTAGTAAACATCTTCTACCCCTTCATCTTGTCCTCAAACACAGTCATCAAAACCTTTGTCACCTACATGCCAATGTCATCCACATATTTTCTTCACACATTAAAACCATCAACCTATTCCAGCCACTTTTGTCCACCTCACAAACTCCATTGTTTGCCCAGGCAGAGAGTCATCAACATCTCATGTCTTTAGAGTAGGTTCTTGGCTATAAGAGACCCTGATTTTGGGTGCCTCTCTGCAGTACTTGAATTTCAGAGACCCACTCTGCTGCTCTGAATTTTGACCAGTATTGTCCTTAGGCGCAAGTCTGAGCCACACTGATTTTCTTCATCTCTCTTCTCTGGAATGGTAATTATGGCCCAAACCATGAATCTCCTCTATCAAATTTTCCTCCTTTCTCTTCAGCTAGTTTTGTATGAGTGTGCATGTATGAATGTCAGCCTTTGTGCGCTTGTTTGACTTTCCCCCAATAAAACACATTCTAAATGATTTATAAGTTTTTGGCTGATTTTATTGCAGTTACCCCATAAACATAGTTGAAAAGATCCTGCAGTTACCTCTCCTCTTGCAGCATTTTAATTTGAGGTAATTAATTCTCTATTGTTACGTTTAATTGTGGGTTCTGATAGAGGACCTCATGGGATCCCATGCATTTGAGGTAGTAGCGCTGACTGGATTTTAGAGGTTGTGGTCCCAAAATGTAACTTCATCAAGCTCTGATCAATAGAATAGTACCACACTTTTTCTGGGTAGCATTCAGGATTACCTAAATATTCATTGTATTACAATTTGCTTTTCATTTTGGGATTAATTTTTGGTGATGATTGAACAATTTTCAGTTATGTGTTAATTAATCCTATGTGTCTCGGGGGAGGAGCTCTGTTACTTCCTAAGCCTTGTTGGCTCATACCAGCCAAGATAGGTGATTATTTATTGTGCTTTTTAGACAACTGAAGATTATTTTCCTGAAATTCTATCCCTGAAATTCTATCCCTAGGACAAGGAAGGGAAAATTAGCTACCCCAGATCCAAATCCACTCTCCTAACACAAACAGAACCACACTATTTTGGGGGCATAGCACCAGTGTGAACATTGCTGCTGCTAGATTTATGCAAGATTTTAATGGGGATGTTGATTACAGACACAAAGTTTCTTTAGGGCAGCGGAGATGTACCTAAGTCACACAAATGATTTTCATTGTTTCCTAATAGTAAACAAAGTAGATTTCACTGATATGCTGTCTATGAGGAGAAAGGCTTCAGTTTTCTCTTCCAACTAATTCAGAAAAAAATAAATAAAGGAAAACCAATTTCCAGAGAGGTTGCAAGGGGAACAAAACAACACAAGGAGTCTTGTAGTGCCTTTGAAAACTAACACATTGATTACGGCATGGTAAAGTGCCTTGTGTTTCTGAAAGAAAACTGTGCCATAGGAAAGATGTTTAGTGTGTAGTTAAAAACTTTCTACAACCAATTATGTCTCTTCCTTTGTGAGAGGCCTCTTCATGTTTATCTGTACTGATGAAATCATTTTTATTGGCAAAAAGGAAACAGTTGTTTGTTTAACTGATGCCTCCAGTGTTGGCTAGAGAAAAGTCTGGAGAAGGTTTGGTTTTTTGTTCATTTTTGTTTTCCTGTTCTTGATTATCTGCCTGCCTCCCCCACCATATTAGAAACTACATGGTCTTGGCTCCTAGAATGTCATAGGATCAGACCATGGTTAGTACATACATTTACTGAGAACTACTTGAATATGGTTCAGGGATTCAGTTACAGCTTTCCTATGACTAGACAGCTAGGTGCCAGAATGAACGATTGAGGGGAAAACCAGCAATTCCCCCCTCTCTTTTTCCCTTTGGGTTCAGTCACGCAAGTCTTTGGTTTTTATTTCAAGGCACACTTTTAAACTGTGTATTTAAAATGTACAGGTTTGTATGCCTGTGGTTTAAAAGTGTACTCTCTTTTAAAAAGACTTGTGCCTACCCAGTCTACTTGCAATTATTTGTATGTGTCTTCTGAGGTCTTGCTTAGTCAGGTAAGATTCTAAACAACATTATGCTTCTCAAGGTTGTTTAAAGAGATGTAGGAAAATAAATTAAAACAGAGACAACAAATTAGAAATGCCCTAAAGCATTCAGTTTAAGCACTCAAACACTTTTCAGAATAGGGGAGCATAACATGTGTGCTCAAGTGTTACAGACAATAAAGCTTTTCTGGTTTTACATGTGTGTCTGCTTGTCTGAAAGAATATGTGTAAATACAGTCAGAAATAAAAATACATGGATCTCAGTGTGATTATCCATCTACTTGCACTCTAGCCATTTTGTGGCTTGATATTTTACTCTTTTAATAGAAATTGTTGATGTTACTGTGTGTTTATTATCATTTTGCATGCTGTTCATACCTGCAGCAATCAATTGGACTAGGAATATGAAATACATTTTAATCTAAATAGTATAATATGTTGTTTTAATCTCTCTGAAATCCTGCAGCTTTTTTTTTTTTTTTTTTTACAGCTCTTGAAGTCTATGCAGCTTTCATATCCAGGAACAGAGATAGATAGATAAATAGACAGACAGACAGACAGATAGATATAAAACAATAGTGTATCTAATTCTTTCAGGACAGGAATAACTGTCAATCAGCGAGAAGCTGGAATTGTCGAGGTCTATGTGCAAGTTGTTCCTGCTGGTGATTTGCCAAAGCTACTGAGTGGATAGCATTCTCTTCTCAGACCCGTGTAGCACCATTCCATTGGCTGCTTCTTGATCTAATATGGATACAAATGCCTCCAGGCCAGACTTGGGTCTTTGTGCACAGCCAGGGATACTGGTTTTGTCTCTGTAGCTCCCCACCTGCCTCTACTGTTCTCCTCACCTGCTTGTTTCTTTCTTGTAGCTTCCTCCATCTTCCCACCTCCTTCAGACATTGACCTGTAGCTGAGACTTCATAAATTCTAAATCAATTTACCTTTTTTTTTAATTTAAAATGGCTGTATGAAACGTATTACTCTCACCCTTCCTATAACTTGGACAAAACAGAAAAAAATATGACACTTGCAGCTAGTTTCTAAAGGAAATAATTCATTAGTTTTTGGGAAGAAATTTCAAATTAAGATGAAATGGATTCACCACTCTGGTAAAACAAGGGAATGAAATAACAAAGAAACAAGGCACTTTGTTCTGTGAGAAAGAGAATACTTAATCATATATCAGCAAAGAATTAAAAAACACCACATTACATGAAAGTGTTCTTTTTCTTATTTTACTGAACAAATTAATTGCTAGCCATGGTAAAACTACAAAGCTCTTTAAAAAAAAAAAGTCCTAAATATAATAAACAGGAACTAGCACAGCTAAATTGCAGCCCCTAAAATCATTATATAAGTTACAATAGTTGAGGGGTCTCATGGGAGGGTTTTTAAAAAAATCGTATCCATCCTTTAGTATGTTCCCTAGAATGACCTGGTGCTTTGTTTAATACTACTGCAAAAAAGTTATTTACATTTCCTCACATTGCTCTATTTTTAGGGACATATGTGACCCCAAAGTAATACATAGCTCTCTAAACCCTACTCCTGGTCATTCATGCTTGTTTCACAGAGAGGGTCACTAATATGAAACCAAACACACACACACGCACAAAGCCATTATTACAATGAAGCCAAGTTAATGACCAAAAATGCTACATCCCATGTTAACAATGGAAAATACTAACTGAAAATCCAAAATGTTCCAAAACTTTTGAAAAGGAGAACCCAGTCTTCTTCCTGTAGGAAACATAGAATCATAAAATCATAGGAATGTAGAGTTGGAAGAGACCACAGGGGCCATCCAGTCCAGCCCCCTGCCATGCAGGAACACCCTCAAAGCACGCCCGACAGATGGCCATCCAGCCTCTGCTTAAAAACCTCCAAGGAAGGAGACTCCACTACACTCCAAGGCAGCAGATTCCACTGCCAGACAGCCCTGACTGTCAGGAAGTTCTTCCTGAGGTTCAGGTGGAATCTCCTTTTCTGCAGCTTGAATCCATTGCTCCTTGTCCTGGTCTCTGGAGCAACAGAAAACAAGCCCTCTCCTTCCTCTACATGGCATCCCTTCAAATATTTAAACATGGCTATCATGTCCCCTCCTAACCTTCTCTTCTGCAGACTAAACATACCCAGCTCTCTAAGTCTATCCTCATAGGGCTTGGCTTCCAGGCCTCTCACCGTTTTGGTCGCCCTCCTCTGGACTTGCTCCAGCTTGTCAATATCCTTCTTGAATTGGGGTGCCCAGAGCTGGACACAGTATTCAAGATGAGGTAACATGAGGTAATTAGGGAGGGTCAATTGGGACCATGCATACACAGGCTGCTTGCAAAGTCTGTCAATTGGCTTGGCACTTTTTTTCCCTCTCAGCTAGCTTTGGACTTCATGTAAGAGGAGGAGAACTGATGAAAAAGCAGAGCTTGTGTCCAAAGAATGATATATAATCTCATTATGTATATTCAAATATTCCAAAATTCCAAAAATCAGAAATCAAAAACACCTCTGGTTCCAAACAAGTGAAGCTGTATAGTAGTTCCTCTAGACTGAGGTTCTTTCACCCCAGGAGGTTGTATTATTTTTTTTGTTCATTACTTTTTCTCTGTTTCTAAATCATAAGTTTGGTTAATCCTCAGGAACTTTGTATGAACACACATTACCTTAGGATAATTGCACATCACAGGCACTGTGCTCAATAAAATTCCAGTGTTGTATCTCAATAAAACCTGTCCTTCCCCAATGGTAACCTTGTGTTGTGAGGGAAGTATGGGGCTTAGTGGGATGAATAAGGGAATAATCTCAAATTCCCAAAATAATATATCAGTGTCGCCACCAATCCATCTTTCCTGAAATTATGTTATATAACATAATAATGGCAAACTTTCCATTGATAGATACAGAAAAAATGCCCACTGTAATCAGATGTGTAGTGCTAATTAAAAGACGTTGAAATGGTGCTGGAAGTGTGAGAATGAATGGGGCACTTTCTACCATATGTGGTGGATGTATTGAAAAGCTAAGAAATATTGGAAGGAAATGCATTTGCAGATTGAAAAAAATTGGGGTTTTCACTTCCACATGTCACCACAAATGTATTTATTGGGTATGCCAGAAGATGATTAGATAAGAAATACAGAAAATCTTATTCTATATGACAGCCTCTGCAAGAATTAATTATGCTAAAATTTGGAAAAAAACAGAAATACCAAATGTAGACGATTGGGAAACAAAATTGTTTGATATGGCATTAATGGATAAATTGTTGATGCTATTGAGAGGGATCCCCCTTGGTACCTTTGTTAAGAAATGGGATCCAGTTATACAACATTTTAGAAACAAATGGGGAGATTTGTTGATAGCAAGTTTTCTTGACTGAAGGAGAAGATATGGTTAAAATTCATTCTGACTATCCTAATTTATATAATATATGAATGTACTTATTTAAATGTTAGTATTTGATTTTAAAACTACAAATGTGGTAAAGCAATATGTACAATCACATTCAAACTTATATTAGTAGCGTCCTGATGAGTTTAAAGTGAGAAAATAGATCCTCATTTAATATTCTATCATATTTTCATAAAGACAATCTAGTCGGAAGCAAAGTCTAGATGTGGAAGATAGGAATGAAGATACAGAGTATATAGGTAGGTTTAGGTTTGTATGCTTACCTGTTGTACTATTTATATACTGTATTAATCACGACTCTGTTGTTTTATTGAAATGATTTTCATAATAAAAAAAGACATTAAAAATAAGAAATAGGTTGATAAAATCATGTCACTTGCAACATTACAGCAAACATATGCTGAGCTGTGATAGGGTCAGCTGCTCACTACATTGGGGCCACAACAAAACCTTGACCTTAAAAATAGGTTAACCTACAACTAAGAATAGCCTGTGGGAATTCATTGTTTCTTCACTCTCCTGGAAAAAGAAATCTGGATTTTCTGCAGGCCATGAAAGACTGGAAGCAGTATGAGAATAATTTGGAAGCCCATAAAATGGTGGCTAAAGACTTCCCTGTGAGTGAGATGATTAATTTATTCCAGATTTTAATGTGAACTTTAAAGGAGCTATCTGAAGTACTAAACATTGTCTGCAAGATAGGCTCAGCACAGCAAGGCTGAAATCCAGAGTGGATTCACCATTCCACTGATATGGATCCACTAGCCATCACTGATATCTGTATAATGAGTTGCTGTTGTTCCTATGTGCCTTCAAATCATTTTTGACTTATGGCACTCCTTAATTGGACTGATCATGGGATTTTCTTGGCAAGATTTGTTCAGAACGGGTTTACCTTTGCCCTTCTCTGAGGCTGAGTGTGACTTTCCCAATGTTACCCAGTCGGTTTCCATGGTTGAGTTGGCATTTGAACCCTTCTCTCGAGAGTTGCCATCCATCACTCAGACTTATGGCAATTCCATACGAAATGCCTAGTGTGGGTGGGCCAGAGTAACTGTATATAGGACAGTAGCTGTAACAACATTTCATAGTTTAATTACATTAGAGTTGGTACCAAATGTGTTTCCATAAACTGTGAAAATGTAGAGCTATCGAGTTACAGTGCCAGAATTGTAACACTCAGTTTGATGCAGTACAGAAAGTTAAAATGGAACAGAATTGGTTTATTATTTATACTTTATTTAAGATATTTGTTACCTGCACATCCATCCACAATAGATCTCTAAGGTGATTTTATAACACACTGAAATATTATAAAATCACAGAATTATGAGATCATAAAACCACAGTAAACCCAATGTACAAAATCCAACTGCCAGATTAAAAGAGCACATTCCCATGAGCTATCCTAGAAAAAAATAAACAGCAGTAGGAAGGTCTTTTGAAAACACAGTGTTTTAGCCATCACTTAGCAAGCCAGTGGTAGGGGAAGGGATACCTTCTTAAGGAGAGAATCCCATGCCTTTGTGGCCTGTTCCAAGCCTGAGATTCTATTATTCTGTGACTGTGTTTCACAGGTAGAAAAAAATTCTCTTCTATACCACCATCTATTATATTTCACATGGCAAGATGACTCTCAAAATACTATTTATTTTTATATTTAAAAATTGTTCCCCACACTGTATGAATAGAAAACCATATACATATACATTTTTGAAGAAACCAATTAGATCTTTATTACCTTTTTTTAAAAAAAGAAATAATTGCTATAAACATTCCTTTAAGGACCTACATTTCTGGAGAAACTTTTTTTTTCTGAGAATGACAAGATTTTGCTGGGAAGTGAAATGGATTAGATATTGAAGGTTGGTAGCCCTTCATGTTCTAAGTGTAGATCTGAACTTGAGCCATCTGCTTTAGTTCAGGTTTTTACATATTTCCCAAGCTCCTTCTTTCCCATCAAGTTGTTATGATTAAGATGACCTTGATAAACACAAGGAAAAAAAATTCAGAAATATAATGCTTTGCCTCCTACTTTGAGAACTATCCATTGCCACACATACACTTTGGCAACACTTTTTTGAATTCCCTGGAGATCAATTTTAAAATTGTTTTGAAAGCATTGTTTTAGTATCAACTTTTATACAGTGTAATTTATGACTTCTAAATGGATGTGTTTTATATACAATTGATATGAAGCACACAAATGTTTAGTCTATGTCTTATTTATAATTATTATTCCATATATGTTGCCTCTCTTCCTTTTATCTAACTTGAAGAAGGTCATGCAAATATTTTCTGGCTGAAATGCACAGGGCTACTTTGAGAAATAAAATCTTCTTTTATACATCTGGAGAATCTCTCTGACTTCTACATTAGATTCATTAAATGTTTCCAATTCACATCCAATATTTTCTTTTCTTATAAATAAAAAGCCATATTTTAATTTGGAGCTGGAATGAAGCTAGTGTCAGTGCAGATAGTATCTCCAAGGTGAGGGCATTCAATACATGAGTATCATAGTATAGAGGGCATTTTTCCATGTTCTCCGACAGTATATTTCTCTGTATAGTAGGAGGTAGAGCCTGCAGCATATTTCAGTACTCAAATAGGTCTTCCAAATACTGATACTTCATGGTCCTAAACCATTAACAGCTTTGAATGGCATCACTGTCACTGTGATGTAGACCAGAAGCATATTGGTATCCTCCAAATATCCACTGAAGATTATCCAAATGTTTAGGTTGACTCTTATGGGAAATAATGACCCCAGACTTACCTGGGAGCTCAGTTTAGCTGTGCACAGGAAGAGAGGCAAATGGAAGCACATCACTATCTTTTTAAGGTTCTAGCATCTCTTGCCTAAGTATCCATGCAATTTTTACGAATTCCCTGGGCCAGTCAATCAGGACACAGTCTTGTTGGTTAACCAACCTAAACTCTTCTGTCAGGTCCAGATGGGGCCTTTTCCCTGGTGCTCAGCTCACATTTGGGTTTCAACCTTGTAAGCTTTGTTACCCCAAAAGGTGGTTGACTCAGAGGTCCACCCATGATACCAGTACCTCCATGAAACAGTGGGGAATTATTAGCTTAGAGAGGAGACCTGTGAGTGGGGGATAATGCTTACAGGATCTTTTACATCTTTTTGACCGTTTACATCGGTGTATATCAGTATTAATGCAGGGACACCACTTGGAGATTGAAAGTATTGTTTTGTTTTATTGAAGGACTATCACAATCACACACAAGATCCAAGCAATCTTGCAACCACACTAGGCTAACTGAAGAAAAGGAGGGAAAAATTGGACAGCGAGAAGTTAGGGTGAAGTGGGCGATATTTACCTATCCTGCAGAGATGAGACAAAATGATATGGCTCAGATGAAGAGTCTAAGGGTAATACAAGAAGGATCCACACAGTGTCTGTTTCTTCCATACTTGTTAACCCAGGTTGTTCCCAGCATACTGGCTTGGAAAATCTGGCAACTGATTGTTTGACAAGGTTGACAGGAAGAACATCTGATATATTGATCCAAACTCATATAGAGCCAAGCTACTACAGCTATAAACAAGAGAGTTGTGCTATTTTGTAATATATCACCATGGTGTTGTGTGTGTGCCCTATAGGGGTGAAAAGAATATTTAAAAATATTCAGAAAATGGTCAAAATCCATGCTTATTGAGTGTTAAGAAACCATGACAAAAGGAATCTGAACTGATGAGGATTTATACAATTCAAATTTTGTGTATGGATCGATTACACAGAAAAAAATTTTTCCTGTTGCTTTGAAGTATTGTGGTTTTGCAGAAAATGCTGTTTTCTGTCTAGGAAATACTATTTTCTGTACAAAACAACCACATGCAAATTTTGTACAAAAGAAATCCTCCATTGAAAATAGCATTTGGATAAAATGCACAGTTGTTGAAGACTTTTTTTTTTGCTGCAAGAAGAAAATTGTGTTTTCTATACACACACACACACACACACATACATATATACATATATTGTGTGTGTGTATATATATATAGAGAGAGAGAGAGAGAGAGGGAGGGAGAGGGAAAGAGAGAGAGCTTCAAGGAGAAAATCAGTGAAAAAAATACATCCTTGGTGTCCTAGACAAGCAATCTTGCCCTGTCCACTGGCTCCATCAAAGGAGGCCCTTGATCTAAGATAATTCAGGGTCTTACAAATCAAAACCAACATTAAACTGCCCTCAGAAACCTCAGAAGGTGTGGATTGTTGCTGTTGTTATTGTGTGCCTTCAAGTTGTTTCTGACATATGGAAACCCTAAGATGAACCTGTAATAGGGTTTTCTGGGGCTGAGGGTATGTGACATGCCAAACATCACCCAGTAGGTTTCCATAACTGAGTAAGGAATCAAGCCCTGGTCTTAAGGGTCATAGTCCAATGATCAAAGCACTACACCACAGTGGATTATGCCAGCATAAATCAGTGACAGTGTTTGGCAAGCATATTAAAAAGCCTAAGGGTAATTACAAGCTTGGGGACAGAGAAAGAACTACTGAGTAGAACTGTTTGAGTTTCCAGTAAGTTCCTCTTAAAGGCAGAGGTCCCCAGAAAAAGAAGTTCAAGGGTGGGAAATCTCTTGTAATATAGCCAATTGCTAGAATTAATGGACAGATTTTTAATCTTCTAGCTGTATTCACTTAGCAGTAAGTCATAAGCCATTTGGAACAAAGGTAACCTGAGGTTATGCTCAGGTCACCAAATGCCCAGACTTGACAAGAGAACTCATTCTGTGCAGCTTACTCTAATGTGAGCACATGTTTTAAAGCAGCCATTATGCAGTAAATATTTCTGTTACTGTATATATGCTGGGAACAAATATAATAGCTTGTATACCAAAGAGCTCTGTTCTTCCTAGGAAAATATCAACAAAGTACATTTAATGGCCCAGATCTGGGCACAAAATAGATTTTTTTTAATATGAATAAATGTACTGTACTAATTTTTAGAATGAACATTTGTAAATGAAAATAAAACTGATAAAACTTAGAGAAACAAAGTTTTAAATATTTAGGATTAGATTTTTGTTGTCTGTTGGCAGAGATTTCAGTAGTGAAGCAATGGTTTGTACATAGTAGAGTAGAGTGAGGCTGTATCTAGAAGGTCATATGCATAAGAAGAGAGTAGAGGGGAAGCTGAAGCAACCAGAATATTTGTGTTTGTATATTTTTTTGCTAGTCCTTTGTTGGATATGGAGTTTGTATGGAGGAAGCCTGACCCATCCCTGAAGATATTTTTTTATTCTGGTACCTTCCTCGAATTCTTATCCTAGTCAATTCCATTTCACCATGGAGTTTAATATTCAATATGCAAACTCTGTTTTGATTAACAATACAAAGCGATGCTGCTGTCTTCCAGCACAAACTCAAGGACATATAGACTTGAGGTAGAAAATCTCAGCTGTGGCCATAATTTCAGCTACACAAAGGAGGTAACTAAAAAAACAACATTAAAAGACTGATACCTCAGCTCAAAAGAATTAATGTTTCTTTTGTTAGGTAGTTGACTTTATCTTTTCTAATGCCATAGGTTCAAGTTCAGTTATGAAAAGAATCTCATCCAGTGGTTTTTCAACTTTCTGAATATTGGTTAATTCAACAGGGGAATTGCTCCATTTTGATTCTAAGATGTCTCTTGTGTACAGATTGCAGTAAATTTTCATTTTCATATCTCATGTTGTTGCTGACTCAGAGTCAAAATTATCCAGGAAATGTTTGAAGCATGGACGCTTTCCTAGAATATGTGTGTGTGTGTGCATGCATATAGATATAGGGAAACAGGTGTATGGATATAACTTCTCTGCATGGAAAGAACCCTCCCCCCCAAAAAAATAAAAAAATAAAACCCTCTCTATGAGAATGAACTCATGCCCACATAATGCATTCTCTCTTGTTAGAAACACAAGGGACATATTTCCATCAAGCAGTCACAACGCTTTCAATACATCATTCCCCTTTTTCCACCTTGTATAAAAGAAGGATATAAATTCTAATATTTACCAAAAGGTAATTAATTTGACTGACTAATTATTGTTGATATTTTATTAAGTTCCCTGGGTGATTAATATTGTTTAATCCTACCTATGTTTATACTATATCATAATTCTGTGTTTTGCATTTTCAAATATTGTGCCACTGAGGCTTAAATTAAAGCCTGTTTCATTCCAGGCAAAGGGGTGGGGAGCAGGACATCATTCACCTTGACCAAGGAAACAACTAATGAAATTGAAGAAAAAGTTCAGCCCCTTTACAATATGGTTATAAAGGCATTAACTACCATGTGGGGGCAATTTATAGCTGTTGTCTGGTTGATTCCCAGACTTTATGACTGTTTACATTTAGAAAGTCATCAGTATTAAAGTTTTAATGCAACCATGTGAACCCACCCAATGGAGCTGACTGCCTGTTTTGAATCCTGATGGAAAGGCAAATGGCCGCTTTCAGATAGCAAACCAGCACAAACCTACCCTCATGCTGCCTGCTAGGAGCAAAGTCCTCCTTCCACACTACCACAAAAGCATTTCCCCCGAGAGGGAGAAGTAATAAACAGGCTGCTCCCTTTCTTCCCTGGATCTTTCTTTTTAAAAAACCCACACACACACCCGCCAGTGGCTATTAAAAATCACCTTCCTCAGATGTAAGAAGGAAAGAAGTCGTCCCATACAGTGATTTCTTCTTCCATTTCACAAGGAGGTTTTCTTTTTAATTTATTTTATTTGTATTTCATTTTATTTCTCTAACAGTTAACTTTATTAAATAGATATTTAATAAATATTGTATTATATTAATATTTAACAAATATTATATAATGTTATAAATATTATACTAAAATATTTACTTTGATTAATAATAAATAAATGTTATTAAATGCATTTTACATGAAATTAAGATTCATTTTATAGTTGTGCATTTGTTGTATTAGCCTACCCAATATCATGAAATCTCAAAGTGGTGCACAATTAAACCAACATAAACAATTTAAAACAATTCCAGATAAAAGCAAGAAAATAATTCATGAAAGATAACAGCATATGAAGCAGATCATACAGTCAAAACAGCAGAGCAGGCTAAAATAGTTAAAAAATATATAGAGGTACTTTTTTTTTAAGAGACAGAAAGAGAGATTTAGGGCCCCTAGGACTATTTATTTATTTATTGCCAAGGTGAGGGTAAGATGTCATTGGGGCCGTCATCCTGTTGAAGCCCTCCCAGGGTTGTATTCCATTTGCAGTTAAGAAGGCAGATGTGTAAATCTCTATTCCAGGAAGCACCACAGTACTAGAATCCTTGCACTCACATTGCAACTAGTTGTTGTAATGACATGCACTTCTCCTACTCCCCCTGAATCACCACTGGTATCACCCATCTCCATCAGTACCACTCAGATAGCATGACTGTCACAAGTATTTGTTGGTTGTCACCTCTAATGCCACTGGATAACAAGGGACAGCCATGACAGTGCTGTTTCTTTTTTCTTTTTTTGTTTCTTCCAACCTGTACACATTTCAGATTTATTACCTGCTATTCAGGTTTCTCTCTTAATGCTCTCGCATTTCAGAGTATTCTCCCTCCCTCCGTCCCTCCCTCCCTTTGGAAGGATGTGTGTTTGCTCCATGTAACACTCCACAAGATGAGTACTTACTTCCCATTGGTTTTCTGAATTTAAAGAGAAAGCAAGATGGTTCGCTGCTAGAGCTTTCTGTAAGCAAAGTCAGACAGTTGTGAAAAGCCAAACCAAGGAGAAAAATCAGATGTAGAGAATTTATTATGTCTTCCTAAATGCACATTATGGTGTAGGGTGTTTTTTTAAAAAAATCTGTTCTATTTTAAACCTCCTATAATAGTATTTTGTATTCCTTAAAAGTCTTTCCACCAGCGTTCATTAAGTATACGGGGGCAGTAAATTGTGGTGAGTCTGCTTCTGGCTTTTTTACTGCTTTTTTGCTGGTTATATGCATTTGTGGGAAGAGGAGTTGGAGGGACTAGGCTGAAACTGCCACGTCACACACTGTTTGGTTGCAAAAAGGTATTAGGGCCACATGTGACCTGTGAGCCTCACTTTTCCCATCCTGAAGGTTGTGGAAGGAACACCATCAGAACATTTTAGGGTTCCCAGGGCAGGGCTTTCTGTAAGTTTATTAACATGATAGCAATGCTGAAACTACTAGCGCCTAAGGCCTTTTTATTCAAACTCATGTCCCTTTATCTATGGGGTGCCCAGAACTTGTGAGATGTACTGAAGTCAACAAAAGTCATCTTAGAATACTTTGATAAAGCTGCTGCTCAATTCCCCACCACCACCACCAAATAGGTTCAGAAGCTGGATTTTTAGCCAGGAAACATGTTAATATTTGCTTGACAGGGACAATCTCATAGATCTTTCTAGACATTCTGCTGACCAATTTCAACTGAGTGGGTAGGGAATTGAACCCCAGTCTCCTGGTTGTAGTCCAATGCTCAAAGCACAACACCACATTAACTCTCAAAGATGTGGTAAACAGAATTATTTAGCCCATTTATAAAAAGGGTACGCAAAAGAACTACATGGTATTATCTATGTATGGCATAGGGATGCCAATCAAACAAGCAATAACAGCACTGTTATAGATAGCATTTTAGTCAAATTCTACAAATAGGTGATACATTTGCAAAACTACATATAAAAACACTGTGATCTTCTAGGTAATTAGAATATTTCACCTTTTATGCACATTGAACATAATAGCTCTTCAGAGCAAACTGGAAGGAAGACAGGAGTCAGTTGGGTAAACTTCCCTCTAGCCTCTTGAAAATAATTTACAACAAATAACATATGCAGCCAATGTTCAGACATCCCCAGAAACATGAGGTCAGAGTTTTAAGGCAATGGAGATTTCTCCATATTGTCCTTATAGCCCTGAAGACTGCATCCTATTAAACCTCACTGGTGTAAGTGCTATGACCTAAATGCCCTAAAACACCAGCTTCTGTCTGAAGCTAAGGAAGCTAAACAGGGTCAGCCCTGGTTAGTACTTGGATGGGAAGCCACCGATGAATACGAGGTGCTTTAGGCTATATTTCAGAAGAAAGAATGGGGGAAAAATACTTGAGTATTTGAGTATTCCTTGACTAAGAAAACCCTATGAAATGTATGGGTTTGCCATAAGTCAACAGGCAACTTGAGGACTCATATATACGCACACAGTCTAAGAACTACTACACAGTATGTGGAATGGTTAAGACAACTATTATTTTGCATAATGCTAGGAAGTGTTAACTAGTGAATTAAAGGTGAGGAGATGTACTTTGCTTGGACCAGCTGGTTCTGTTTTTCTGTGTCCCAGATTCTGTGAGAAAGGCAAGGGCTCACAGGACAGATGGCAAAGCTTCCTTTCCCCGGTTCCCATTCCATGCACAATTAAACACTGTCTCTCTCAAGTTTCTTGCTGATTTACTGTACACAATTAAGAACACAGTTTCGCCTCTCCACACAAAATAAAATAAGGAGGTGCTCATCAAGGCAGATTCTTGCTGTCTGTACCTCTGATATCCTTGGTAAAAGAAAACATTTAATAATAGAAAATATTTGTGTCTTCTATCCTGAATAACTCTTGAGTGGAGCTGCAAAAGAAAGACTCTTCCAACTATCAATTTAATATGAAGGAAAAGCAGAATCACTTAGGAGCAGCTTAGGCTAACTAACCACACGTATGCATCCACCCAGCTCAGGAACTAGCGCACCTGCTTATAGGCAGGGACAGCTGATACCCTACAGGGTGTACAAACCATTGACCAGTCCTGAAAATCATTTCTTTATGACCTGTCCCTCCTCTCTCATTGATTCTTTATGGGTAGAAAGACCCTCCCCATCCCTTTAAGGGGAGAAATATTGTGTGCCTTTGCGCTTTTGTTGGGAGGATTTCATCTCTGTGTTCCACAAAGACAAGACTTGAGAGACTGACTAAAGAAGAAACTGACAGCTAGTGTCAGCACTGTGGACTGGTGGTGGGTAAAGAGGCAGTTGGACTGGGCAAGTAGAGCCAGAGAGTCAGCGCCTTATTTGCTCTCCAGTGCTCTAATGAGAAAGTCCAGTGGTTTGGAAGAAGAAGGAGGCAAGGGAAAGAAGATTGGTTCAGTGCAGTGATAGCTTTAAAATGGAAGTGGAAAAAGATGACAGGGAGAAGATGAGACAGCAGTTGGAGGCAATGGAAAGAGGAGTGCAGACTGTTGGGTAAAGGAAGAGGAATGTGGTATGAAGGCACCTGGAAATTAAGAAGATTTGAGTTGTCCTTATCCGCCATCTCGGTCATCATTGTTTGTTTTTTAATTGGCATATTTTCACATATATTCAAAGATTTATACACATCCATATGCATTCCTCACCATTTGCCTGTAGCCCACAGTGTTGTAATTTATACTTCTATGCATGGACAAAGCTTCATTAACAGTGTTCTTCAAAACAGTGAGTCACTTCCTTTTGCAATACTTTTTAGCAATGGGAAATATTTGAAGGTAGCATTGCACTGAAACTGAGCTGAAATTTTAAACTAATAGAAACATCAAAGGCATATCATCTGGGTCAGAGAAAGACCTTAGCAGAACTGCTGATTGAACTCTTTCATTGTTGACCTACAAGACTGTAATAAACTTTTAAATCAGTTTCAAGGGCAGTTCTGATGTCCTGTCAATTAAATTGCTGTGCAAGCCCTTTTTTGCTGGCCTATAGCGATTATCTACCACCATTATTAAACTTTAGTTTTAGGGCAAACTGGCTTGTGAACTTTTAACTGTGTACAGATTTCTGAAATGGTCCTCCCTTTTCCTCAATGAAGGAATCAGGAATGCAGTGACAGATATGCAAGACTACTGCAAGGCTGTGGTAATAGACCTAATTTGTAAATCACCATTTCTGTACTCTACCCCATTCCCATGTATTTTGTTCATACACATCAGATCCAGGATATGATTTGATTTGATCTGGTCTTCCAAGTATTGTCATCAAAGATTACACTGAATCTCTTGCTACCACCACTGAATTGTTTACTTCGATTACTTTCCTTGTATGCAGTTTTCCATTGATTGTGTGGCAAGATCCAGTGATGTCATTTCAAATTAATATTTGAACAACCAATATGTGCACTTTAGCATATTAATTTGTGTTGTGAAAAGTAGGTTGTTTTGTTGTTGTTACTATTGGGGTCCCGGGAGGGACACCTAAATGCGCTCTCAATTTTATAAGTTGGGAAAATTAGCACAGAGCACAAGCTAGCAATACGAGAGGCAGGGCAATGGAGCGAGATCTTTCACCCAATGTCTACGGGGTCAGGCCAAATCAAGGAGCAAACAGAATTGAAATAATAATTGTGATTTCATTAAAATACAATCAAACAGGGTATGCAACACACTCACACAGATAACTATAGAAATAAAGGTTGGAGTGGGATAGAGGGATTTTTAGAGGAGTTGTTGGTTTGGGTAATACTACACCTGTCCTGAAGCCCGGGTAGTCTGCAGCAGAAGTGCGGAGGTATGAAGTCTCAGTACGTGGGACTGACAGGAAGGCTCGCCAAGCAAAGCGGCAGCAAGGCAGGATGGAAGTCGGGAGCGATCCGAAGAAGCTCTCGAAGTCAGGGGTTTTTATAGGGGGAAATGTGGCCGCAGGCTAGTCCATACTCGGGGAAAACAGTGAGCTTCAAGCTGGAGACAAAGCCTCCGAAAGGTCAGAATTTAGCATGATTGAGTTAAGTTCGAATTCACTATAGAGTAGACAGTATGCAAACGCAGAGTGCTTGACAGATGAGGATTCATCTAATCAAGCCGCCTGCTCGGGGCAGGGAGTTCTTTGTAAGTAGCATGCATACATAATAGAGTACTTGCCTTTGAGGTCTCCTGAAGCGGCGGTACAGCTATTTCTGGCCTGTCTGTATTGTGTGGAATATTACAGCAATTAGCAGCCATGCCTGTCTGCGAGCTTGTCCGGGGGACCTCGCAGCACATGAAGAGGAATAGGTAGAGAAGGCCAAATTATTGATATCAAAGTGATATCTAATATCCCTCAAGTCCGGGCTAGAAACTACAGTAACACTATTATGTGTTATTTTATTTATAATGTGCTATTATATACATGAGAGGCAATATGATGTAGTGTTGGGCTGTGATTCTGGAGACCAGGCTTTGATTCCCTGTTTGGTCATGGAAACTCATTGGGTGACCTTGGGCTCGTCACACATGCTTAACCCCAGAAAATCCTGTGATTAGAGATTCCTGGAAAATGGGAGAAGTCCCAGCAGACTGGAGGAGGGCAAACATTGTCCTCATTTTCAATAAGGGGGGGGGAGAGGACCCAAGCAACTACCACCTGGTCAGCCTGACATCAATACTGGGAAAGATTATAGAGTGGATCATTAAGCAGTCTGGAAGCACTTAGAAAGTAATGCTGTGATCACTAAAAATCAACATGAGTTTCTCAAAAACAAGTCATGCCAGACTAATCTTATCCCTTAGAGAGAGTTGCTAGATGGAGGGAATACTGGGGACACAGCATATCTTGACTTCAGTAAGGCCTTTTTTTTTTCCCCTCAGAATTTATTTATTTTGTTAAATTAGCAAGTTATACAAGCAATCAGAAGAAAAGAAACAGACATAAATCACACAATATTAATAATAACATAACCATCTAAATAAAATCACAACTCTATACATAAAATATACTATATCTACTCTGAGAGGACTTCAGTAAGGCCTTTGACAAGGTCTCCCATGATGTTTTCATAAATAAGCTAGTAAAATGTGGTCTAGACAATGCTAGTGTTAGGTGGATTTGTAACTGTTAGACTGACCAAACCCAAAGGGTGCTCACAAATGGCTCCTCTTCATCCTGGAGAGAAATGACTAGGGGCCCAGTAGTATTCAACATCTTTATCAATGACTTGGATGAGGGAATAGAGGACATTCTTATCAAATTTGCAGAGGACACCACATTAGGAGGAGTAACTAACACTCCAGAAGACAGAATCAGAATTCAAAATGAACTTAACAGATTAGGGAGCTGGGCCAAAACTAACAAAATGAATTTCAACAGTGTAAGGTACTACACCTGGGCAGAAAAAAATGAAGTGCACACATATAAGATGGGTGATACTTGGCTTTACCAAAGTACACTGGAAAAGGATCTATGACTCTTAGTAGACCAGAAGCTGAACGTGAGTCAGCCATGTGATATGGCAGCTAAAACACCAGTGTGATTCTGGGCTGCATCAATAGGATATAGTTTTTAGGTCAAGGGAAGAGATGATACCACTCTATTCTGCTTTGGTCAGACTTCACCTGTAATACTGTGTCCAGATCTGGGCACCACAGTTCAGGAAGAACATTGACAAGCTGGAACATGTCCAGAAGAGGGTGACTAAAATGGTAGAAGACCTGGAAACCATGTCCTATGAGGAGCAGCCTAGGGAACTGGGTAGGTTTAGCTGGAGAAGAGAAGGTTAAGAGGAGACATGATACCTATGTTTAAAAATTTGAAGGGATGCCATATGGAGGATGGAGCAAGCTTGATTTTCTGCTGATCCAGAGATTATGGGATGGAGAAATAGTTTCACTCTACAGGAAAAGATATTCCATCTAAATGTTAGGAAGAACTTCCCGACAGTAAGAACAGTCCAACACTGGAATATGATGCCTGGAGATGTGGTGGAGTCTCCTTCTTTGGGTGTTTTTAAAGAGAGACTGGATGGCCATTTGTTAGGAACGCCTTGATGTTGTATTCCTGCATGGCAGGGGTTGGACTTGATGGACCTTGTGGTCTCTTCCAATTCTATAATTCTGGCCCAACACAATATTTTAAAAACAAGCAGCTAAAACTAGCCAAGAAAAAGTCAAACTAGTAAGACAGCCAGCGAAGTTTTCAGTGTTCTGAGGGGGAAAAAAAGAAGTCTAAACTTGATGATGAAGGAAAAAATGGCTCAGATCCTCCATCAGGCAGGCAGGAAAAAGGTTTTGAATCAAGTACAAAATGACAGAATATCTCTCAGTGCCCTGTCCCAAAAAAGAAATGTACTATGCACATAAGATAAATTTACCCATGTATGTCATTAACAGAATGCTGCTCTGTGTTGGCCCAAGGTGGATTCTTTGGCCAACTATGTCTCATAACTAGACACTGAAATGATGCAGCATCTCGTAGCTACCTTCTAAGCTTCAGAATGCGGAATACCTCTGGAAACATCTTGATCACAATGCACAGGGACGAAAATTTCCATCAGAAACTTCCATCAGCTCAGAAACAATCCAGGAGCCAGTATAAATGATACAGTGTCAATATTTGCAAATCATCCAATCCCAGTTAAACCTCTTTCAGGTTTTTCTCCAGTTGTTTCCAGATGGACATACGGTGTACAAAGGTGTACAACATATTGTGGTAAGCCAGACCGTATGTAACCATACATGGGTCATTCATCTTCAGATAAGATTGTTGCTTGGATAACTTTCTAAGGCACTTTGAACTCCAGAGATTGGTTGAGTCTTCAAGCCAAGTAATGTCAAATTTTATTTGCACCAAGCCATGGGCCACTGCAGTTATAACAAATACAATACATGCTAGCAGATACAATCAACATAAAAGCTTACTAATAAATACTAACACTAATACTAGTACTAAAACAATCTTATTTCTAAAATATATCTGAGGTACTAAAACAGATAAATAGCATAACTGCCGACCTGTGTCAGTATAATTAAAGGACCTTAACATGCAAATGAGAGCACTGAGCCTTCAGGGACAGTAGAGGATCCAGGAACACTGCCAAGCTGGTCCTTCATTGGCAACTGCAACCCACTTCTAAAAGAAGGTAATTTCAAATCATCTGAGGCATGGACACACCTATCAATGCCAACGTACCTAGATAAAACCTGAGCATTAAACTACATGCTACATGGCTTACATAGGTGGAGGTCCTATTTGCTTTGCTGTCACAGGTATGCCACTGACAGTAGCAGTGAGGCAAGGAAGGAAAAAGCAATAGGGGAAGGAAAGTGCTGCCTCCAGACTTCTAAACTTTGAATTCCTGGTTTATTACGTGGAAGGACCAAGATAGTATGGCAGAAGTGTCTTGGGCAGTTGTCCTTTCTTGTGGCACAAACAGTAGTCCATGACACCCACCCATATTGCCTCGGCTGTGTTCCCACTCCAGGCCAAATTCAGGCATTTGAGGAACAGGTGAACTGGACCCAGCAGCCTCTTTCTGCTGTCAGTGCCCACACTTCCTCTCTCTCTCTCTCTCTCCCCCTGTACAAATATGGAGAAAGCAGAACTGGTTCCATAACAATTATTGAAGTGTCCCTGTAGGATCCTGGCTATACAGTGGTATGGAAGATCCCTATCCCTTTTTATTCCAAGTGTGCACAGTCCTGGTCCAGAGAGGATCAGTGCATGCAGCCGGGGAACATTAGAATCTTCTTCCATCTGAATATTTTTACAATTTTGGACCTGAATGTTGTTTTTTTAAGGTGAGGGGAAGGAATAGTAGTTTTCACTGATGTCAGCTTTATAGAAATTTGAAGAAGTAAAATTATACAGGGGTTGGAAAAACAAAAGGAATGGTAAAACACACATAGCCAGAGCTCAGTGAGCAATGAGGATACTCAGTGGCCATGGAATATTGATATACTGTTGGGAGTGGAGAACCAGGTTGGATGTGGAAAGGAGTGGAATTTCCTCTAGGACGCATGGCTGGAGCACAGAAGAAGAGTATTCGTTGCTGCAACATTATCTTGTTGGTCGACTTATTCTTTTAAACTGGTCATGGTAAATAGATACTTACACTTCACAAGAAAAAAAAACTATATAAACATACTCTAAGACTTCAGTTTTAATTGGAAGTCTTATTCAAATATGTGTATCAACACAAGATTAAACAGCTTGTTATATATAACTGCAGGATTTCTGTTGGCACAAAAGCAGAATAAGGATTAGAAAGGCCTAAGTCTGATCCAGTGTTCATCACTAATATATTCTCTCAATAAGACTTGATATGCCCAGCATTTCCATTTGGGACATGTAAATACTGGGAGGAGGGGATAGGCAAATTGTTTTCAAAATAGCTGAATGTTTCTAAAATTCCTAAGAATTCATTAACCTGGCTTTTATTCAAAAGAGGGCAGGCGTAACATCTGTGCACAAATCCAAAGTTTTCTTCTCAGCATCTGCTGCTATAGAACACATATTAATTTTATGACTTTAAAACAGGTGAAATTGTCTCTTTTTATGTTAAGAAGCAGTTACCTGACAATTTTCACTGCTACTTCGGTTATTTCCTTTACCTGCTTGCCTCAAATGTAGGCCTTCGCTCCTTGCTAAGTATTCTTTTTATGTAGTTTTTTAAAATCTCAAATTGCCTGACTTGCTGTGAGTGCAGTTTGAAAACTACTTCACAGCCATAACTTTCAGAAGTCTTGAGGCATCAGGTTTTATTTATGACTTTTCTCTCACCTTTATAAACACTTATTTTCTTTCACTCTGTATGGCAATTATTATCTGTGCATTACGTTCATCTTTAGTAAAAACTATTTTACAGGTCTTTCTGAAGGTAGCATCTGGACAGATTGGATGGCCTTGGAAATTCTCAGAGGCCTAGCGCACAATTCTACGTCATGCTTACTGGGGCGCATGAGTGAGTTGCACTGGATCAGAGTCCTGCCAGAGGGTACCTTCTCAGTGCTACTGCATGGCCCCCTCAGCCATTTGGTGGCTTTAGAAAAGTGGGAGCATGCAAAAAGCATTTAGCTGCCATTCTGTAGCCAAGAGGAAAGAGAAGACATTGCAAGCAAAAAGACAGCACCTGTCACCTGGGGAGCAGCACCCAACGTTCTTCTGTAACTATGAGAAAAAAGCAGACATTTTCCTCTGGATGCCATCTCTTCTCCCATCAGTGTCTTCACGTTTCTCACAGGCTGCACATACTGCTCAGCCACGTCATCACCATCAATAGCCATTTCCGCACTACACTCTTATAGCACAATTATTCCACTTTCAACATCCTATGGAATCCTGCAGTTTGCAGTTTCCCCTCCCGAAATTACAAACCCCAGGATTCCATAAGTTGTTGAAAGTGGAATAACCGTGCTATAAGAGTGTAGTGCGGAAATGGCCAGTGAAAAGCTGCTTTCTAGAGGAAAAGGCATTGTGGAAGGAGGTACTGAACACCTCCTTCTGCAACAATCTAAAAGTGATATGTGTAGGGTAAACTCTAGTTACTCTCATGTATGATACAACAGGATTCTGGTCCACATGTATTGGATCCCAGACCCACATATGGTATTGAACCACCACCAATCCTGCTTTCTCATTGTTCAGAGGTTTGACAGGAAGGGTATATTGTAACTTTTTCTCCAACCAAAGAGGGTAGTAACTATATAGAGAGCTAGCATTTCAGGAAGAATTCTGAGTTGGAACTCTCTCTCCATACTCTGGTAATTTTCCATGGGAAATCATTTTTTAAATGTATAAAAAGCTCTCTAGCCTCCAGTCTGAAATGGCAAAGTCCCAGAAACTCTGTACCATGTGTTAATTATCTGAATATAGTGCAGAATATTTGGCTTGATTTTCCCATGTACACACCGAGTGCTACTAGAATTAACAGTTCATGATAAGTACATTTTATCCTTTAAAAATTCATCCACTATCACCATTTCAATTTACTACAATCAAGACCTCCTTGACTTTTTTTTTTTTAAATTTAGTAACATGGCTGTTACAGTTAGGCAGCTGATTGATGCACAAATGGCACAAATCTTTAAAAGAACAAAGACAATATACAGTGGGAATGAGTGAATATGCTGACTGGATTACCCTAAAGATTACAGGGTAATATATTGTTTTAACTCCAATTAAAACTCCAGATGTTCTGCATTATTTATACTTAGAACTTTTATCTCATTAACCACAGCTAGAAATTTTCAGATATCTGGCAGACAAGTGTTCTGGTTATTTTTACATTCATATTTTAAGTAAAGTATCATCTAAAATTCCTTAGCATTTTTTCAACTTAACGTTGAATAATTCTGAACAATTCACATTTATTGGAGAACAGGTGTATTCTTTTTCCAGAGGTCTTGTAGTTGTTTCTCTGTGTTGAATATCTATATTATTTTCCTGTCCTAGAGTTTCTTGTTCTTATTTCTAATGGGATAGACATGCAAACATTAGCAATTTTAGAGTACCTGGATCATGATGATTAACAAAGTGGCCTTTACAAAATCTGTGCCAAAATATCTGCCTTCTGAAGCAAAGGTGTATGGGAGGAATTAAAGCTTGACAGGACTGCCTTTGTAAAATTATTCACTCTTTGGAGACAATGCTAATATTAATAAATTTTATCAGAGTGAGAAATACTTTTATCACTTGGAAAGGCTAGAAGAACATTTATCCAGCATTATGTCTGGCAATAATGACTTTTTTTTTTTTTACAAAATCATTCATCTTTTTCTTCAACAAATTGTTGTATTCATAAATTACATATTTAGCTGTTGTTGTCTTTCAGTTTTCTGTTACATATTAGCATTTATCCAGAGGTCTTGCAGTTGTTTCTCTGTGTTGAATATCTATATTCTTTCCTATCCTAAAGTTTCTTGTCTTTGTTTCTAATGGGATAGACATGCAAACATATGAAAGCAAAACTTTAAGGGCTTAATAAACTGACTGTTCTGTTCAAAAAGCTACGTAAACTAGAATGTTTCATTTCAGCACATTAATCTCTGAAATACTTGCAGCCTGATGTTAACATCAGCAAACTAGTCAGTTTTCACTTCTCTAACATGCTGAACACTATCATTTTTTAAATCCTCTTCACTATCACTTAAAACTCCTGGAAAGGGCTTTTGTACTTTAGCTTTTAATGTGTGCTCAATATAAGGTTTTATTCAATCCATGGTGCAGGGTTAGCCTGTGACACTCATTCTTGCCTGTCATATTGAACTACAAGAAGAACCTATGGACTAGGCAAGAACTTCACTGAATAAAGGAAAACTGCCAAAACAGAACTGGCAAATGAATTTACAAAATGAATTACCCTCTTTGAATAATCATATGATGGCTTGATAAAATGAGACATGAACATTGCAGGTTTTTCATTTCTCTCTTTGCTGCACGGGCAAACATACCAGGAATTTATTCTAATCAATTATAGATTCTCAATTTGACTGAGTAGCAAAGTCAGTAATGTGGGCAATCATGGTTTAGTCTGAGTAGCAAAGTCAGTAATGTGGGCAATCATGGTTTAGTTACAGGGTTCCTAGTTTGACTTTCTCACACTGCAAAGGGAGACACAAAATGGCGTGAAAGTGCATGCAAAAGGACCATTCCTATCATATCTCTGCTTGGGGAGCTAAGAAATAACCATCAGAACTGAGTCAGCATCTTCTGATGACTGGTGATATCTTTGCGATGGAAATAGGAGAGGAAGTGGGATTGTATTAAGTTACCCTATCCATCCCTGATACATGACAGGGACTGTCAAAAGTGGCAGTGGTTGTGACAGTGTTGTCCACCTGTTTGACGTGTAGCTAGTGGCAGATGCTGTTTTGTATATATAATATCTCTTAATTGGGCACAAGAAGCAAAGCACAGAAATGAATATGCAGCTATTATTCAACTGTTTTTGCTCCATGTACTGATTTATCCTTCTTCTGTTTGTGATGTGCTCATCCGTTCTTCCAAATGCGGGTCTAGTATAAATAAAAATTCCATTGGGCCATTCCTCATAGTGAAAACTAAAAGCAAATGCATTTGAGATCTGCATTAGAGCATCAAACACTCTTCTAATTAAATTGTTCTTTTAGATCTTTTAGATATCCTATGGAGTGTGTTAAACTCTCTACAACAGATTAGATTTTTAAAAAGTTTTTTTTTTTTAAAGAATGAAATTAGCCTGATGGGGAAAAGAGACCCAATCAACTGGGGATTATTTCAAGTGCTGCATGAGAAACGCACACTTATCATCTATGTAATTAGATTTTAATAAACACTTTTGATAGTTACCTTTAATGATATATTTTAATGGCGACATGATGCCATGACTAGAAGAGTGGAGAGAGTTCTTTTTGGAAAAAAAATTGGAGTTTTAATTACATTGTAATTATGATAAGTATTTTTCTAAAGTATTTTGCTAAATGATTAATAAATTAATTTTATAAATCAGATTTCTAAAAGTGATGCATTATATTAGCCAGTATAATCAAAATCAGAACCACTTAGATGTCTTATTTTAAGTCAGAAAAAATAATTGCTTTTAATTTTCAGGTTTTGGTATATTCATGCATCAGTGTAGTATATTACCTTTTCAGTGCAAAACCTTGTGTGACCATTCAGGATTTAACCTGATTGTGTTTCAAGTGTAAATAGGATTGCATCGTCAATGAATGTCTTGTTGTTTGCACATTCTTTCGCATCTTTTTCTGATTGCTGACTAGATGTACATTGTTTAATAATATGCCTTCATTATATTCCTTGTGATTCTATAGGAAAGTATTTAATGGAAGTCACCATGTCAATTGCTAGTTATTTTGATGAAACACCACTACGAGAAAGACCCCATTCCCCACTCTCTAAAATGACCTCATTTCCACAGATGCATCATACCAACATCTTGAATTTTAATCAGGAATATCATTTGATGTTTCATATGTAAGACACAATTTCTCCTCCTGGAAGACATAGGATTCATGAAGCATTATAGCCACTGGTGTAGTAGAGCCAAATGAGGTGTAATGCAGGAAGATTATGATTGGATCCCTTAAATATTTTTATGTTGCTAAAACCATCCCTCAGTCCATCATATTTTGATTTACACTTCCCAGCCCCACTTTATTCCTTGACCTCTGTCTAGCTAGAGGTTTTTTAGCAGTATCAGCATTGGAAGGCTGGAGAAGGAAGGCTGGAAAAACACAGGCTTTCAGTCTGGGGTTGGAGCAGTGTGTCTTCAGTAAACAATACTATAAAGCTTGAGCTGAGAAAGAATTATGTTATACTTTAGCTGAGCATACCGTTCTAAAACAGACAAGGTCAATAGCAGCTGCTTCTAGAATCCCTGACTGAGTGTGTGTGAATGCTACACCTGTATTAGCTATGGAGGAAAAGCAGGCAGGGACAATACTGTGTTGTACCTATTGAACTAATATCGACCTTCAGACAGGGAAGACAAATCAGGGAAAATGAAAACAGTTAAACTGACACTCAGGCCAAATGTTGGGATTAGTTTCCTTCAATCCAAAGAATAACATTATGGGTTTTTCACTCACACCATAGCTATCTTCACCCACACCATTGCTAGCTTGTTGGCTAAATAAGACTTTTCATGCTGTTCAATCTTCAGAACATACCAAATGCCATTCCAGACTAGTACTGCATTGCCCATCAAATATGGGACTTCCTTTACAGGGACATGGTGAATTAGCATGCAATGTAGCATGATAGTCATGGGCATCTACATCTTTTAATCCAGGCAAATTGATATTAATAATGTTTATTTGGGAGATAGCGCAAAGTGCCAGGATGTCTGGAGTAAATTTTCTATTGATCAGCAAAACCCACATTTACTCCAATTCAATATTATTTATGTTCGTAATTACTAAATAGAGTAGGCAGAACCTGGACAGCAACCAAGATTGACATTCAGGCTTAATACTATAATGAGGCTTTAATAAACCAGTAATAGGCAGCTTCACAAAATGAAACGAGCAGTGATCACAAACACATAAATCAGTTCAGCAGATTTAAATACATAAATGATATTGATTTTAAAAAAACAGGTTTCATTTTGTGGTTGAGTTATAATTATAGATTAGATAGCATTGGTTAATAAAGAACAAACCCTTGAAAACTTCAAGTATTCTCTCCACAGATATTGAAAAGTTTTCAGAAACCTATTCTCTTTCTCTCTCTCTCTCTCTTTTATATTGTATTGTGCTTTGTACAGTGCATCTTCTTCTGGCATGTCCTCCGCATGCACAAATGCAATGTTACCCGAAGCGTTTTTTCCCATTCTAGTTAATGGATGCCATGGGAACACACATGTTGTGTCCATTGACTACTGTTGGATGCAGCACTGATTTTTTGTTTTTGTTTTTTTGTTTTATGCAGGGGTTCCCAGAATGGAACCCCTTCATATAGGGCACACTATATGGACTCTGAAGATTTCAGACTACTAAGAAGTCAAGTTGCAGAGTTGTATGGGAAAAGCTAATGTTTCAGGATACGTTAGTTTCACTGTGATGTTACAACAGCAAGTATTATGAGTAAGGGTAGCCGCAGATCAAGTCTATAGGCAGCAGTTAAAGATTAAACTAGTCAGAAGTAAGTAATGTAGTTCAAGATATGCAGAAAGGGACTTGGTTTCCAAAGGAATATCAGACAGGGGACTACGAATGTCATGAGGCAAGGTAATTTCTGTTAAAACTAGACTGTCTTCAGAGAGAGAAGAGCAAGGCTTGTAGCACCTTTTGGATGGGACAAGAAATTCCACTGATGGATCACTCTACTAAATGATAGGACCGATACTGTTGCACAGCCTACATCCTCTCAGCATAGGAACTCAGTAAGACTTATGACTAACAGAGAGCACCAAAGTCTGGAGATAAAAGTGGAAAGTCTCCAAATAGCACTTGAATTCATGCACAAACTAAGTACCTCCAGGCTACAGCTTCAGATTTTGAGGGTCCTCTAAACATCAAATAAATAAAAAAAAAAATTGAAATACAAATATCTCTTTGGTGATGTTGTTTGGAGGTTTCTTAGCTTGACATGGCTCAGGGCCTTAAACTCTTCACATTGGATTGTGGAAGCCCCCGATACCTCCTAACACATTACAATTTACTATTACAATATTATTATTACAACATGACCTCCTACTGCACAGCAGTTGAGCTTTGTCACAGACAAGCCGCATGTCATGTATCAAGAGGAGAACGAGAAGACGGAAATACCCAACAGGAGTAAATGGGTCATTTTTCTGTGAATACATTGATGTCTGTGTCCATGACCACATATGTTTTAAATGTCAATTTGATGGATCAAGCACCTATGGCCCCTGTCCCATCTTATGCCAATATAAAAGACAGCTGTCACCGTCAGCCCCCTAAAACAAAGCCATTTTGGGGGAATATCTAGCTTCTAGACAACATCTAGACAACTCACTTAAATCTTCAGTCACTACAGAACAAATCCTTGTTCGTTCCTCTATGTAGGTATGATACAAACTAAAACAAAACTTTTGTCTCATCCAGATTATAACAAAAATAGTTAGATCCAAAATCAAAACAGAAAGAAAGAAATGTTACCTACAAATGCAAATTGTTAAAAAAAAACTTTTGACAAATATGAAATTTTTCCTTTGAAATTACTATGTGTATGTTGTATTTATTTATTTATTAAAAGGGAACATTTTCAATTCAAATTTGAAAGTTTATTCCATAGTAGCTAAGAGTGACATAAACAAAAATAAAATTCCAAAACTTTTTACAAACCTTTTTTTAAAAAAAATATTTAAAATTTGATGCCTCAGTTATTACTAATCAGTTCAAAGAAAGTTGTGTGTGTGTGCATGTGTGTAAGAATTGTGATGCTTGCATATTTTGCTACTGATGATGAGGCACCTGTAAAACAATGGCAAACATGTTTTCCAAATGACTCCTTTTGTTTTAGTGTAGGTGAATGGAGAGTGGCATTTAGCCACACCGTTCTGTATGTAACTGCAAAGACAGTTCCATTGAATTCACAAGATTATACTCCCACTGAAGCAGCTACAGAATTGCCACCTAAGTGACCTGTGCTGCTATGATCCTAAGCCAATTGTCCTTTATTAAGAGATAAAACCAAGACCCCCTCGCCTTTTTCCCCCTGTTGTCCTGACTTGCAAAATACACTGTTCTTACCTTGGCTCTAGAGGCTGGTGGTATAAACCGTGTTTTCATACTGACTACCTAATGGTAATATCTACATATTTTAATGAGGACTGGAGCTATGGAAAAGTGCATATATGCTGGCTCTTCACAAATGTACCTCATACTTTCTTCCCATGAAAAGTGTGCATTGTTTCCTTTCATTAACATATGATAACCAGAATAAGTTTCATATCACTATCCACCATTCCCCATTTGGCTTGACATTTACAGAGTTCAGATGGAGCACTAATAACCTTTCCATGCTGTTCACTCTAATGATGTCCAGCCAGTAAATGAGATGTGAGCAATGGTACCATAATGAAAAAAATACAGGGCAGGTATGTAGCGGGGAGGAATCTGCTTAATTACAAAAAGCTGTTACGGGAATGAAGAGTTAGCATTTTAAAAGTATTCTCATAATGATCACAAACAGAATTATTCTACTTGATTGCTGAGCTGTTCAGGCCCTTCCTTATGTATTTTTGTCTCTGTCCATCTGTCTCCCTCCTTTGTTGTCAGCACTGCTGATTTGCTGGAGTCACTTGTGTAATTCTTTATTCTCCAACAGAACCAGTATTTCCCATCACAATAGACAAGGGAGGGCAAGGCTAAACTTATTTCCGAGTCTTATCTCACACGAATCCTGAACGTGTTGCAGATGTCTACACTCAGAAATAATTGCAGTGAGCAAAACATTGTTCCACAGCATTCTATCATCCAAAAGTCTAGATCCTAGTTGGTGTTATTCAGTCATTCAAGACATGATAAAGCAAGCTAAATAAGATAAGAAATTATTTGGATTTTTGTTTCTTTCTTTGTTTGCTTGTAGGCTATTTTTGTCCTCTTCTCTCCTCATAAGGTAGTTAATAATAAATGGTTTCATAGTGAGATGTAGCAGAGACACAGGAACCAATATTTTCACTTCACAGCTCAGTTTTAAGAGAAGAAAGTAAATAATTAAGAAGTGTGGTGGTTGAATGTAATCATAAACTCTCCCACCATTTAATCATTGTCTCATAGACAAAAGAATATAATTGCCCTTTGATCCCACAGGACAGCTGATCACTTACAGAATCCCAGGTGGATAATGGGAAAAGTCACTCATCTATCCAGTACTAAGCCAAAACTTGGGCTGTTTTCACAGGTGACAATTCTTTCAAGCTTCATTTTGTGTGTACTTCCTGTGCATAATTTGAATATGAACTAGGTAGAATGTGTATTCAATTCAGAGTGGCTCTCTTCTAACTTCTGTTCTGCTGCCAACGTGCTCCCCAGATTGAAAAGCACCACATAAGGCTGTAATTTATTATTATGCAGTCACTATGTAGAGCGCTTACGTGAATCTCTCTGGGTGGCAGATTGCCTTTGAAGCAAGGCTATGCCAGCTAGTGATCTGGTTCAACACTGACCACTCATTTGCCTGGGTACTTCTGCATGAACATCTGTTGGTAATGAAGAGAAACCGTGTGGAATAATTACCTTTTACCATGTGGAGACAGTTTTAAGGAGCTTTGCTGAGGTGGCTGTCTATATTGTGAGGACTTGTCTGCAATGCAATTTATAATCATGCCTTTACTTAGTGCTGCACCATGAGTGAGCTACTTCTGTAAACACTCTTGCAAAGTAAGAATAACAAGCACCATTTTTAGTCCTGAATCCTATTGCTAGTCCCAGTTAGAGTAGACCTACTGAATCAGTGGCGATTTGATAAATCAATACCTATGTAAGTTCAGTTGATTCAGTGGGCTTACTCTAGTTAAGGCTAAGGCCCTTTCTGCACCTTACCTTCTTCCCGCACTGGGGTGTGGGGATTGCGCAAGCAGCCTCTGGAAAGAGGCTTTCGCGTCCAGGGTCCTCCGGCTCTGCACGAGCTGCCTGCTCGCGCAAGAGCCCCACCTCTTCCTTCCGCACTGCAGCCTGGGAGTTTCCCAGGCTGCGCTGGGGCAGGAAGCGTGACCAGCGTGGCTCTGGAGGCTCTGCATGTCAGGTAAGTGTGCGTGGGGCCCAGGAGCAATGTGTGATTGCACACCATTTTTGGCTTCTAGTCGAAAATGAAAAGGTGCACGATCGGCAGCTGCCAGCCCCTGGAGAGTCGCGCAATTGTGGGTGCCTCATGCAGATCACTCCTCACAAACACGTGACACTCCAGGCACCCTTTCACATGGAAAATCCTGTGTGGAAAGGGCCTAAGATTTAGGCCTGTGTGTCATCAGGCACAGCTGCCATCCCATTATGTTTGTTCCCTATCATGCAAACTCCTCATTTCCAGCTTAACTTCTTTCCACTAACTTTCCCATCTCTGGAAGGCTCTGTCTCTTATGAAGAGAAGTATCACTGATCCTAATGCCAGTCACTCTTTAAGAAATCCTTAGGTAGCTCTTAGAGTATACATGTAGGTTCATGTGGATGATGGCAGTCCACTAGATTGCTTGATCTCAAAGCTGTCAGGGCTTTAATGATTAAGACAGAATCTTGACTTGGAATTAGTATCTATGCAGTTCATCCCAAATTGGAGATTCCCCCCCCCAAGTATGTCTCTAAATCCCTCTCCCCCAGCATCAGGCTGCAGGATTTCAAATCAATTGCAGCATGTAGTGACAGTTGTTTGTGACATATACTACAGTAGTCCAGTTTGGAGATGAATGCAGATAGGTAGCAGGGACCAGACTTTACCCTTCCAGAACATAGTGAAAATACTTTGTTCATTTTATGCCTGGTGTTCCTCCTACACCAACTTCTACATTATGTCTGAGCAGTGTTTTACTTTTTAACAAGTATATGGCCACTTCAAGCATATCATTCAGACCCTCTGGTATCTAACTGTGTGTGAAATATCCTTGTAAAAGACAGATATCTTGCCATAGAATGTTTATGTACCCCAAAATACCAAACAGCACTACTGACAAAACATTCAAAATGCACAGCAGGAAGACAGACAGTATGAGAGGTGGTACTACATGGAGATAGTATGTAGGGATTATGCTTAAAAAGTAGAGAGTGGTTCACATTGTCAGTCTGAGTCACACATAGGTATTAAGACTCCACTGAGACCTTTTCACAAGAGGCTTCAAAGAGGACGCTAAAGATTCCATAGTACAAGCAGGACATGCAATCAAACAAGCTACAATGTGCAACCTGTTCTACAGGGGTCTAGTTTATCAATGATGCCTACCACTTGGGAATGGAAAGAATATTTGAAAATATATTAAAAATGGTTGAAAAAATTGCTTTTGAGTGTTGAAGAACCCTGAGAAAAAGTATTGACAAGAACCTTTGGAGTTCAGGATTTATTCTGCATAAAATTCACATGTGGTTGTTTTGTGCAGAGAACAGCATTTTCTGTGTAGAAAATAATATTCCAATATAGAAATATTAATTCCTGGGCAGAAAATCAATTTTTCTATGGAGAAAAATACTGTAATTCTGGATCTGTTCTGTGTAATATTCACACATAGCTGGTTTCTGTAGAAAACGGAACAGAACAAAAAAACCCAGAAATTTTCTACTCAGAAAATGCTATTTTCTTTGCAAAATGCTTGGTTTTTTCCCACAAAACAACTACATGTGAATTTTGTGCACAATAATTCCTGAATTGTGAATAACCTTTGGAAACTGGTTTTTGAAGACTTGCTTGCAGCAGGAAGAAAATTGCTGAAATTACTCATTGCTACCTTCAAGAACAAACTTATTGGAGAATTAATCTCTATTACATCTACATTGCTCAGTTCCATACTCCATCTTGTTTGTTTGTTTGTTTGGATCCCACAACCAAGTCAGCATCCCATGGCTGCTGGGCTTACTCATTCCTCACTTGAGTCCCTTTAAATATTTTTTTCCCTCAAAACAAACTGGTACTTGATCAAATGCTCAATGAGGCCTTCTCCCCTCTTGCATATGAAATGCAGTGTTCTCTTGGCTACAAAAACATCATAAATTTGTCTTTAAACATTTGAAACATCCTTTCATGTGAGCATCCTTTCTATGGTACCTTGTATATGCAGCCTCACTATATCAGTTTGCCATGTTTGCTTAAAATGTATGTATGGAATATAAAGGTATTATAATGTAGCAGGGAGTGTGCTGTTGCCTATGAAAAACCTAGGTTCAAAGCTATATCTTGTTCCAAATTCACAACAGGTGAAACTGGGGATACAATTGTCGGCGATCTAAAATTTTTCATGATACAGTAAATAAACCATTGCTAGTTTCAGCAAGAGAAAAACGACTGAAACAATTGGTGAATCGATCTATTAAAGAATGGAATTTACTGATTTAGATCCATTCCTTCAGATTGGGACTCACAGTTGGGTTTAGGGAGTATTTCCATCTGACTGACCAGACCTTACCCAAGCTAGACTAGAGAGAATCATGAGAGGACCAAGATGGTCTAAATGCAGTTTAACCATTTCCCCTCATATTTCGTTACGCAGATTATATGAATATTTTTTATGACTCTTATATTGGCTAATCACTATCAAACCCAGATTCTCAAAGGAATTCCCATTATCTGTTCCTTTCTTTGGCCATTTCTGCACTAGCCTGTTATAGTGTGATGATTCCATTTTCAACATCCTCTGGAATCCTGGGGTTTGCAGTTTTGGGAGGGGCCGACTGGTCCCTCCCAAAACTACAAACCCCAGGATTCCAGAGGATGTTGAAAATGGAATCATCGCACTATCACAGGCTAGTGCGGAAATGGCCTTTGTCTCTGCTTCTTCTTGTGGAAACTCTTCTGCAGTCATGTTGGTTTGGCTTTCATGATTCAACCATATATTACTTTTTAATGTGTCACTAAGGCAACTTGTAGGTACATATGCACACATACGCTACTTCGTTAGAATTCCTCCTCAAAGTTATGGCAGCTGATCACCTGCCCATTTACCACCCACTCACTCATTTATCCACTTGTCTACTTGTCAGCATTACAAAAAGTTTTTTTTTAAAAAAAAGTCACAAGAATCTTTTTAAAAATATAAAAATAATGGACTCCATGAATCTGGCTGTGACAAACAGAAGCTTAATCAGTAGTTTCTGCAAATAATTATGCTGTAAATGGATTCAAGCAACAACAACAAAAATGCAAATGGAAAAATGTCCTCAAAAGGAGAAAAAGAGCAATCCAGCATTTTAGTAAAATACTACTTTGCAGGATTTATTTGTCATCCAATGTTTTTTACAAGTCCCTTAAGATCAGTTTACCTACCAGGGTTAGGCTTTTTTCTCAGAGGCCAATAGTGTTCTTGAAATAATGTTTCTGTGTGAGCCTTCTTCATCCTCCAAGGTGAATGAGTTAAAAATGAGAAGCAAAATGCCATTGATTCTGTCTCCAGACACATGTTACAGCAGAGTCTTCAGCCACCCAGTTGAAACTGATCGATTTTGCATAGCAGTGATATTTTTTGTCAATTACATTTTAGGTTAGTTGAAGCTGACTTTCTTCCTTCTGATCTATATGTTGGGCATGGGGGAAAGAATAAGTATTACAGTTACAAGAGAAAAGTGTGCTTCCTTTCACAATTTATAAAGTTTAACAACTTTAAGTGCATTATCTGGAACTAAATGAAAATATTTAACCATTAAAAATATAAATGCATATCTGTAGAAATAAAAATACCCCAATTACAGCTGCATCTCTTCTGAAATAAAACATTTGTTTTAGAGGAACAATGTGAGAGCATATTTCATATGTCTTAAAAGTCATGGTACATGGAATCAATACTTCCTATTTGCTTGATCAGTCTTCCTCTTTGCATTTCCTCCTAGCTTGATCTTACTCAGGTTAGCTTATGCTCTTTTTTAAAAAAAAAAATATCATTCCAAAATAATGTCCTAGGAACAGGTGGCCCAGACTGTAATTATATTATAATATATTGAGATTAGATGTTTCATAACGGAACTAGTTCTATTCCTTCTTGTAAAATGTGGCAATTGGATAGCCATGTCTAATTTTAAATCAGTCTTAAATGCTAATCAATGTTAAAGTCTGATAGGAAAAATATTTGAAAATATTCCAAGAAAATGGTCAAAAACAGTGTTAAGAAACCTTGACCAGAAGAATCACAGACTGACAATAATCTTCACAAATTGGGATTTATTCTGCTAAAAAATGCACATGATTGTTTCGCGCAGAAATATTTTCTGCACAGAAAGGGCTGTTTCTTGTCTAGAAAGCGCTATAATTATTCTATAGGTAAAACAAAATACATATGGTTGTTCTGTGTGGAAGAAAACTGTTTCCTGCACAGAAAGCAGGATTTTCTGCCCAGAAGAGAATATTTCTAAGGCAGAAATATTTCAAGGCTGTTGCCTATGCAGAAAATTCTATTTCTTGCAAAATAACCATGTGCAAATTTTTGCACAGAATAAGTCCCAAATTGCAAACAGGTTTCAAAAATGTGCAATCTTCAAAAAGTTTGTTGCCAGAGGAAGCAAACTGCTAAAATTATTTATTGCTTCTTTTGAGAAAGAAAATAAGTTAAGAATTAGGTTCCAGTAACCATGTATGGCCAATGCAGTTAGCAGTTTGGGAAACTGGCAAAATTATAATGTATCCAAGATGAGACAAAGGAAAGAGACTTGCTGCTGAATCCCTCCCTCTAATAAACCTGCAGGGAATGACTGTACACAGTGATAGTTCTAAGCAAGAAGGAGTTAGGTTCCCCCTTTCATGCAGCCTGATGGAATAATAATCAGAATGATAGTTATGGTGAAGAATGATAGTTATGCTACAGAGTTATGCATCTGACTCTGGTTCATAGTACACATTCAGAAATGATTGTCTTGCATTCTTCCTCAGTGGACAAAGTGATGCTAAATATCCATCACACAGGAGCTGGGAGTTCTGCACTCCATCCCCTTTTCTTTGCCTCTGGTGTGCCTGCACGGAAAATATTGGACATTTCTGCTTCCACTTCTTTTAACCACATAAAAAACCCTGTGGTTAATCTTAACTGTGGAAAAATCCCATGGTGACTGGGGAAAGAGGCTCATCATTGATCTTGGAAGAGGAGAGCTGATCAATCCTCTGCCCTCTGAAACATTGCCCTGAGATGACATTTGTGTGCTCTTATCTTTTAAATTTTATTGCTGTATGCTGGAGTGACAGGTACACACACAGTATTCCGCCCCTAAAAGTATAAAACCAATAGCTATATGTGCATTTGTATTCCATGTCAACAGCATGCAGAATATAGTTTTCTGGTGGTAAAGTACTTTAGATGAAGAACATTATATTTTATGTCATACGATAGTATGAAGGGGATTTAAATTCAGAGGATCTACCTGAGCTTGTAAAAATCTTCCAGGGAGTGAGATGAGGGAGCTTTGCTGAACTAGATCCTATTACATAGTACTAATTAATACAGAGTTTTGAGCAAGAAAGAGTTCACAGTGACAAAATTTTAATAAGCAGTAGTAGCTTTGTATTATAACATGGGTTTTTCTATGCTAACCTTATCACACTTACTAAATGCTTGCACAGTACTACATTCTCATAATGGAGCTATATAGTATCTTATGAATTATAAAACTAGAACTAAATTTCATTCTCCTCCTTTTTTAAAACATTTCTAAAATCAACTTAAATGTAAGTAGTTGGCTGAAATGCCATTTGAGCTGTTAAAGTGATGAGTACATTTTAGAGTAGATTATGATTTTGTTGCAATTCTAACATATAAAAGATTATATAGCCACAGATATGTAACCGTGGTTTCCTTTTTCTCCTTAGGTATATAATATTAAACACATACATCACGTAACTTCTTTATAAATCACAATCTTTATCATGAGTATGAAATCAAATGGCCTTCAAAACAGTAAATAATAAAGCGATACATTCTCTTTCTTAATATTTATCTTCAATATTCCAGTGTTTCAGTTTTCTGTTGTGAGAAGTACTCAACACAGAATTAAAATTAAAATCAGCAAAAAACCACATTTTTAAAAAAAAATGTCTGAAAAGAAACCATATATACACTACTCTCAAAATGACATTCTAAACAAATCTGAAATGATGTAAAATTGAAGGCTTTCACAGCTGGAATCCATAGGTTGTTGTGGGTTTTCTGTGCTTTGAGGCCGTGTTCTATTAGTATTTTCTCCTGACATTTTGCCTACATCTGTGGCTGGCATCCTCTGAAGGTCAGGAGAACATCAGGAGAAAATACTAAGAGAACACAGCCTCAAAGCCCGGAAAACCCACAACAACCTATAAATCTGAAATCCCTCATCCACATACTTCTTTTGTTTAAAATCCATAATAATCGATATTATTGTAGAGATCAATCCTTCCAGGCCTAAAAAATCTGGCTGAAGGATGCTGAACTATATTGATGTTGCATGGTGGAGGTTACAGATTGACACTGTAAATGCTCCTACATGCCACTTTTCATTAACGTTGCAGACGGGAGTACGTTTGCCAGTGCAAGATTCAGAGATATGTTTAGTGGAAAGCGGCTGTTCTCTGTGAGGTATTACTCCTTTCAGATGCTTATGATTTGATTACAGTCAAAAAGGCTTTCACAGTATCCTTAATTATAAATGGTGCATAGTAATCTAAAACTTGACATCACACAAACTGTTATCTTCCTCTGTCAGCATTGATTTAAAGGCAACTTTCTTCCTTCCTATGGTTCCCTTTTACTGTCTGTACTTATTTTAAATTCTCAGGGTTTTTTTCGCCCTGCTCATCATTCTTTTCTATTCTTCCTGTTGACTTCTTACAATAATAGCTCTCGGATTTGTTGAGAAGTAAAGCAACACAAAAAGCTTACCTTCAGTCTTTAGGTGGACGCTAATCCTCTGGATTTTTCTCCCATTCATTACTTCTGTGAACTGTGCTGTCAAGATTTATGATGTTAGCCCCAGCCTGTGATTGAGTTACAGGCTTGTATTCAATTAGAAACCATGTAATGTTGTAAATATTAATAGTAAAAAACCACAAAGGTTTGCCATCTGTGGCTTCAGTCCTGTTACACATCTACCCAAATGATTTTTTTTTTTTTTCTTTCAGGTTGATCTTTCAACAAAGCTAAAAAGAATCAATGACAGGCTCTCCTTTCTATTTATGTCACCCTTTCACATTCAGTATTGTGGTTACAGAAGCTTTAAGAATCAGTTGAGTATTTAATGGAATGGCAACAATAGTTGATGTCAGTTGGATTTTTTTTTTTTTAAGGACTAGCATGGAAGTGAATTAGGATTATCCAGTGAACCGGTCAGTGTGTGTCCCAGCTGCATCCTTGCATTGTTAGGATAGACCAGTAACAATATGATAAATACTCCATATAGAATAGTGTGTGGCAGTTGAAGATTGCAATGTGGTTCAATTAAAATCATATACGGCAAAGGGCTGAATACTTAATGGGTCACTGCTGGATAAGGAGAAGAATAGTAGCTCGTATATTAATATTGCTGGCTAGCATGTAGTATTTTACTTATAGATTCGTAACCTAGAATTACAGATCTTTAACTGGTTTGTATTCAGTAAGACTACATAGACCATTTCTGCCTTACACTGTTATAGTGCTATTATTCCACTTTCAACATTTTCTGGAATCCTGGGATTTGCAGGAGGAGCATTTAGAGTTCTCAACCAGAGTTCTTTGGCCTCAGTAAACTACAAACCCCAGAATTCCACAGGATTCCACAGGATGTTGAAAGTGGAATGATGGCACTATAACTATAACAGTATTGGGCAGAAATGGCCTGAAAGAGCTATCCCAGGACAAACAAACATACAAAACGAAACTCAGCCCTATTGCACATAACTCTCTCCAAAACAGTGGAGATGCCAGCAGTGACAATCCAGTTTCCAAATGATAATATATTATATTTTAAACACTTGGGAAAAGGTGATTGCTCTTTGGTGGAAGGCATCTCAAGTCCCTGCAGTGACCACCACAATATAATTCCTCAAAAGCTGGATTTTTAGAATGTCCTCCGAGTAATTTGTTCACTTTGTTCCAAAATTCCCTCTCACCCAAAGAAGTAATGCAAATTTAAAAAATAACAATAAAGGAAGTACTTGGGAAATAAAACACAGAGAATAGCATGGCTACTAGTTTTCCTTCAAAGAATTCTTGCCAGGGGCAGCTGGTGCCTTCAATGTCAGGGAGGTGGTGAATCTTCTCTGGTTTTTAGCTTGAATTATCTGAAGTACTGTACCCTATCTCCAAAATATGTGCAGACTCTTATGTAGCCCTTTTAAAGTTTGAATTAAGATTTGGAGCATATTCACTGCCCCTGAAACAGGTATGTTTCCACCATACCTACAGCCTAGTTGGGGGACTGAAGGTTCTTTGCCATTTTGCTATCAATCTGTATCTTGCTAGAGTTCCTTCTAGTTTACCAGTCTGGTAAATAAGTTTGTAAACAGTATATTTCAGTAGGTAGATTAACACAGACATTACCCTTCAGAATCTCTTAAGCTTTGGAATTTTAGGTCATTTATATGACAGGAGAATAATCCTGCAGCTTTGTGAATGTTTGTGTATGTATAAGAACAAGAATTAGCTTACACAGTTGCACACTTCTAGTGGAAGATAACATATTACACAGACATTTCCATTCTATGCACATTACTTTTGCAGTCATTTGAGAGTCTAGACATTTTTCTTCTATAGCCAATGTATGGTCTAGGCCTATTATGCATATTATCACTTATAAGGAACATATATAAGGATCATATATAAGGATCACTTATAAGGAACATAAGGCACATGATACTTGTACTACATAGACGTGGGAGGTCTGATATGTTGCAGTAGTAAGGAATATCACTTATACTGTATTGAGGCATCACAGCTTAACCTCTATGTGTTAGAGAATATCTGACATAACAGCATTTTATGGTATGGTAAATACAACATTCTCATCCATTTGGGGGAACTGCATAGAGTCAATATCCTCATATCTTCCGGCTCAGTTGTTGAGAGGAGCCTCAACCAACAGTAATGAAGCTGCTTATACAGAGCTTGTGCGCATGTTGTTTTTGTTCTCCTCATCCACTCGTGGGTGAGTCTAAGAGCTTCTCATTCCAGCTTTAGTTGAGAGGCCAGACACTCTCAGTTTGGCTCTCTGCCTGGAATTTCTTGCTTCTTGTATGGGAACTCTTCTGGAAGCAGTTAATGTTGGCTGTATTTGAGCCCTGCAGGATTCCACTACGCATGCTCAGCTATTATCACCTGTTTTGATTTATCTGGCTAAATGCCCAGGCACAAACTCAAGCCTGCCAGCACATTTTAAAATCTATGCACCCAAGCTCTATTCATGCTATATTTTAAAAAAATCCCCTGTGATGCTTGACAGATTTCTTTTATCATGAAGCAACAAAAATCATACTTCAGATTTCAACAATTTCTGAACATTAGGAGTGATATTCTAGATTTACTATAAACTACTTACACCAAGATATCTAAGAGTTATGCACATGGACAATCTGATACTAATATTATGAACTAATTAGGAAGTATTTCCATGTTAACTGGTATTCTGAAATCCTTGTTCTGACCACAAGAGAACCATCAACTATAAGTATAGTTTAATTATTATAAGTTTATGCTTGACATATTTCAGGATTAAGCATGCTCAGTGGGGAAGAGCCATTTTTGATTCCTCCAGAACAATGCAGCCTGCATCACCACCATTTTTGTTGAAAAGGAAGTGATATTTCAGTCATCTTTGATCAGTGTGGGGGTAGGTTTTGGTAATTTGTGGAATGAAGCCCCCATGTTTTTTCAGCTTTTTATATGGTAATTCAGAGTTGAGTGGATCTAAGTTTTTAAAAATCTTTTATTTTATTTTCCAAAACAAGAGAAAAGACAATCAAGATGAAAAGTCACAACATAAACTGGCAAGTAATATTAACATCAGTTCCAAAATCAACTGTTTGAATAAACCTTACACAAAGTACCTTTAATAGCATAATAAATTTAAAATGATGAAGCCAACAATGATGGCTGATGTGATGGTGACATGCCCTGTAAATCTTGCTCAGTTATTAAGCAATGAAAGGAGCCCAACTTGTGGAAAAATATATCTTTTTTAATTTCCCCTTTAGCCTTTCCAATTCTACAGGTCAATTTTTCTGGGGAAAAAAAATCAGACAATCTAGTCAATATTGAAATGAAATATCTTCATTTCTTGTAATTTCTATGTTCTTGTAATTTCTAAGTGTGCAGACCCCAACAATATACCAGTAAGATCTTTATGCAGAAGATCTGCATTATTGTCTTTAAAAAAAAATTGACATCAATTTTACTCTATAAAATAATAATATCTCACAGTTTTGTTGGTGAGGTTCTGGAGCTATTGGAACAATAAATCATAGGTGGTTGCAGTGCCCAAAGGTGGTAGATTTTTGGAATGAAGTAATTGATTTTCTGGGGGAAAACACATCAAGAATTATATCTTGGAGAAGCTTTATTATTATTAACTATTTTTGGATGAGACCTAGTGATATCCAAGAAGAGCTACATGAAACACCCTCCCATCATAACATGTAGCTTGCTGTCCAGAGGATTCCCATTCCTTGCATGTATGGTGTACCAGGTTGTATTGATTAGTTAATTTTAAAATGTCTGCATTGTGCACTTCATTCTTACAGATTCTAAGATAGTGTACAATAATTAAAATTAAATATAATTAAAACAACATGTAAAAATACCCCCCATGAAGCAGAAATCAGAGATGCAACAAAACAAAACAAAAACTAGTAGACACTGAGTTACTAAACCCAATTGTAAGCTGCATCACCAAATTTCTAAAAAGTCTTCATGAATAATGTATTCTGTGTGTCAAGTTTACTTACCAAGGGCAGATATTTTAGAGGTGGGTGCCACCATTGAAAAAAACCTCCTTTTGTACAGACACAGCACACTTCAAATCTGATGATAACTCAAGAAAGACCTTGTTTGATGATCTTAATGAGAAAAATCAGAGTTGGATATCTAGCACCTCTGCTTTCAAGAATGTGAATAAGATGAACGATATTTTAATCCATTGAAGGGTTGGGCCACACTACTTTTGAAGGAGAATGCTGGGTTTGTAAGACTTACTCTGAGAAAGAGCCATCCCATTTTTGTACAAAGGCTCTCATAGTAGTCAAAAGCTTTCCAGGATAGAGCCCTTTCCCTTGTAGTCAGCCATTTCTACTTTCTTAGGGTCTTTACCTTCTTCTGTGTTTTCTTCAGGAGAAGGTGTTTTCTATTTCCCACTAGGCATCATTTGGGCATTATAAATCTCTCAGCCATGCCTCTCTCATTAAATATCATTGCTTTCAGCATTTTATCCCATTATAGAAGTTGCCCTCTGAGAGCTGGCAATAATGAGGAAGGGGAGAGATCAGTCAACATGTGTCCTAGATATCTGGTCTGCATTTTCTGCTATCGTCATTCCCGATTCATCACAAATTCCACAGTGAGAAGCTTAAGGAGCACCATAAAAATGCTGATTAATGTCATTCTGTTTGAAATTAGATCTGCTACAAATCATATGAATGCACATCATATCCAGTGCCTTTCTAAATGGGGGAGCAAAGTGTATTGCACATGTTCTTGGGTTAAAAGCACAGTTGGCGTATGCTGAGGTTATCTGCATTCCTTCCTATTTCTTGTTGGGGGAAGGTGAGAAGGAGAAAGGTTAGGCAACAAAATCACAGTTGACATTTCTAAGCTCATCTTAATTAATAGATTGCCTGTCCAATTCTGTAAATTATTTCCTCCTTCATATATACTTGCATGAAAAATATGTGGAGGGCTGTGAACAGGAAACAAATCTGTAATTTTAGAGAACAGAGGAATTGGGGTCTTGTCACGATTATTTTATCCAAAACTGGAAATAAGGGATAAATAAAGAGAGGATTTTAACTGTATTCAGGTGCAAAAGATACTAGAGGAAATGAGAGGAGGGAGCAAATTTCAGGATTAAGAGAAATCTAGCAAAGGGAGAGGAGGTAAAAAAAAGGGTGGGGAGACAAGAAAAAACGCAGTTAACTTACAAGTAGCATTCAGATACTGGAGACATTGTTTAGCGCTGGTCATATGGATACACAGAAAGCCAGCTGGGCTTTGGAAATTTATGCCCTTGGAAGATGAGGCTTCTAGAATAAGGAATAAGACCCCTCTGATTCATTACCAATGATAGAACTGTAGATGGAAATAGTGTCCCTTTGTCAGATTTACAATACAAGCCCTGCATGTATTTGAAACATTGAGCCAGCTAGATTAATATATGTATTAACATCAGTAATTAATTATTCGAAGGCATTACATTGCCTGCAACATTTGATACAACCGACAGAATTTAGCATACTGAATTAACATATTGCAGTGTAGTGCTATGGATGACCTATTTGTCTGTTTCCTTTGAGAATTAAGATAGAGGAAGCTCTTGCAAGAGAATCCTTGACCTCAGCAGTTAGGCGGCAAGTCGATGGATAGATGAAATACTGTAATTTCTGTCACGGCCTTACAAGAGAATAGGAACGTTTGTCAGCACGAAACGACCTTTAGCTTTCTGTTTAGATGACATTGATTCAGACTGGAATCATTTTCACCAGCCTAAACCTTTCTAGTTATGAAGCATGCACACCCACATTCATACAAATTGCCAAGGTTCCACACATTTACTCACCATGGTTACCCTGGCAAGCATCCCTTCCCCCTCCAGTGAATGTGCAACTGTGTGTGACAGAAATAAACCTCCACCTCCCCACCTAAACTGGGAGCTAGGGAAGAAAGCAGTGGATTCTTTCTGCAGCCATATTGGCTTCCAAGCCGGATGCCAAACCAGGCAAAAGGGCAAATACACCAAAGACCTGACAGCCCGGCCAAGTGTGTGTGTGTGTGTGTGAGTGAGTGAGAGAGAGAGAGAGAGAGAGAGGCATAGGATCAGTGGGGAGCACATGTTTTGGCTGACTGACAAGGCCAGTGAAAGTATGTGCACCTCTGCCTATTATATCCCTGTTCTTTCTCCCAAAATCAGGCAAGGCTGAGCCATTCAGAAGACACATGTTACTCCATGCACTGAACTCCACTCAGTACCATTTGAGGGGAATCTTTCAGGACAGTTGTGAACACTAGGGGTGGAATGAACACTAGCGAACAGGGAAGGGCTCAACACTTTTGACAAAAGTAATGTTTCTTCACCTCTCAAGACTTGCTGCAAGAACACGCTCACCTTGCCCTGGGTATTCACACCTTTGCAAGACATGCAAAACATTTGTGAGAAATAAAGTGTGCACAAAACAATGTGCATATTTTAAAATGCATAGCATTAAAATGTGAGTAATAAACAAAGAAACAGCTGAATCAGCAGAGTCTATAAATTCAGCAAATTGCAGAAATAAATGCACAAATTAAGGACAATGCAATTTTAAATGTGCTAGGTATTTCATCTCAGAAAAAAATAAAAAAGACAATTTCTGGAAACAATACTGCAGCTATGGATCAGCAACCTCAGATTATGGATTCATAACTGATCTGTGCTTGTGAACACAATATAGTCATGATTGTGGCACCATTAGCAAGCAAGGCTGAGACAATCAGAAGGCTGGTGGGATGTCATGGAAACACTCTCCTTGCACCCTGATCACCAGCTAAATGAACCTCCTTTGCCTAATCCAGAGCCTACCTGGTAAAGTGAGTTGTAGGGGTTGGGCCAGGGGATGATACTATGGGAGAGGCATATGTATCTAAGTAGGTTATGTAAAATTACTGCCATGGTTCACAACCTGGTGTAAAATAAAGATGGAAAAAAATGCAGGTGGGCTTTGGGGAAAATGAATGTAATAGAGAATAAAAAAAATTGTATCCCTAAGGGTCACAAAATGGTGTTGTGTGTGAGGACTCTGTTGTCTAAGTATCCATAACTGGAATTGATGTTTCAAGTTTCCTCTGCAGTGAGGACCCATAACAGCAACCTGAGGACTGCGGGAGTGGTCCTGACTTCACACTGGCTTTTGGTGGACATTACTCTGGAAGCTTACAAATCAGATACACAGAACAGATACATTGGCACATCTGCACTGTTGCCTGATTTGGAATAATGTGCAAAGCTGTTCTGATGAAAACTAAGGCTAATGATATCATAAAGTTTCAGAAAGCTAAACTTCATCTAAGAGAAAGAGACAAAAAATTGCATATTTTTATTCAACCACGTATTATGTTCCTGTTATTTGTTGAATATTGTCATCTCCATAGAGTAGAGATTCTTACTCTAAATTAGAATTCTTACTCTAGGCACTTTGCCCTCATTTATTAGTAATTTCAAGAATTCTGTTGCACTTTAGAGGGTCATTTTAAAGCTTATGCAGGAGACAGGAGTTCTCATAATAAATCAAAAGGTTATTTCAAAAACCATAAATACATTGGGAGATTCTCCTACATGTACCTTAGTTGCTTGCTACACTCACTATTTAGAAGAATATTTAGAGGAGCAAAGTAGAGTGGGCCAGGCAACTTTGCAGTGTTCGTTAAAGGGAATATGGTAACATGACAACTGATTATTACATAAAAATGAAAATAATTTTTAAACAGATCACATAATTAGTTGATTTATCTAATGATAATGAATGAAGCAATGAATTGCCTTCCAAGTAGTAATGCCTAAAATTCATAACTGGGATCTTGTAATGGCAAAGTGAAATAATTGCCGTTACAAATGCAATTGAAAGTGCCTCTTAAGTTTTTGTCTGATAGGTTTATCCAACACTATTTGCCACCTTATGGGTCAGGAAAGGAGTGTTCTGACTGAGGATGGAAAGAATATTTGCAAATATTTAGAAAATGGTAGAAAAACTTGTCAGGAGACCCTGATGAAGAGAATCCTGGAGCGATGAGAATCTGTAGTTTGAGACTTGGTTTGTGCACAATTCACAGCTTTTTGTGCCAAAATCAATATTTTCTGGGCAAGAAACAGTCATTTCTGCAAAGAAAATACATTTCTGCACAGGAGTATAATTTTTTCCACAAAAAAATGCTGTTTTGCTGTGCAAAAAACCTGTATGCATATTTTGTGTAGAATATGTCCCCACAGCATTTTTTATGCAGGAAGTAATATCTTTGTACATAAATATTATGCCCTGAAAATAATGTTTTCTGTCTGGAGAATGCTGTTTTCTGTGTATAAAATATTCATGTGCAAATTTTGTGCAGAATAAGCCCTGAAATGCAAATAGTCTTCAAAAATTGTGCAATTTTTCAAAGACTTTCTTTCAGTGGGAAGAAAATTATTAGCATTACTTGTTGCTTCCCATCACAACAAACTGAGTGAAAAATTACATCCCTACTTCTGACAATAGCTTTTCTAGCAGCAGAGAGATTCTCTTCCAAGCTGATCACTCAGATGGAACATATATTGTCACTGGGAAGCTTTGGAAATCAGGCCTCAAGGGCACTGAGATCAGTTAACTGAAGGGGAAACATTACTTTCCAACACATGCACACTATTGTGATAGTGGATGATCTTGAGCAAGTCATAGGGTGATCCTTAACAAGGTACTGTATTTGCTGGTATATGACTCACTTTCCCCCAAAAAAATACTGTTTGAAAATGAGGTGTGTCTTATACACTGGTATGTCTTATACACCAGCAAATGTTTGCCAGTGTATAAATGGGGTGTGTCTTATACACAGGTGTGTCATGTACATCAGCAAATACAGTAATCTTGTAGTTGTTCAAACAGGAGCCAATAAAGTGTACTCTTCCATTTGCTAAGCTGCAGCTTCTAGCAGCCCAAGCCAGTACAGCCAATGCTGGTAGTTCCAGTCCAAGAACATTTGGACAGCTGCCCTTTTCCCATCCATGTATTAAAAGCACTTGTGCCACTGTTACATGTCTTCTCCACTGCTAACTTGCAAACAGGAAAGTGTTTGGAAGAGAGAGACTGTTGATAAATTTTCTTCAGTCTGTAGGAATTTTCTAGGAAAACAGACCCATTAGCAAGAAAGAAGGCCAGAAGCACAGCCATCTCTACGTCAAAGTATGATTTACAGGGCATCAGTCAGGATTTCTCCCAAAGAACTTCCACTGAAATCAGAGAAGGCTCCAGTGCATTTTCTGAAAAGCAGTTTTAGAACGGAGCTGACACTGAATCACCACTCTTTGTATTACTGTTGCATTACTGTTGCTGTAAGTAATCATATTACATATTCATTTTATTGGCATTGTTATTGCCAAGAGTAAGATGCTTTGTACAAAGGAATGCTATGATTCTCCCTTCCCATTTGTTCTACATGTAGTATTTATTGGTATTTAATACTTGATAAATTAGTGTTTGCCTACACTGCCAATGATACTTCCAATATTTACTTCACAGCGTAACATGAGGATTTCATTTCACCGTAATGCAAATTCTACAAAAAGCAATATATTGTGTACAGATTTATTATTAGTTTTCACTGTTTCCAAGGCTAATTCATCAGAACTGTTTGCATGTACGAAAAAGCTATAATAGTTCAATGTCGATACTTCAAAATATTTTTTTCCTTTTTTTCTTTTCTGTTTCCTTAGTCTGATTTAAATCTATCCTGTGAAAAATAATAATTATATAAGTCAGGAAAGAAAAAATTTCTTCTACCAATCTGATTTAAATGGAAAGTGACAGCTAAGCTAGCATAAACGAAAATGGTGGGCATATATATAAAATTTGACAACTTTGCTAAAATCTTTCTTTTCCCTTCATTTTGCTGCCTTTCTTGCTAACTATAGACAGCAGAACATACATTTTACCTTGCTGTGCAAAGTGCAATGAATTCTATAAGTATCATTGGCAGCAGTAAGGTTGGCACCACTTTCTTTTCTAGGACTTGGTATGAACTAAATTGAGCCAACATGGTGTAGTGGTCTGAGCTTTGGACTGTGATCCTAGAGACCAGGGTTCAGTTCCTTGCTCAGCCGTGGAAACCCACTGGTTGACTTTGGGCACATCACATACTCTCAGCCCCCAGAAACCCCATGATAGATTTGCTTTAGGGATCACCATAAGTTGGAAATGACTTGAAGGCACATGACAGTAACAACAACAACAACAAACCTAAATACCCTAAAGACACCAGATCCTATCTGATCTTGGAAGATAAGCATGGTTAGCCTTGGTTAGTAATTGGATGGGAGACCACCAATGAATACCAGGTACTATTGGCTATATTTCAAAGGAAGGAACTGGCAAAACCACCTCTGAATATTCCTTGTCTAAGGAAACCCTATGAAATTCATCAGGTCACCATAAGTCAACAGGTGATTTGAAGGTATTTACACACACATGAAATTCTGTTTTACTGAATAGTATGCATTTATTGGTTAACGGTACAGTTACTGTTTATTATTGTGATATATTTTTAATGAATTAAAAGCTACTCTGAGAGCCTCCACCTTAAAAATGGCACTCTTTCTTTCTCTCTCTCTCTCTCTCACACACACACACACATTAAAAACAAGGATGTGGATTAATCTTTATTTAAATGGATTTTTTACAATTTTGTTCTCAGTTTCCTGTTAAAAAGCACCTGTCTGCTTTTTGATTTGTGTATTATACTTGTGATCTAACAGAAATGATGGTGATGATGATGATGATGATGATGATAGAAAAACAAAGTTTATCAAAGAGCGTATTGTTGTTTCCATTTTGTACCCACATGATTACCTTACCTTCTTATCAACAGTTTGGTTCCAGCCCAGTGTTAGTTGGCACAGACTGTCAGTCCTGGGCTAGGTGATCAGTCACCAATCTCTAGCAATATGGACAAGAGAGCATTCAGACTCCTATGTTGCAAGTAAAAGGAAGGCTTGAACATGCAAAGGTCTGAGATCCCCTAACAACCCAGAGAGAACAGTTGCAACATATCCATAATGGACTGAAAATGCTGGGTCCTTGTGTGATCTTCCAGTTAGTATCCCTAACTGATCAAGTATTCCTTTGTTCAGAAAATTTCACATATATACTTTCTTCTACTTGTTGTTTAACTGGCAATCCCTCTTTCACTGGTCATCCTTATTGTTATTTATTAAGGCCCATTCCTTATCTTACCTTTCCCCAGAGACATCCAGTGTGGGTCCTGGCATTGCCTCTGCCAGGAAGGGAGCACAAAGGAATGCTCCCCTCCACACTGGCTGCCTCCAGGATCCAGGAAGTGCAATAGTGCCACTTGTCCCTGCCACAGCACAGCCAGGTACTGTCCCAGGCTGTGCTGGGGCAGGAAGTGCAGCCATTGCACTTCCAGGGCCTCCGCAGGGAAGGTAAGTATGGACGTGTGGCGGGATGGTGGAAGGATCACTGGTCATTGACGGGGAAAACCCATCAATGATTTGCGGCATGACTGCTCCATCTGGGGATGGGAGAAGGACAGGACCGTGACAATGTCATGCATGTGTCGTCATGGTCCTGTCCTTCTCCTGTCCCTATGGCATGTTCGGAGGGTGGAGCGGAAAGGGCCTAAGACTATAATGGTCTTAGGTCCCTAATTTAGTAGTACCTTGCTTTTTTTTTTTTCCTTGAGTGATCATGCTGGCTTCCACACTGCTCACAGCTCTTCCTTCCTTGACCGGGTGCCCATAGCATCTCTGTTTCTTGGAAATAGCGCCTTCTTCTCTAGAACAGTCTGGCCTATGGGTTCTATGTCTGTCCTGATCTTGGTTTTAGTGCTTACTCTTACCCTCACCTCCTTCAATCTGATTTTCTGTGAATGCTGGACAGTGCCTTCCATTCATTCTTTGCTTTTGGCCTGATCACGAAGACCATTTCTCCCCATCTCTTTGACAGGTAGATCAAACCAAAAGATATTTGAAAACTGCAGGTACATCAGATTATCATTTGAGTAGGCGGACACAAGAAACAGTATAATGCATTTCTTAGTATTTCAGCTGCCACAATATGGTGGGCCACTATAGCACACAAAACACAGCAGCTGCTAGTGCTACCTTTAACTTCTTTCTTCTTTGAATACCCCCACCTGTTCCAAAAATAAGTTGCCATGTGGCATTGCAGGCATAAAGAAAAGGAGCTATAGTTAAAATGCATGTAAAGCCCTTTGGGAAGTACAGAAATAGTTGTGCAGTTCTCAAGTTCTGTGGTCATGGTTTGTTTACAGCTATGTATCATTTTGTTTCACAGATTAGTTAACTCACTACAACTTTTGATTTAAACAACAACAACAAAATAGTCTTTTGATCTCCAAAGCTGTTCTTTTAGAAAAACATCAAAACTCGTGAAATGTATGATGATATTTTGCCTGCAAGAAAATACTGCCAGCATCTCAGTAATGTTGAAACGTTGGCACTAATAGCTAGAGAGTTCATAATAAATGCAGAGGCATTGTGAGAGGAGATTTCTTGGCTGCCATGTAAATAAGATGTGTCAGCAGGACAGGACACTTAGACTGTTCAGTGTTCTCTTGATATTTAAAAAAAAAATACAGAGGTGACGAGGGAGTTCAATAAAATATAAACACAGAGCTTAAGTCAAGATGTTTCACCAAGATGTTTGTAAAAAGAGGATATGATCATGTCACAGCAATGTTTTGCAATAATGTCATGTTGCATGATTACAAACAGAAAACAGGGCATATTCAGACATTGTCCCGTGGTAGTGACTTGTTGTGTATTCTATAAAGCTGTGTGAAGCTGGCTCATCCAATTCAGACCATTAGTCTGTATAGGCCAAACAGCATTGGCTCAGTGCTGTCTGAACTCATTGGTAGTGGTTTTCTGGGGTTTCAGAGAAGACCCCCAGCAATACCTGGAGATGCTTGGGGTTAAATATGGGACTGCCAGCACACAGACCATGTGTTCAAGCAATGAGGTATGGCTCTTTCCCAGTAGTAATGTAATTAAGAATGTGTTGAGAAAACCAGATTACTCCCTGTACTAATGCAATACTCTCCAAAAAGCAACTAGGCAAACTCCAGTGAACTAATATTGCTCTCCCCAGATCAATAGGCAGCTGTATTTCTTTTACAGAAACTGATATGCACACTTAAGCAATTTGAAAGATTTAATGATGTTAACTGTGAAACAGACATGGTAAGGCTGGCTAACTCAAATTAAGCTGATAGCAAAGGCTATTCAAGTGGCAGATGAGTAAAAACAGCTTCTACAGCCTTGTTTTAACATAAATGTCCAAGTTCTCATAATCCCGTTGGTAAAGTATGTGTTGCTGCAATTCCCTCTTTGCAGAATGGGAACCAAGACATAGAAAGAAAGTGACCTATGGGTCAAAAATTAGTCTTTTTAGAGATCCTGATCTGAATAGATAACCAATTCTTCACAGAAACTGGTGTGACACTCTGTGCTTCTTATTTAACATGAGTATGTGCCACCTTTTCAAATAAGGGAAGTATTTGCATATTCCATAAAGTGGATTGCTGAAGAAATAATTGCTGCTGTAATAAAGTGAAGTTAGTTTCTGAGTGGAAGTTAACTTTTGTGCCTATTTTTAGTGGGCATGTATTTGTGTAAAAATGAGAATTAGTAATCAAGCAAGTGACTGTTTCATTTGGTATTCTAAGGCAAGGTAGAAATGGTTTCTTCAGTGTAGGACTGTTTAATGGTACTCAGTCAATTAAGGCAAAATAAGCTTCTAAAATAACTAATTTTGCATTTTGGCTTCCCTTGTAGTCTGTCTTATTTTCTCAGTGAGAAACTTACTCATAAAACTACTCTTATGTATATGAAATTAATACAAAATATTAACCAGTACTTTTTCCACAAATTATTTTAAGATACTAATATTCTTTGCTTTTCCACTTAAGTTCTGAAAGTCAGGAATGTTCCTGAAGCCAGTTTTTTAAACATTAAAATGAAACAGCAAATGTATATGCCTGTTCTCTAGTTAGATACTTTTTTGAGAGATTCTTATTCCTTTAGTCTTTAAAGGTCCAGTGAGTGCTGTGGGATATTTGTTTATTTATTTGGTTGGTCTGGGTTTGAGAGAAAACTTTGGATGAACTCAAAGCAATTTTGTTAACAGATGGTGCCTCATTTCTCCTTTTAGTGGCATCTCCTCATGGAGTACCCTTGAAGAGAACTCTGGTATATCAAGGAAAGGGTTTTGGGAAATAAACAAACAGAAACAGAAAAGTCCATAGGCACATGAAGACACACTGCTTGAGGTCCTTTGGATCACAGCAATTTTATTTCTGGGTGATCTTGGGCAAGTCACTCTCTCAGCCTCAAAGGCAACCCCTCTCTGAACAAGAAATTCTTGTTGTAGATTTGACTCAGGATCTTCTTATTTGCCTAGATGCTTTTCATCCTGTTATATAAATCTTTACATGTCCTTGGTTCAGGATTATAAACTGATTTAGATTACCATCCTATACTGAAATTGGTACATTCCCTCCCATTTTGAGTGGGAGTACATCCCTGAAGAGAACCAGTGTGGTATGGTGGTTTGAGTGGTGGACTATAGCTCTGGAGACCAGGGTTCAAATCCACGCTCAGCTGTGGAAACCCATTGGGTGACCTTAGGCAGATCACATTCTGTCAGCCTCACAAGGAGCCAAAAGCAAACCCTCTGAACAAAGCTGAAAACTTCTTCAAGGCACACAACAACAACAACAACAACAACACCTTCAATGAGGTTAATCAGAATGTACCTATGTAGGATTGCATTTTTAGACTATAAACTATTTGGTCAGGATTCAAACATACACTTCTGCTTCTACCAGAAAACATGGTTCCTTTTCCCATCTCCGGTATTCATGGCACCTCAAAAATTTGTTCCAGAAGGCCGCAAGAAAGTGAATAGTGGACAATTGTTATGGAGTAGATCTCCTAAAGTGATTATTTTGTGGTTGATTTGTCTCCGTTATTGAGGAATATGTGGTTCTATCACACATGCTATATGAAGACACCTGGTTGCCCTAGTTTTTGTACAAGGGCAGCCAAGCTCATCACTAGTTTAAGACATTACCTCCAACTGTGGTTTAGAGATTTTGCTTCTCTTTCATGCTCTGACACATGAGGAGTGTGACAAACCCTGAGGGGGGCGGCTTAACAACAGAGCCTCTTTAGCAACCAAGAGTATTTAAAAATGATTGGCTGTTGAAATGGAACCCAGGATAGCCTGAGGGAGGGGCTAGATGGGAGAAGGGAATAACTGAAAATTAACTGACACAGATCTGGTGGAGAGTCGAGAGAGTTTGGAGTTGAGAGGGCGTGAAAGAGCCATCTGAGAAAGTGTGTGTAAAAGAGAGAAGAAGAAAGTGATGACTGGTTTACATACACATGCGTTGTGCTAGTTGCTAATACTAAAGTTACCAACTGCCTTTTACCCTGATAGTTTAATAAATAAAGAATTATTTATATTTTTGTAAGAGCTGTCTCCAAAAGAGTTTATTTGCCCTGGATTTGAGTGAACGCGCTTCCACGAGTAACATTGTCATTGGATAAATAAATCCATGCTTAACCCTATCTCTGAAAGCGTGCAGATTTAGGGAAGCAGAAATGGCAGATAAACTGGGAGAGTAAGCCACTGGGGAACAAAAGTGGAAAAGGGTGCTGCATTCTCTAAGAAGGTGGAGATAAATCTGACCTTTATTGTCATAGCCCTGACTGGCCCAAGAGATCTCTCTGAACTTTTGCCGTGCCATAAGTGGTGTAGTGACAAGGAGATCCTTGAATTTCCAGATGAGGTTCACATACTTTCAGTGACATCAGATTTCCTCCAGTTTCTATTAATCCATTCCCATACCATCCTCTTGCTATTATGATGTAAAGTGTACATAGATTCACTTTATCAGTTGTTAAATAGAGGCTCTTAATATTTTATATTCTTTTTTTTTCTTTTTTTTTACAGTTCGGTTAATTGTAACTGCCAGTGACAGATGCAAAAATCTACATTAGTGTTAAATTTAATACCTTGTGGATTAGGAACTGTTCACAGAATATATTAGAGAAGGGATTTTTTTTCCCGTGTACTGTATCACCTTGAAGTCATTTCTGAGTGATGTTGCTTTATATCTTTTCTTTGTACTTTTTTTAAAAAAAATATATACAGACTTAACTTCAAGATTTTAGTTTTGTATAGTCAGCACATATTTTCTCTGTCTTTCTCTTGACTGTCTTGAGTTTTATTTTTATACTGTCTTCTCCAACCATGTGCATTTGTGGCCTTGCTGCCCTTGACAATAAAATCCACAAAATGGCTGTTACTGTGCATCATTCTGGAAAGAAAGAAAGAAAGAAAGAAAGAAAGAAAGAAAGAAAGAAAGAAGTAGACACTGGATCAGAGGACTGGCATCAGTGAGACTGTTACATATGAATGTTCAGAATTTATTTAACTAACTGAGCTGCACAAGTCATCATACCTGTGATATGGCAGGCAATTTATCCATGGAAAAAAGTAGTCATTTAATTAAACAGGGTATAAAAATGTGACAAAGAAATCAAATATTACAAATGCAGAGCTACTAAAATATTCCAGTTTTGATGGCTTCAATAGGAAAATTTTCAATAAAAAGCCTGTTTGCAATTAACCAAATTATATATAGCTCATTTAGCCATTGACTTGGAGAAGAGTAGGTTAAGAGGTGACATGATGACTATATTTTAATATCTGAAGAGAAGTCAAATGGAAGATAGAGCAAACTTGTTTTCTGTTGCTCCAGAGGCTACAACAAGGAGCAATGGCTTCAAACTTTAGGAAAAGAGCGTCTAGCTAAACGTTAGGAAAAACTTCCTGACAATAAGAGCTGCTCAACAGCGAAATCACTGCCTGGGAGTGTGGTGGAATCTCCTTTTTTTGGAGATGTTTAAACCAAAGCTGAATAGCCCTCTGTTGAATTTGCTTTGATTGTGTATTCCTGGATGGTAAGGGGTTGAATTCAGTGGCCCTTGTGATCTCTTCTAGCTCTATGATTCTATGAACTGGGGCCCTTCTTGTAGGTTTTTCAGCGAGAGGAGGAAATGTAGCACTGAGATACAGATAATAGATTTAACTGGGGATTCCATCTAACACAGATTGGAAGCCAGTGTGAAACCCCCAACCAAAGCTTCTCTGGCCAAATTGATCAATGACCTTGAAACATTGGCTTCCAACCTGGGTCAGCAATCCCCTGAACTACATTGTTCTTACTGTAGAGGGAGCACTCTATCTCACTCCCCCCAGGTGACACGACTCCCAACAGGTAAGTAAAGTCACTCTCAAAGGGCTTCCTTGTTATGTCCGTGAGTCTCAAACCCTAAGTGCCAATCACCATAAAAGTGCCTATGGGTGCTTACTAACACTGCCCTCTAATGAAATTCCCACACAGACTTTAAAAAGTTGACCTAATTAAAAAAGTCACGTAATTAACCTGATCATCAGCAATAATTAAAGCAGCGGTTCTCAACCTGTGGGTCGCGACCCCTTTGGGGGTCGAATGACCCTTTCACAGGGGTTGCCTAAGACCATAGGAAAATACTTATTTCCTATGGTCTTAGGCTCCATTCCCTCCTCGGTGGTGGTGCGCAAGTGCGAGCCATGCACTCGCGTCCTCCTGCCCCCGCACGCACTCCCGCCAAAGGCAGCGAAGAGAGTGCCTCGCGCAAGAACCTGCTTGCGCAAATGGTACCCCCCACCTCTGTGATAAGGTAACATGTGGAAAAGGCCCAGGAGTGGTGGTGCGCAAGCACGAGCCCTGCACTCATGTCCTCCTGCCCCCTGTTCAGAAGGGACTGAAATCGCTCCTCTTCTCCGCTACCAGGAGAACCTCCCCTCTGACAGGCCAGCTTGGGGGGGGTGGCGGCAGCACAGGGGGCAGACCCCCTCCTCGCCACAGCCCCTGCCCCACTCGCCACGGAGGGGGGGTGCTGCAGAAGGGCTGGGGGGCCGCAAGGTGGCGCTTTTCTGGGGGGTGAGCTGCACCTGGTGCAAAAGACAAGGGTGCTGGGATTCCTCGCCCCCCAGCCAGGGTCGACACTCTGGAAACTTTTCCCACACTCCCCCCCCCAGCGGAAACGAGAGCGAAGCAGAAGCAGAGCCTGGGGGGGTTCTTGGAGTTTTTTTCCCAGGGGAGACACTCAGCTCCTCTTTTCCTCCCTGCCTGCCCCCCCGTTCCTGCCCGGCGAGGCTGCCTTTGCCGGGGGGAGAGGCATTGTAAATAATAAATAAATAATTTTATGGTTGGGGGTCACCACAACATGAGAAACTGTATTAAAGGGTCGCGGCATTAGGAAGGTTGAGAACCACTGAATTAAAGTATAACATTAAGAAACCAAATGTGGCCTAATCAACCTACTTTCTCAATACTCACTGCCTCTTCATTCTACCTGTTCCAGGATAGAATTGATAAATAGATCTTCAACTCTAAAAAGGGGGAAAAACATCTTATTTGGACCAAAAGTTATTAGCAAACCCCAGAGGAAATGGAAAGAGGGTCAGTGCCATGAAGTCCAAAAAGGAGGCAAAAAGGAGGTCCAAAAATTGGGCCTCCAATCAATTATATTCAATTATATCCCTCCAACCACATATATCCTGCTTCATGAGAGACCTAGGCATGACATCATGCCTCTTTCTCTTTTGCACTAAAATTGCCCCTGCATTGGAGCAGCCTGGCACAGAGCCATCCCGACATTACAATTTGAACTTAATGGATACTGTATGTTATGTTTGGGGAGTGCTAACTGATCAGAAGTAACTTTCTGTTTTTGTCCATGGTTAAAAAATGATGGAAGAACCAGCATGGTGTAGTGGTTTGAGCACTAGACTATGACATTAGAGACCAGGGTTTGATTCCCCGCTCAGCCGTGGAAACCACCTGGGTGGCCTTGTTTGCATCGCACACTCTCAGCCCCAGAAGGCCCCATGATAGGTTCACTTTAGCATCTCCATAAATCAGAAACAACTTGAAGGCACAGAACAGCAATAAGAGGGATAGATCAAGTAAAATGATGAGAAGAAAAGGGAAACAGATGGTTTGGACCATCTACTTACTACTAGAACTCAAATACGAAGCACAATTGACTGCTGCCTTTAAGTATCTATGTACAATAACTTTTGTATGGAAGAATCTTGTGTCTGGAACTCATTATTTCATCTTGATTGTCTGAATATACCTAAGAGCTGCTTGATTAGACTGTTAAATGTGTTCAAACGGTTGCACGTATCTGCTGAGATTTGACACAGATAGAGCCAAATAGGCACAATAAAAAGTTGTGCATAGATCATGTATTTATTTCCCATATTAGAGGTGAGAAAGTGTGGTCTAGGGGCTTCATGCAATCCTCTAGTCTATTTTTGTGGCCCTAGAACTCTAAGCACTCACTGGACGGTCTTTTTCTGCCACTGCCTGAGAATATGATGCCTGTCCTGAAAGCCATCAGAAGCACCAATCTGTCTTTTACATTGGTTGTTCAACATTTTTTTAAAAACCCTGTTGCTGCTGCTGCTGCTACTGTTTTCAAAGAAACAGAAGTGGAATTCCAGACATTTTGGGTGTTTTGTTTTGTTTGCATTTTGATAGTCTGTCAAGCCCCTTGAGAGCCCCAGGGAAAACTATGTCCCCTGAGCCCACCACAGTCATTCACCCCAAACAAACATATTGTATGTTGTCAAACAGATACAGTGATATGTGTTGTCTGTAGGCAGTGTTTGGCCATCCAGGATCTTTGCCCAAACTATTACAGCTACGAAGTTTTGTTATGTGGCTGTTCCACCATTTGTGTTCATTGTGAAAAGGAAGGAGGAAGGACAGGTCTTTACACCACTTTTGCAGGAGACTAGGGTCCCCATCACACTACACTGTTATAGCGCTATTATTCCACTTTAACTGCCTTGACTGCATCCTGTGGAATTCTGAGGTTTGTAGTTTGCTGAGGCATTGGAGCTCTCTAGCTGAGTATTCTAAATGCCTCTCCCTAAACTGCAAATCCCATGATTCTATGTGATACTGCCATGACAATTAAAGTGGAATAATAGCACTATAATAGTGTACAGTGATAAGGCCCTTACTGCATCACATTGTCATTCCAGCAGAGCAATGCATTGCTCCTGGTCCAGGACCCATACCATTGCATGATGTCATTGCAGACCAGCTGCTGTCACATTGCTATCCATGGGAAACCCACCCTTCTTCATTACTGGAAAAAATCCAATAATAACCCCCATTCTTGCCACGATCTCATCAGCAACAGGCATGCCAAAGTGCTTGATAGTGCTTCCTTCCACACTACAGCACAAGAACTGACCAGTCCTGAGTCATGGGGCAGAGAAAAGGTGGGGAGAGGGGCTCACAATTAACACTGTACTGCGGAGGGGAGAGCAGTGTGCCTGACACTACTCATCTGCAGAAACTGACAGAGCAAAGTGGAGAGTGTTCAGGCCCTGATCCCATCACAGAAATAGCAATGCTGGGATCCCACCAGAATGACACACTATTGTGGCATGGTGAAGTAAGGTCCTAAGTATGAAGGCCTCTCACACATTTTTTTTAATATACTACTTTATATAATTGAAATGTATGTTTCTGTATTCATCACTTTCTCTTAATACAGTCTATACCTTGTATGGTACCGTGCTCTCCCTGGTCTTTATATCTTCTTATAAGTATAGTAAGTACTTTTCTGATCCTCTTTAATTTTAATAGTGTCTTAGTTCAAGTGTTTTCTACCAGTCTACAACACGATAAGGAATGGGATTGCTATATAGCCTGCAGCCACATTCCCTTTTTACTCTGATCTCATAAGCCAATTAAGGTTTGGCCTGGTCAGTTATTAGGTTTTGATCTGATCTCTTTCATAGATGTGCTATAGGAAGCATTTTTTTTAAGCAGAATGCCTTTAGTCAGTGCTCATTGAAATCTTCCACATGCTTTCAAGGAGCAACGCGCACCTTTGAAGGTATTTTGTTTGAAATGTTCATAAACAGAACTCCTGGCTCCTGAGGATGTTACGGCAAACACAAAAGAAAAAGAAAGAGTGTTAACGATAAGTTCAATTCTAATTTGGAAGACATCAACCAATTAAGAAGTTAGACCTTGCTTTCTGTTAAGGGCAGTATGGCATAGTTTTGTTGTGTGAGACAAAGCCAGTGGGGTAGTGATGGTGGTGATACAGAATTCGGACCCCCTCCTCCACAATGGCCCATGGAATTCACTTGTTAACCATGGGACAGTCATTCTCTCTCAGTCTGACTTATCTCACAGTTTTGTTCTTGGGATTAATTTTATTTGATTTATTTAATTATTTTAATTGGCAAGGAGAGGCTTGTAAGCTGCCTTGAAATCACTGGAGGAAAAATGTGATATAAGTGGAATAAATAGATAAATAAAATTTAGCATGCATTAGGGCAGAATGGGACTGTTATAGTATTATATTTTGAATATCCAAGATTATGATTTTTTTTTTCCCTGACAATAACATGGCTCCCTCTCAAAATATCCACAAGGGCATACAGTCTTACATAGATGGTTCCATGATATAAATCCCTATATTAACATTCCTTAGGAAATTGCACTATTACCTTCACTGACTGAGGCAAAGGTTTTTCAACTGGAAGAGATGGTTGCCCTAGAGATGAACTATTAAGAGATGGGGAGAGAAATGAGGCTGCTGGACTAGGCACACTTAGGTGTGAAGAAGCCCCCCACTAAACATAATGTATTGTACACATTATGTCCAGTGCTCAGCACTAACTATAACTCTTGAATATTCATGGCATGGTGCCGATAATGAAATAGCGTTGCTGATTTTGAAGCAGGCAGAGCAGAAAAACAAAAATATATGAAATGTGACTGTACTCTGATGCAACATCCATAAGGTTGAATTATACAAACAAAGGCATTTCCTGTACATTGCATCAGACCACTGCCAGCAGCTCCCTGGAGTTTCGGACAGGGTCCTTTCCTAGCCCTACCTGGAAACCCCTGGTACTCCCTTGTTATCTCCTGTCCTGTTGCTGGCCATGGTTTATGACCCTGCTTAATCTGAAATCATATGAGATAGTGTGTTCCAAGGTGATATGGTTGTTACTGTTCTGTAGAGAAAATGATAGCTCAAAGAAGTGATAAAAAATTGCAAATGCTGTTGTTTCCCTGGTATTTGGGGGTGTTTTGATGACGCTGTTAGTTGCATTAAACAGATTTTTAAAATTAACTTTGATGGCATATAAGTAAATGGGTTAATAAATATAAAGAAAGAAAGGACATGAGCAGTCGTGCAAGGATATGTGGCAAGAGCACATTGTGTGATAATCTTTGTATATGGAAATTATCAGTGTACATGGATGAAAAGCACAAATTTGTAGTACTTCTGAATCTCAATCACAATGATAGCATTTTGATTCCACTTTAACATCCTATGGAATCCTGGGGTTTGTGTTTTAGACAGAGTCATCAGAGGAACTCTCTAGCTGAGGATTCTAAAGTCTGTTCGTTAATCTGCAAATGCCAGGATCCCATAGGATGGAACCATGGTGATTAAAGTGGAATCATAGTGCTATAATTGAGCAGTAATAAAAGCAGTTGAAAACAGATCTATCCAAAAGAAAAGAAAAGAAAAGAAAACAACAAATATAAATGATACAGCACATTGTGAAAGGCTCTTTCTCCAAGCAACCAGTCCTCAAACAAAAATGTCTTCACCTACCTAGAGAAGGTAAGGAGGTTGCCAGTCTAAGCTGTAGGCAGGGACTCATAGAGCCTGGGAGCAGCCATATAACACTTCTTAATGCATGAAGGCTTTGTCTTTGATCCCACCTCTCTTTCTCTCCCCCCCGTTTCTGTGGGCATAACATGATGAATATTCATCCTATTCTTCGACTATTTCTGCTAGAATTCTGTTTATGTCCTGCTCATTTCTCTCTTTCTTACAGCAATATACTATCAGCTGCCAAAGTCATCCTCAAATCCCTGCTATTGCTCTCTCTCTCTCTCTCCTCTGTACCCAGTACAAATACCTGGTTCTTTTAAAGCTCTCCGTTTCTCCAAACCTGTGCAAGACCTAAGGGGAGTCATCCACATAGAAGTCTGGAGCTGCATATATGAGTTACTACATCCACAGTGCATCAGAATATATTATTATCTCTTAAAGATTAAGTGCAGGTCACATTTTGAAACATTATCAAAATGCTGCAGATTTTTGTTTCTGGGATTGCTTTGAAGATAATGTTGAAAGAGAAAATGATGGAGCTATAAATCCATAGTCCAGTGTTGCTTTAAAAACACAACTGGGGGGTTAAATTTATTGCAAATAATTTGGAGGAAGGGAAAAGGAATTGTTGGCGGGCGCACACTGTGACATGATACATTTTGAGAAATGATGCTTTTCAGTTGCTGGTGAGGGAATTTATTTTGTCGGTTAAAGTGTTCAAAATTTTCTTTTCAAAACTGAATATTAAAATTGCTAAACGTCTATGAATGTGAGCTATTCTCACAACCAGAAAGTCAGTTGTTTGTTTGTTGTTCTTGCACTGTTTTGTGTCTCTGCATAGTACAGTAGCCCCTCCACATTTTGCAAGGGTTTGGGGCACTGAAAAACTGCAAATTACTCCCCCCTGTGATTCCCCTCCCCATTTCCCTTTCCATTCCTTTGCCTCTGACTCCAGCATTGGTGGAGGAAGACAACCTAAAAGACTTACCAATACTTTCCCCTCAGACAGAGGGGAGTTTTGGAGTTCTAATTACTTCTGGCAGCCCTCTTGAAAAAGGAGGAGTAGGAGCAAAAAGCAACTGACCAATCAGCAGCCAATACACAGCAGAATATGCAACCACATGACAGAAAGGCCACACCTTCAGCAGTGGGGGGGGACTTTGCTCCTCCAAACAGAAAAAACATCCATTTTTAAAACAAGCCTGGCAAGGCTGGGGTGAGGAATGCAAGGGATGGAGAAGGAGAATGGGGGAGAGACAAGCACATGCCTCACAAGTAATCAAATTTGCAAAGGTCAAACCTGCAGATGTGGCAAGAGGACTAAAACATTTTCGTGGAGACTTTTCTCTGGAATTTTCTTCCTTTGTTTACTCAACATTTTTTTTATGTTGTACTTTTTTTTTACAGATCTGATTTGTGTGTATGGTTTTTAAAAAAATAATAAAATACTCTTGGAACACTGGTTTTTCAATGTGGATAAACTGAGGTTAAGACCTTTAAGAGCTACTGTACATTTAATCAAAAGTTTCCACCTTGGAATCTGCTGGTAGTTTATTTCGTGCACATGAACTGAACTATCATACATCATTGCCCCTAATAATTCATCAGCTTCTGATTCTTTGTATGATTTTGCCCTTCTTTTAAAATGGAATAGTGTTACAATTTTTGTTTATTAATTTTATAAAATAAAAATGCAGCAAAATTAGAATACAAAGATTGAAACTCATAGCTCAATGGCAAACTGTATATTTTGCGTGTAGAAGTAGACAGCTGCAGAAAATCATAGAGCTGGAAGAGTAGACCATTGAGTCCTTCCACAAAATGCATGAAATCCAGCTAGATCATCCCCAGGAGATAGCTGTCTAGTCTCTTTTTGAAGATATCCAGAGAAGGAGACCCCACCACCTCCCTAGGCAACTGGTTCCATTGTCAAACAGCTCTAACTGTCAAGAAGTTTCTTCTAATGTTCAGTCTAAATCTACCCTCCTGTAGCTTAAAACCGTTAGATCTGGTTCTACCCCCGGGGGTAGCAGAGAACAAACTTGAACCCTTCTCCCTTTGACAGCCCTCTAGATATCTAAAGAAGGCAAACATGTCGCCCCTCAGTCGTCCCTTCACCTGCCACCTCCAGTTAAAAGTACCAGATAAGCATGATCTTCACCTGACACGTATAGAGCTTCTGCCAGTTGGAGTAGATAAAATTGGCCACATGGACATAATTTGTATAAGACGGTTTCCTAACTCACTGAAACAGAAAGTGACCAATTAAGAAACAGTTCATCATTAATCTATCAGTCACAGTCAACATGAAGCAGTAAAATGTTCACAAGTTACAAAACATAAAATGTTTGATTAAAATTGAAAAGGATCTTTGCAGAATGGAGTTGTCAATAAACATTATAAAAGGAACTTGACAAAAAGGAAGGGCATTTTGTTTGATACTGTAGCGCTATATTATGTACTGTTTAGATAATCTGTGTTTCAATTCTGCTTCCAGCAAATTAACAATATTAACAGAGTCTAGTGGGGAAATAACCCATGATCAATTAAAATTACATCTTCTACTGAAGTGTACAGTGCATTTAGCTAAGATATGTATGCATTAATGCTTTAAGAATCCCTGTGATCCAAAAGTGACAATTTGAGGCCATTGCATGTCTGCAGTACCAAATCTTAGGAGTTCAAATATGCAGAATTTCAACAATTAGCATTTATGGTTGAATTTGTCAGTTGTTATCTTGGGCAGTATCTTGAATGTGCTAAGAATCAATGAGGATGTAACTGACTTTATAGAAATAGCATGTAACTTATCATAAAAAAAATCCTTTCAATGAAATGGTCAGCAAAGGTTTTATAAACAGTTTTACTGTACATATTTTGAACTTCCTCACACCAGCCAAAACGCTGTAATAATTTAATCTTTAAAATCTCCATAGATGGCTTTGAAAAGGAAATAAGCCAACTTTATACCTTATACTAAACTTAAAAATTGTGTGTGCAAGTCAAATTATTTCAAATAATTTGAAAAGTAGTATAAAGTTGGCTTATTTATTTTATTTTTCATGTCATTTTCTTCACTCACTGAAATAGTGCCTCTTCCCAACTTATTTACATTTGTTTTGGCATATTTTTAAAATACTGTTGTTAGTTATAGGATACAACAACTTCCTTTCTGAATCAAACATTCAAGTGAAATGTGTATATAGAAAAATGGGCTATATTCAATCATGCTTGGAGCAGCCCTACTGAAATCAATGGGATAAATTAGACACTACTAACAAAACCACACTGATCCCAGTGGGCCTGCTGTAGGCGTGGTTAAGTCTGGATGTAACTTGTGTGTGTGCTTTTTAAAAGATTTTTTCATATTTCTCTGAAGTCAAATTATGTGGATAAAATCTGTGGTTTCTAGAAATGACAGAGACATTTATAAGACTTAATAACTATGTATAGTTCACTATTGTAGCTGAATTTCTAAGAAAAACTTATAAAGTGACTAATCTCTCTGTAAAGTGCCATTCACACTTACAGCATTGTAGGGATGATAATAATAGTCCTTGTAGGAACGAATAGAGCCTATTATTTGAAGTAAGCCAGTTACTTAAAAGATTGACAATGTAAGGTGTTTTTTTTTCTCCTCCTTTAAAAAAACAAGTAGACAATGCATGATGCTATGTTTGAATTTTAAGTTCTTTTTCCTATCTTGGACTTACAATAAGGAGGAAGATTACTGATACAACTATCATTTATTGACAGGCTGGTTGTTAGTGCATTTTCAGTGACCATGAATGTAATGACACTACAGTTATCCGACCTTCCACAGCTAGGCTACAGAAGTGCTGCCACCCTCTGGCAGGTGTTACAAGTGGTTAGCCTTCATTCCAGTTTTGATATCATAAAAGGAAATCATCTTGCCTGTGACACAGCCTTTGCTGCCCCGTCCCCAGCTCCAAAAGCTAGAGTTTGTTAGCCTGAAAGGCTTCAGCCGTAAAGGGGCAAATCAAGAATGCTCTCCCTCCTCAAGAGGCCTTTCCTGGGCCCCATTTATACTACATTCTTATAAGACAATGATTCCACTTCAACTGTCGTGGCTGCATCTGGTAGAATCCTGGGGTTTTAGTCAAGAGGCATTAGAGAAAAACTTGGTCTCGTGATTCCAAATGAACCTCCCTCAACTGCCAGTCCCAGGATCCCATGGAATCTTTCCATGGCAAGTGGAATCATAATGATGTAGCTGTGTAGTATGAAAGAGGCTTTAGTCTGGACTTGTGAAAGGTCACGTTGAAAAAAGGTTGTTATTCCCTGAAGTGGTACCCAACAATGCATACTCTGTGGCTGTCCAAGATCTCCCACAACCTGAGGCAGGAGAAGCGGTCCTACTACCACTGCCGTCCCCTTCAAGATCATTTCACTTACCTCTATAAATTCAACTCTTTACCTCCTTTCCTCCCTCCTGCTCCCCTGCTCGCTTGTTGACCTCCCTTCCATGCAATGTCTCTTCTCACTGTTTTGTTCCTTTTGGCATCACAAACACTCTCTCTCTCAAGCCATGCCAATCACTAGCCTGATCCCTTCAAAGCTAGGCATTTGAGGCATAGGCTATATTTCAGAGTACTGATGGTAAATTCCCCCACCCCACTCCCCATTTGGGGAGGAGGAGTTCAGTTTGCTTCTTCTGGTTGGCTGGCTAACAGGCATACTTGTCCCTCCTTTCCTTAGTAAAAGGCAAAGGGTTCAATACCACTGTCTCAGAATCCTTCCAACCAATTTCCTGCCAACTTTATTTTCCCCTGAGCTGAGTAAAATTTGGCCTGGGGTGGCATATGCCCCCACAAGAGCTATTGACTCCCTCAAACTCTTTTCAAGAGGATCGCAACTTTTAAAAAGCTTTCCCCTCCACACTCTCTTTAACATTTTAAAAAAATCATTTTCAAGTCCCATTTTGAAAGAAAGGTGGAATGTAAATCAAATGAATAAAAAATAATTACTGGTTGTGTTTTTGCTTGCTTGTTGGCATGTTTGGCAGTCCGTTCATCCCCTAGAGAACCGTTGGGTCAAAAAATTGGCCACTGAAACTACTGCAGCTGCCCACCTTTGCTCTAAGCATGGCCTTAAGGCCCATGCCTTCCAAAAGGCATCCCCAGTCCTTGGAAGGGATGCCAAATGTTTGGAGGATGTTGGAGCTAGCAGGAGGATGGGAAAGTCACCTTTTGCCCATCCCCTTCCATTGAGCCAATGTTTCTCTGAGTGAAATTATTTAGGAACAACATGAAATATCAAAACAATAGCTATACATACAATTGTGCTACCAGGCATGGGCCTAGCCACCTCTACAAAGTTAGTATCTAAATGAATTTCTAATTTCTTAGACTTAGGATAAAAAACCCACTAGTATGTAAGTGAATAGTCCTCTGTACATGGTAATTGTTCGTTGTTGTCAACTTGTTGTCAACTTCCAGTTTATGGCTACCCTAAAGGAAACCTATCATATAGGTTTCTTGGCAAGATTTGTTCAGAGTGGGTTTGCCATTTCTCTGAGGTTGAGAGAATGTGTCTTACGAAAGGTCACACATGGGGTTTCCATAGCTGAGTGGACACTTGAACCCTGGTCTCCCAGAGTCCAAGTTCAAAACTGAAACCACTGCATCATACTTGTTCTCTACATGCCAGTAGAAAATTATATTAATTATGCATAGTAATACAGTTGGCCCCACAAAAAAGTGGAAAAATCACAGATATCAAAATGTGTGTGTGTCTGTGGGAAGGGGACAAGGCAAAGTAGGGACGACAGACACCCAGGGTTCAAATCAGGTCAGGGAAAAGAGGGGGAGGTTGGGTCAGCATGGTTTCCCTGTACTTCCTCAATCTTGATAATCTCCTTCCTTGGATATAGGGGAGCACTGGCAGAGGGTTTGTGGTACTGAGAAATTGGGCTGTGATCTTTCCTTGGCTAGACAAGCAGCGGCTGGTGGAAGAAGAGGAGGACCAGAGGTGGGTTTTAAAGGGCTGCATGGGCTGATCAGAGCCATTCATAGAATCATAGAAATGTAGAGTTGGAAGACCACAGGGTCCATCCAGTCCAACCCCCTGCCATGCAGGAACACCCTCAAAGCACTCCCGACAGATGACCATCAAGCCTCTGCTTAAAAACCTCCAAGGAAGGAGCCTCCACTACACTCTGAGGCAGCAGATTCCACTGCCGGACAGCCCTGACTGTCAGGAAGTTCTTCCTGAGGTTCAGGTGGAATCTCCTTTCCTGCAGCTTGAATCCATTGCTCCTTGTCCTGGTCTCTGGAGCAGCAGAAAAAAAGCCCTCTCCTTCCTCTACATGGCATCCCTTCAAATATTTAAACATGGCTATCATGCCCCCTCTTAACCTTCTCTTCTGCAGGTTCCCCACCACCACCAAAAGAAGTGCCTGAAGTGGAGGTACAAAGGTTGGAGAAATCTGCAAATAAGCAAACCTGTGAAATTCAAACCTGCAAATGTGGAGGGCTGACTGTATATGAAATGCAGTGTTCTATATGTTAGAGAACAAAAGTTAATTTTCTTTAAAAAAGAGACAAGCCTGTAATGGAGAGACAATCCTGGTCATGGTTAGACATAATGAATGCACGTCCAGTACAGCAGTAGATCTTTCAGCAGCAGTGTAAAATCTGATTTCTTTTCAGCATGGTATCCAATAGCTGCTCTCTCCTTCCCTCTCTGGATCCCAAGGAAGTAACATTTATGGTTTATTGCCATTTGCAAGTGTTCTGTGTCACATATTGAAGCTGGGAGCTGACACTTAAGCATATTACATCACTTGAGCAGGTATGTGACATGCATAGTGTAGAAATAGCACCTCTGCTGCATCGTTCTATGTTGTACCCTTTCCTTCTTTCAGCTGTTCACGTTAGCTGTTCAGCCCACTCACCAGAAGCAAAAGTGCATTCACAACTTGAAACTCAAGCAATACTGACATTTATTTTGGAACTAGAACTGGAGGCATAGCCTCCTCCATTCCACAGTGGTTGAAAAGACCTGAAAATAGAATCAGTGTATTCTTAAGACACTAGATGAGGTCTGCTTAATCTTGGAATAAAAAGTAGTATAATTATTTTGGGTCTGGAAGTTTCCATCTCCTTGCAGAAAGGTTGTTTTACGCCTCATGCTAGATTGTAGGGCATGAAAAAGTGAAGCGCACTTCAACTCTGTTTTCTCATTTGTGCTACCTTTTATGCAACCAAAAGCATGAGAAGCACTATATTAGCAGTTCTCAGATGCCTACAGAAATATTTGGCAAGCATCGCAAGCATCTATTTTCTTTCCACTCTGTAGTTTGGATTAAATCCAGTATATTTTGGGAGGGAATTTGCCTCCTCACTGGCATGTAGGCAATAACGGCGTTGTTTTGTGGTTTACACATCGAGGTTTGTGCTGATGTCCATGTAAAATAGGTCTTTACACCAAAAGGAGAGGAGTGAACATGGCAGAACTTGAAAGGTACATGAAAGGTATAGCTATCCATCCAAAGTTAACAGAAAAGCAGCTAATTGTATTTCTAATGGAATTTGCATCTTTCAGAAGTTAAACCTTTCAGAACATGAGAAACAAGTTATAGCCTTGGCTTTCTATTCTACTATTTAGGGGTTGCTGAAAAAAGGCAAGTTCTGCTATTTAACTTCAGGGACTTTTGCGACAGAGCTTCACCAATTTTATTCCACATGAATATGTTGACTTCAGCAGAGTTACATCAGCATGAAACTTGCACAACAGAGGAATAAATCATCCCACAAGATAAGCAGTGTGACTGCTTTACTGTATAATTGGCTGTAAGTTTGCATTAGTGTACCTGGGGTGCATCTTTTATAGAAAGACTGAAAAAATAATGGGGTCTGTCCTGGCTTTTATTACCTTTTTAACTTTTTTTTTCCCTTTGACTCCCTTAACGCAAGGCTGATGTAGCCGAACAAATTCTAAAGAAGCTGTAACTTCAACAGCTGCTCTGTTAAGACCTTATGTAGCTACATCAAATCTCTGTTGGACGCCTTCACGTCACTCTATAGCTTCATGAACTATTTATTAAATTTACAAAATATGTTGAAGCAGCACATCACTAATTGATGAAGCTTCTATAGTTATCTTTTGTGTAGACTAGGGATATGAGGAAAATCATTTGTGATTCTGGAAAAGTGTTTGGGAAACAATAATACACAGAGATTGTGCAGGGTGCATTGAAGAATATTTTTAAGGAAAAAAGAAAGATATTTCTTGCATTCCCCCTAGATAAGAAAATCAAGTTAAAATGTTTGGGCTGCAGCAAAAATATTCTAGTTTAGCGGGGAGTAAAGCAACTGAAATGAATAGGTTTATATGGCACTCTGTTCTAGAACAGGAAATAAAGAAGCATTGTTTCAAATGAAGTTCATATTTTTGGTCCTTTCTTCGTTGTTTCAGTAAGGGTATTTGCATACAAAATTCTTTCTCAAGGTGACTTTTAATACAGCTCAAAATATAGCAATTGAGATTGCAAATCTTGAATGTTTGTATCTGTGGAATTTGTGTTATTCTTTAAACTGTCTGTTAGAGATCTTTCAAAATAGGCAGACATATTATAATTCCAGCATTGCTAGGTAGACCTCCATTGACATGATGATCAACCCACACACGATATTTGACTCTTTTGGCTGTTATCAAGATGTAATATAATGGGTATTTTTAAGATACAGATATATATATTTATTCCCCTGTTGCTGGCTAGTGATGTGTAGACCTGTAGAAGGGCATGTGTGCATTATATTTTCCTCCTGTATTGTGGTTTCTGGTCTTCTCCTTTCTGTTGGCCCTAAAGTACATAGCTGCAAAAAGAAATAGAAATTTATATAATTCAGTATTGTCTGTTCATGGTAATGAATAATATCCTACAGAATTCTAAGGTTTATAATTTGGTCAAAGCCACCATGAGAATGTTCTAAGAATTCTAAAGGCCCCTTCTTCCAATGCCAATTCCAATGCCAATCCCAGGATTCCATAGGATGAAACCATTGCAGTTAAAATGGAATTATAGTCTTTTAATTGTGTAGTGTGAAAGGGCCTTTCATATCATAACCATCTTTCAGTACTTCTGTGAAAATGGTGTGAGCTCTTGAACGTACACACCAACCTTCTTTCCAATACCTCATCATCTCAATATGATAAATGTGAGCATTAAGCCAAGGTTTAAAACAGAAAGACGTAGAATGATGTCTTTCATGCACACACTAAGTTACATTTCAAAATCTGAAGTCAAATATGGTGTTCCAATATATTGTGCATCTGAAATACTTTTGATTAGTCCCAACTAGAATGGGCTCATTGAATCAATAGCTGAATGGTGAGTCCACACATAGGTAAATCTGACTAATTCAGTGTCTCTGCTCTAGCTGGGACTAACAAGGTACCTTAGAAAATCAGTCCTTTAAAACCAGTGTTTGGAAAACAATTTTTATTATAGTACCTCAGTATTCATCAATATAATTGTATTTCATACTAACTTGTAAATATATAAAATGTGAAAAAGCAAGTTAAAACAAAAGTTCTACTTTGTTTAGTCAACATGTATGTACATCAGACACCAGCAATTTAAAAATGTATTTCCATATAGGATTTCTCTGAAATCTCCTATATGATTTCTCCTATATGGATTTCATAGATGTTTTCTTTTGCTGGCAATCTACATTTGTTGGCTTGCACTGTCTCCCACTTGATTTACAAAAACAAAAACAAAAAAAGAAAAGAAAGAAAGAAAGTAAGTTAGGAGGTGTTTCTGGATAGTATTCTAGAAAACAACTTAGCTGTTAAAAGAATGTTAACTTAATCAACAAATTAAATTGAAATGTTTTTTCTGTTTTCAAGAGCATACCTACTCATAAACAGCTCAGAAACTTTCACCTATTGAATGGCTTGAAATTGTTATAAATAAATGAATAAATCCTTTTGCTTTTCACATACATTTTCAGGCTTCTAAAGAGTTAATGCTCAGTGCTTCATTTTTTGTATATATGCAACAAGAGAGCAATACATTCTGCACAATAATTAGAAGAGGTTATTATTCTCCATTAGAAAATACAGGCACTTAGATTTCACTCAGTGACATTTCTTTGGCAAATAATCTCACCCTCCTACCTGCTCTCTGTAGGCAAGTGATTAGCACTGCTTATAAACAAAGTTATATAAAATGTGGCTTAACTATACCTACACTGACTAGTAAGTAGATACCTGATTTTTTTTTTTAATGATGGCCTGGATGACAATTGATTGAAAAAAATATGACTTAGAGATGAGCACTTGTTCCCATTTCAAGTACACACACACAGAGCTGGATGTTATTACCCACCACCACCACCATGTGCCTCAGTAAGCCATTTTGTCTCCGCCATTCTGGTAATATTGTTCACATGGCCCCCCGATAACTCCTTCAAAATATCCCCATGCTTAGCTGTCATCAAATAGCCAATATACCCTGAGAGCCATTTAGGGTATAGTGATCGTAGCAGCAAGTGATCAGGTGATATACATACTTCTTACAGGTGAATTTTATAATTGTTCCAGTGAACTGGATTGCATACAATTTTAACTAGATGATTCTCAAGAAGAGGCACAAGATTTGAAATGTATTGGCCTAAGTGAAACCATTCTGCTGCATTTTAACTGCTCCTTTCTCTCTTTTCTCAATATTGATATCAACCAGAACTTTCTAAATTGGTAGAAAGGCCAGGTGGGTCTCACAGAGAAGTTGCTCCAGATAATGCATTTTAGATCTCATAGGGCAAATGGTTCATTCTGCTGTTCAAAATATGGTTTCAGTATATCTCATTTGCATGTTGCGTTTCTTTCAGGGTTCATGTAATGCAGGTTAATTCTACTTTATTATAGTCATATGCTTCTAATCACTCCCCCAGTCCCAAGGCTTTGAAATGTAGGTTGTAATATCTTTGTGAGGCTTTTCATATTTGTTTATTCTGAACAAATATAGCCCAACGTGTTGTTATTCCACATCCACAAATCTTATTTTGTGATGTATGTTATAAGCCAAACTCTCAGTCTACAATTTCCATTCAGCTATTTAAGACAACCGGGGGGCACCAAAAACAACAGCAAAAGTACTTAAATTACCATTTAGAAAATGCCATATTGAATGGTTTTAATAAAAACATACAGCATGAAACTCGGATAGGTACTGAAAGGGCAATCCTTGTGAGCATGAGTAGTTGTACTTACTTATCTGAAAAATGTCTAAGTGATGATTAGGTATTTAACAGAGAAGTGGAGAACCAAACAGAGATTATTTTATTTTTTCACTAATGATATCAAATTATACATGTTTTTGTCAAAATGCTTTGTATGATTACCTAGCATAGCAGCCTTAACATTCTTCTTGAGATTTCTCTTAAAAACAGATAGTATCAAAGAAGGACCTGGTATTTGCAGATTCACTGACAGAATTCAATGTGGTAAAGTTCAGTTATTCACAGAATCAAATTAAAGACAAAATGGCTAACCAGACTGTGAAATAATTTCACCCATTTACATTTAGAGACTTTAATGATCAGTTTAAATTGGACTACACTAATTCAAAGCCAATGTTGCACTGGTAATGGATGGGTGGAATTTTGCAGTCCTCCAGCTGCTTTGGAGCTGCAAGAATCCCAGGATTCTTCTTCATTGGGTAGGCTGGCTACAGCTTCTGGGAATTTCACTGAACAGTATACACAGGGCTGTACAATTCTCATCCTTCCATGAGACTGTCAGAGCAATGAGACTTTCTTCTTTTCCCCTGATTTTTCCTGGAGACATCTCTACCACCCCAAAACCAATTCTTGATTTCTTCCCAGCCCTTCAGAAGAGGAGGGGGTTCAAGGAGGAAGCAGGATGATCTCCTGGTCCTGCTGATAGTAAGAGAGCCATCATTAAAACAATCATTTGGATTGTGTCCTATATAAATTATCAAAAGAGAGACAGCATGACTAATGGCTTCAGTGATGGACTATAGCTCTGTCACACTAGGGTTTGAATCCCCACTCAGCTATGGAAACCCACAGGGTGACTTTGGGCACATCATACTCTCCCAGTTTCTGAGCAAGGCAGTCAGAAACCCCCTCTGAACAAATCTTGCTAAGAAAAGTCTATGATAGGTTTGCCTTAGGTTGCCATAAGTCCGAAACAACTTGAAGGCAAACAGCTTCAACAAAGTATTTCAGGCCCTGGAAGGGAGCACAATAGCAGTGCTCCCCTCCACATGAGACCGGCTCCCTGCAGAAGGGAGCGCATTGAACATGCTGCTTCCTTCGTCAGTGCAGCCAGGTAATATCCCAGGCTTCAATGGGGCAGAAAGCGCTACTGTTGTGCTTCCTGCCCTTCCGCAAGACAGGTAAGTACAGGATGGTGGTGCGATCACATGTCATTGATGGGGAAAACCTGTCAATGATTTAACCCATAATGATGATGCCTGCAACAACATCATGCAGAAGTGTTGTTGCAGTCCTGTCCTTCTCCCATCCCCATGGTGGGATGAGAGGGTGCTGTGGAAAGGGCCTCAGTGTCTTCAGTCATTCTTGCAAAGCAACTTTCAGGAAGTCATGCTAAGCTAGACCTTTACTATATAGTCTGGTGTTATGGTTTTATTTTGCCTCCCCCCCTTTCAGATCTTAGGGAAGAAGCAGAAGGGCTGAATAATGTTTGGAAGGTTTAATGGTCTAGATGTAGGAAAACAAAGTGAAGCTTCAACTAGCTGGAAATACTTTTGATCTGGGAAATTTATGGAACCATGTTTAGAAGATTATTCTGTTTGTAGTCTCTCACACCACACCTTAAAAACAGGTTGTGGTTTGGAGGGTCACCTGGATCATCACTGTTAACTGGATTCCAAAACAGCAGTGAGAGACTGGAGTGAATGTTACCTATTTTATTATTTTGCTGTGTATGATAGTTCTTAAACAAAACATTATAGCCATGTTCCTTGATATCTCAATAAAGTAGAGGTAGACTGGCATATCATTTGATGGCTTCTGAAAACTATGTGAAAATTTCATTCAGTAGTCATTCAGTAGAAAATTAACTGCAGCATTATGTACATAACATATTTATCTGTTATTGTTCCATCATTACTATTTAACCATTGGTTTGTTGGCTCAGTTAAAAGCATTCTAAAACTCCAGAATATGTTGAGGACAGGTTTCAAGGCTAAAGATGGTATTTGAATCCTGGCTAGGGGAAAAAAGCATGAAGGTTTTCAAAACATGTTGATGACATTGAAATTTAAGGAGCTATTCTTTAGATTTAAAGTTTAAAAAATAAACAACATATGTCATAGACTGTGTAGGAAGTAAATCCCAAGCATGCATGACAAGTAAATCAAAGTACACCATAGATGTTTGTGAAAACATTATGTTTTTGTGCTTCACAATAAGTCATTGGCATACAGTAACCTTTTGTTAAATTTATACTTAGAGATCATTCTAATAAAGCAAATTGAGAATAGTAATGACAGTGGAGAGTCACGAACTGATCACAGAAGAAAGTAGTTATTTTAGATGAAGATTTGTATACAGTAACTATCCCAGATTCAAAAGTTTGGTTAAATTATATATCTTTACTTGTTTTTATGCTGGAGACTTTTTGAAGACCTGAGTATGCTTATCATATGAAAAGCTACAATCTTATATACTCAGTGTAACTTACTTGTGAGTAGATATATGTGACGAGGGGAATGGATATCCTGGGTGTCAGAGAAGCCACCCAGCAACAGGTTGCCAGGCAACCAGAATGGCCACTCCAGAGAGAGAAACCTAGCTCATTAGTGTGAAGGAGGGTTGGAGGCCTAAGAGGAAAATGCACAAATATCAGGCACACTGAATTGGTTTTGGCCAGACTTCCAAGAGAAAGGGCTAAAAGTTAGCTAGAGATACAAGGAACAGGGATTGAAGAGTATGGGGAGGGAAATTATGTGCATCCATTCCCTCTCGACACTTGGGAAAATTACAAGGGAATAGGAAGGAAGAGTATGGGAAGGGAAGGAATGCTTGCCCACTTGGGCTGGGGGAGAGGAGATATTTACATTTTTTCTACTTTCGTGAGCATCCAGTGCTCAGAACCCTCACAACAGTGGAGGGCCCACTGTAATGCCATGGTCTTCTGGTTACTACAATCCCTGGGCCCCCCTTTCTTGTGGAATATATTCTGAGCATTTCCAATCTGAGTGCCAGTCTTTTGACCTGTTGGTGCTCTAGGCTATATTTCAAAGGAAGGAACTGGAAATATTCACATCTGAATATTCCTTGCCTAAGAAAATCTTATGAAATTCATGGGTCACCATAAGTTGTCAGATGAGGGCACGCATGCACGCACACACACATTTAGGTTTCACACTTTTGTTTGTGTTAACATTGTCTATGAAACATAGGTAGTTTCTTTTTTGGTCCTTAAGAGTCTTATACCTGTTGCTTGCAAGTAATACAAGCAACATAATTACTTGTAAGAAGCTAAAAAAAAATTCTCGGTGATGAGAACAGAAACAAGTCACATTTCAAAAGTAAAGCAATAACTAGAAATTAAGTTTCTTTGTCAAAGTAATGGAAAGTGATTTGTATATACTTTAAAAAGATATGTTCAGATATTTTAAGACAAGTTTTTTTCCTTCCAGTTCTTATTCCATTTTATCCATCCTAAGATTGCCACCTCCAAAAAAAAAAAAACCATGAAAACCTAATGACCTATGGGATGAAGAACACAAGTTTAATTAGTATAAGAAATAATGGGAATGTAAACAAGTGAGTTTACAAGCTCTGCTTGTATTCCATTCCTGCTCACTGGTGGTCTTTTTAGCCATTACGAAGAGTTGCAGCCCATCCTTTGGCTTTGGTTTCGTTCCCTACCACACGTCATTTTTCTGAATCCCGGCTATGATGCAGTTGTCTGCTTGGAAGTGAAAAGCTTTTCTGTTATGCTATAGAATTCATGTAGCTGGTATTATAATACATTGTAAGAGACTTTGTCTTGATACTGATAAAATTACATGTGAGATTTGTACTACAGCTACCACAGATAAGTAAGATACCTTAATAGTGCAAGTGTAAGCAACAGTAACATATTAAATTTCTCTGTCAGTGGTTTTAATATTAGCAGCAAAAAGTCTCCACCATCTCTTTTGCTCTTCCCTTCTTCTGCTCTCCTCCCTTTGTCTTTTTCTTCATGTCCCTCAGCCTTAACTTAATTTATTATCCAGTCCATAAAAATCCAACCTTTCTTAATGGCTTCCATGCTATAATCCATGTCTGCAGGTTTTTTTTTCCCAAGGGGAGGGGTTACAATTGCCTTCATTACTTCCTATATTAATCCATTTAGTGTATATCAATGAGGATTTCAAGTTCTGTTACTGCTATTTGTCTGTCTTAAAGACTACTTTCAGTGTTTTAGCATCATGTTAAAAAGGCTAGTCAGACTTCTGTGCTAGCAGCTTCATTAAAATTCTGTTCTGCACATCATCTGACTCACACTTTATAATCTATCAGAACACCTGTTTTCTTTACAATGGCCACAAGGCAGCTCAAAACACTGTGGTATTTAGCATTTAATAATGAGCACGAGATATTATTTTTGACACTTAAAATTTTATTTGGGAAAGTGCATGGAAAAGAGCCAAGCTGAAGGAACAGTCTCCTCTTCCCATTTCATTATGTGTATTTTAATGAAACTTTGACCAATTTGTTGTAAGAATGAGCAGTGGACACTTGTCAATTGGTCCTTGTTTTAATTTGTTGTAAGAAACTGCAGAGTTCTGACTCGGTAATTTCTCCAGATGCAGGTATTGGGACAGAAATTTTAGGAGATTATTTTAAAAAAAACAGAGTGAAATAAATGAACAAAACAAATGGTTAAGTGAAATTCATTCTGCTCTGGAATATTGGAAACTGAACTATACTGGCAACATCTGTCTTCTTAAATGTCTGGTAGTAGGAACAAAACTGGGTGACGTGTTCTTTTTATGTTGATTTTGTTTTGATCGGAACCTTTAGTTTAGGAGTGAGAATCATGTGGTTTTCTAGATGGTGTTGGGCGCCATTTTTCAGAATCTCTAGCCAGCATAACCAATGGTATGTAAGCCTAGGAGTTGTAGGCCAACATATAGAATTCCCATCACTGCTTTAGGGCAATACTAGTTTGAAGTCTAAATTTAAGAACTGACATGTTTATTATTAATCATTATACATGTTTTTCCCATAATTCGTTCAAAGAGCTTAGGAAACCTTCTGTTGTTCTGTTCCTACTGATCATAACAACCTTGTGAGATGAGAGGATGAGAATTACAACTGGCTACTGGTTAAGCTTCATGCCTGGGTGTGGATTTTTTTTTTTTATTTGTATCCCTCCTCTCCATATGGATGGAGGTGGTGAACAACTTACAAACAGCATGTATTTCGATACATTTCTCTACATGCCCCCAACAAGCTGGGTACTCATTTTACCAACCTGTGGAAGGATGGAAGGCTGAGTCAACCTTGGAGCCCGGCAGGATCGAACTCACAACCTTGTGACTTGCAGTACTGGCATTTAACCACTGCGCCACCAGGTTTGAACTCAAAGTTTCCCTAATCCTAGCTCAAATTGTAGTTGCCACAGTGTGTGGATGTGACAGTGGCAGTTCAAATATAGGAAGCCTGATTGAGGGAAAAGTAGCTGAGAGGGAAAGGTGGTAGAGCAAGGGTGTGGGGTGTTGTTTTTTTTCCAAGGGCCTCATTTAATTTCAAAAAATTTCTGGGAGAGAGGTGAATTGGGCCATGGACAAAAGGGTAGAATTAATAGTATCACCATATTTTAGATCATAGCTGCTATTGCTGGTAACTAAGCCTCATGAGAGAAATTTCAAAATTTTTAGAATAGGGAAAAACTACAAAACCTGGGAAAGCACCAAGCCCAGGAGAATGGAACTGTTTTAGGAAGCCAAAGGGGTGCTTAGAAACTAAAGGACTGGATTCATTCAGTCCTTGAGCCTGCAGTCTTCCCTACATCAAAATGCACACATACACCACTATTGGGTAACATGCTACAATTAGGGCAATAACATATAACTCCAAACACACGGCCACTGTCAGTATCAGACTTTATGGTCATTTCTACTTGACTGCAGTAGATCTGGCTTTTAAACCCACATCTGCTACAGCCTGTTCAGTGCTGAGTCCATAGCTTGTAGGGATGGGCATGGGGATACACATGTCAATCTCTGTGTATTGAGAAGGAAAACCTAAAGTGAAACAGTCATCAATTTCAGTTCACCCAGGAAACCTGTATAATCAGGCTTCCACCAGAGCTGTTTCTGGTTCAGTTCAGACCATCCTCATCAACACATTAAGAGTTCAAGAATAAAGGGGGATGTCCCTTCCATGGTTTCTGTGGCAGAACAACCATTTAGGATACTGGTTGATACTAGATATAATATTAATTTACAGCAAGAATAACTGTTTGTTGGAGTCAAAGGGTGTCACCAAATGTTGCAAGCAAGTAACTATCTGTAATGGATGAAAAAAAAATGCTATAGAGCTAATAGAGGACATCCGTTATCTTACCAGTAAGTGGATTAATGGGCTTCTTTTTTTGCTGAAGGGTCTGAATAAACATTTTCATTTACTCCCTGCTGTGTCATTGACAGACAGAGGTGTTATCTGGGAACATTTTAGAGCATACAGTAAACAAAACTACACTCACCTACCAGTAAATGCTTCTCTGGATTTAGACTGTTGTGGAAGCTCTCACATCGTCATCTGTACAGCCACAAAGACCAAGGGGAAAGAAAGGTGACCTTGCTTTTTGAGAAAGACAGGTGCTGTCTCTCTACTAAGTACTATTTGGTGACATGATTTCAGTCCCATCTCAGTTTGTATTGCATGCCCTAATAAATTAGGGAGGGCACCTTGTGGTCTTCCAGATATTGTTGGACAACTCTGGCCATCCCTCAATCGTTAGCTCTGCCATCTAGGCCAACTGGAGTTTCACTTGGACAGCATCTAAATGGTGACAGTTTGCTCACCCTTAAACTAAAGGGAAGCTCTTTAGTGGGTGTAATTACTTTGGAGAGTCAGAAACTTCACATATCTTCTTGGCAAAAGATCTTTTTTCCTCCCCTATTTCCTCCGTTACCAAAGTGAAAGTTCTGAAGTGAGACTTTTTAGGAATCCTGATTTTAAATTTCTGTGTGATTTAAGCTTTTGTTTTCTCTATGTGTCAAGTGCGCCAAGTGATGGTATTCAGTATTCAGTGTGTTGCCTGTGTATGTTTTTGTTTTAACCCTCGCTCAAGGCTATTATATACGGATACTGTTATTAGAGAGATCTCTTCCGAAAGAGGTGATTGCAATGCACATTTTCACTAAAGAACTCCAATCAGCCATCTGCCAAAGCAATGTGGAGTCCAATCAGTGAGCAGATCAGGTGTGGCAGCTAATGGAAAGGAAGGAGGGAAAGATCTTGGCAGGGGAAGGAACTTGTGGACTGACAGAAGCAATATCTGGGTGCTGTAAGCAATCTTGGGCATAGCCCGTTGCTTCAGGTCATATCATCACACTACAGAGTTTTTACAGCTGCATAAGCAGTCCTCCCTCTTGTCAGTGGAACAGCTAACCTTCCCTTACTGTCAGCACTCAGAATTTCCATTTCAAAAGAATATTTATTTTAAAATACCATTCACCTGGTTTCAGTGTCCAAGGGAAAAAAATACGATAACAGATTCAAAGAATTATATTTTTATTAGAATAAAATATCACTTGTTTGATGGACTTCCCTTTTTTGTTTGCAAGTCATCTAAAATAATTATAATATTCTATATGCTACTTAATAAATTGGATACTAAAGATATTTTTTGTCACTGTGTTTTGTTCTCTATTGGATGAATAAAACTCTTTTTACCAAATAATCCTTGAACTGTCTTTGAATTTAATCTGCTCATTAATTTATTACGTTTATGCATTGCAATACTTTGAGGATTTTTTTAAAGGAAATATTGCATGAAAATGACAATTTTGCTGTTGTATCAGCTTGTTGGGTGAATTCAAGTCATTTTGAACCCTAAGGCGAACCTATCACTGAATTTTCTTGGCAAGATACGTTTGGAGGGGTTTCTACATTTGTCTTCTTCTCAGGCTGAGAGACTGAATTGCCCAAGGTCACCCAGTGGGTTTCTATGCCTGAGTGGGGATTTGAAATCTGTTCTCCAGTCATAATCCAGCACTCAAACTGCTGCACCATGCTTACTATTTTGTAAAATGCAAAACAAAAAAGTTACCTCTACTTAGAAATTGGGTGTCTGTGTTCCTTACTTTTTTTCCCCTTCAGATTTGACAAGCAATACTCATTCTGGCATAGATTTCTGGGTTTAATTTGCATGGTTTAGTCTTTAGTCATCGTTTTAAAAGGTATGTAGCAAATAATCATGATTTCAAACCTGATTCATAGAATCATAGAGTCGGAAGGAACCCTACAGGCCACCAGGTCTAATTTCCTGCTTCGTGCAGAATCTCCAGCTACAGCATCCGCAGCAGGTAGCTGTCCAGCCTCTTTTGGAAGATTTCTAGAGCAGGATGCCCCTCTCTAGGCTATTGACTCCTCTGCTGCACTGCTCTCACTGTCATGAAGTTCCTTCTAATGCATACTTTAAAACATATGGCTGCATACTTTGTGTGATTTCCACTGCGTTTTTCAGGGAACTTCAAGTACGAAGAATATTTTCCATGGGATGACTCACTTTCCTCACAAGCTAGTGTGCATTTCTAATCTATGATTAAAGCTTTAGTTGATTTATTTGAATGTCTCAGTTGAACATGTATGAATTTTTGGTTTGGCCTAGTGGGTGAGAAAACCATACGGAAGCAGTTGTACTTAGCAGTTCAGTTGGGGTGGAAGAAAGAGAAAGATGGGAGGTATAAGCTATGTTTTCCAAGAATAAGAAATTAAGCCTTTATCAGCTTCTATTAGGTAAGATGGCCAAAATCCTGTATCAGAATAACTATGTACTTAGTTAAGTAATTTCTCCTGATCCAATCCCCCAAAACCCAATAGAAGCATCACCCAACTGTGCTGTGATCAGGGGCAGAATGACCCTCTTTCTCCCCATGCAGCTGATGCCTAGTAAAATAGGTTGGGTGTAGTGCATTACAATCATGGCAGTAGTGTCAAAATCATGACTACGCATTCACAGTCACTACTTAGTCTCCATTCTGGCACTATTGCCATGATTGTAATGCACCTCATCCAACCTATTTTACTAGGCATGAGCTGCATGGGGAGAAGGAAGGCCATTCTGCCCATGATCAGAGCATGTTTGAATGATGTTTCCATCAAGCTTGGGAAGGCAGGTGAGGAGAAATTATTTAGTTTAGTACTTATTTAAGTGTAAATTGATAAAGGATTCCAGCCTTATCATGAGAGATAAGCTCTGTGCCCTAAATATTTGGAAACAACCTAAAACGCTATACAGAAATAAAGGCAGATAAAAATACATAATATAAATTTCACTGCCAAGAATTTATGCTTCCATCCTTCCATCCAATAAAACTCTATTACGTAATTCAAGATGATAAGGGCTTTATTTCCTATCTTGGGCAAATTCTGCTCCTCAGCCCTCCATCTCGAAATATCCATGTCAATCTCCATTTCTCTTTCTGAAAATTGAACTACTAAGTAAATGTCCTTTTGGTTTCTCACTCATTCGTCCAAACCAAAACTTCATTGGGATCACATTATGATGCCTCCACACTGATTAAAAAGATCAGAAGATCCCAGATTATGTCCACTCCACTTTTCAAGATGGTGCGAGGTGAGTGGTGGAAAGCTTACCCCATCAACCTTTACTTGTTTGGGGTAAGGGAAATGTCCTGAAAAGGGTGCTCGCAGCTACTAAGAAAGTGCTCAATAACATAATTTCAGCAAGGATCATGGACACTGAAGCGTGTACAAGATTCATCCCAGTAGAAGATCTAAAAAGTGACAATTTTATTAGGCAATTGAATAAGAAGATGTTTTTAAACAGAAGTAAATCAAGCAATGCAGAATTGATTAAAATGTGGACAGTGAAATGTACTACAGGTGTACAGAGTAGTTTCAGTCAGTTAAGCACACATATTGTATGGCTTATTAAACAAATGAAACATGTCTTGCCTCGTGGTAATACTGAGTTGTTACAGAACATATAGAAGTACATTAGTTTAGAGCATTTAAACAGCAAGGTGTTTTTAACTGATAAATAAGAGTAGGCTAATGGTGGGGAGGGGAAGTAAAAGAAAGCATCCCTTCTCTGGTGAGGTACTGATGCTAGTTTGCTTAGATGGTCCTAAGACTTGTGTGTGTGTGTGTGTGTGTGTTCGCACATGCATGTGTGTATGCCTTCAAGTCAGTGTCTCCTTATGGTGACCCCATGACTCACAGACTAAACATTTCTAATGGTATACTAATAACAGAGGCAGACTGATCTCCTCTGCCTACAAAATGAGACTTTTGAAAATGGGATTTTGCGTTGGGTTTTTTGGTCAATGAGGCATTGAAATAGGAAGTTAGTGTCACTTGCAAACTTGGCATCAGTTATTCAGGAATTTAATTCTGAAGTTTTTCTTCCTGATGTTGTCACCTCTAAAGGCAAATGAGCCAGGAGAGAAATAAAACTTTTTCAAAATAGAAATATCCCCTAAGCATTTCAATGGTTGTCTAATCAGTCTAACAGAAAGAAGAAGCAATAGCCTGGTTCACGTGTAATGCCAAATTCAATTTTGATGTTATGTACAGAAGTTTTGGAGTAATTCATTCTTCTTCTTCTGTCCTCTGGTATGACATGAGAAGGACATTACAAGCATCAACTTTATTTTTCAACTAACAGATACTTTTGCTAATGTTCTGTTATAATTAGGCACTGTGGTTAAAGTTAACCACAAGTTTTGGTAACATAGCCAGCTAATTAAACACAGGAGTTTCAACCATGGCATTAAACACTATCCACAGTTTTTTCTGAGTTTAAACATGACAACAGTCCATGGTTGGTTGAACACAGAAACAAATGCCAGGGTGAGGGAGTAGATTAGAAAGGGGGTGCTCTGTCCCAGAACTTATGCATATAATGCTAAACTACAGATTAGCACTACTTGTAAATATATCTAATTAAATGTAACAATGAGCATATTTGCCCTCATTTTGGGGTCCTGAAATACATCCAAGAGAAGGTAATCCATCCCAAACACCATGTAGTGTGACTGTCTAGCCAGTATAGGGTAGTGGTTTGAGCTCTGGACTACAACCCTGGAGATTTCCTGCTTGCCCATGGAAACCCACTGGGTGACCTTGGGTGTATCACACACTTAGCCCCCAGAAAATCCCATGATAGATTCACCTTAGGGTCTCCATGAATCAGAAGCAATTTGATTGCATACAGCAGCAGCAACGACAACAACAACACAACTGCCTGAGGCAGATGAAATTACAATACAAAATCAACAAAATGGGAAGAATTCTAAGTTGTAATTATTATTGGGAAATATTTCATTCAAAATGAAACCAGCCTTTCCATGTTTCCTGAACTTGTTTACGAAGAAAAAGGAGAAGTTCTTCAAGGTCATATCAAAGCCATAGTTGTATTTTACATTACTTTGTTTTAATCTTAGTTATGTAACTCTCAGAGAAGCTGCAGTTTGCTCCACAGGACTAAGATATCTTTCAGATATAGCCCAATGGAGATAATGTATTGTGATGAAATTTCTTACACAGCTATCAGAGATAATAAAGAAAATTATAGGTGTGGTTTTGTGTAGGTTAGTTCTTATTTTTAATCTTCTTGCTTATGGCAACTGAGGGTTGAGGTTAATGCTGTTCATGTAATGAATATAAATCCACTGAGATCAAAATATCAGTTAAAATTGACGAAGTGCTTAGAAAACTCACTCAGAGATCCAGACTTCCTGTCTCATGAATTAAGCTATTTTTAAACTAAGGACACAAAATTAGCCGTGATGCTGTAGATAAGCTTTGTCTCTTGGTAAAGCTGGACTGATGGAGGCCTGTAGCTGTCATCTTCATTCTGTACGCTGACTTTCCTTCTAACTAAAAGCAATCCATGGCATTGATTTAAGAAGGAGGTACTTCAAGAACAGAAATTGTTCTTTTCTAGGATGTGCCTGCTTTCTAGCCCACTGTTTTAAGTATCTTACGTACCTCATGCATTTATAATAGAACCTCAGATTTACAGACATCCCCTGTTTTTTTTGACTATCTACTTTTCAATGATCCACTCTTTTAACCCTTTTCAATTATAGCCAAAAGCCATACATTTGATGGATGGGCCAGTCTTTCAACCTATTTCATCATATTTCCACAACCTTCTGCGCACTTCTGCAACCATGCACTGCTTTTTCTCACAGTCCACACTTATAAAGAATAGCTTTAAAAAAGAGTGGGTTCCCCATTTTTATGATTTCCAGTTTTTAACAGTGCTATAATTCCTAAGCAGGGGACATCCATATTGGTATTAGTGAGAGTGCGAGAAAAGAGAGAGAGAGAGAGAAGCACTGTAGTGATCTCTTCAGACTGAATCATCACAGAGCACAGTTGACATCATATTGAGATATGACCATTTGAAGTATCAAGTAGAAATTGGGTTACTCAAAGTAAACATCACACCTGGGTCAGTTTCCCTTTACAATCTGATTGAGAGTCAAGCTTTACCATGTTCTTATACATCGGCATGTTTTGTAGACACATGCCATTATTTATAAACTTATTTTCAGGAAAAACATGATTCTTTCCTTCCTTCTGTTCATTAGGGCTGCCTTTTCCTTTAACTGAAGGAAATCATAGATTCATGCAACAGTAGAATCATAGAGTTGGAAGAGACCACAATGGCCATCGAGTCCAACCCCATACCATGCAGGGACACACACTCAAAGCAACTCCAGCAAATAGCCATCCAGCCTCTGTTTAAAACCTCCAAAGAAGGTGACTCCACCACACTCTGACCCTTTCTGCACCTTACCTTTGTGTGGTGCTGAGGGGATCACGCAAGTAGCCTCTTGCGAGAGGCTCTTGCGTTCCCACTGCTTTGGTTCCATAGGAGCTGCCGGCCACCTCTTCCTTCTGCAGTGCAGCCGGATATTTTCCCAGGCTGTGCTGGGGGAGGAAGCCGAGGGCTGCGGCTCCAGAGCTCCACACACAAGGTAGGTGTGTGTGGGGCCCCGGAGCAATGCACTACAAGCCGAAAATGAAATAGTGCATGATCAGTGCCTGCCAGCTCCGGAAGCATCGCACGATTGCGAGGACGTCATCTGAAACGCTCCAGAGGCCCTTTCGCTTGGCAAATGCCATGTGGAAAGGGCCTCTGAGACAGCATAATCCACTGTCAAACAGCTCTTAGGTGAAATCTCTTTTCCTGTAGATTGAATCCATTGCTCTGTGTCCTACTCTCTGAAGCAGCAGAAAACAAGCTTGTTCCATCTTCAATATGACATCTCTTCAAATATTTAAACATGGCTATTGTGTAACCTTTTCTTTTTCATCATGCTAAACAGCTCCCCTAGCCACTCCTTATAGGGTATAAACCTTTTTTTTTTCTAATAAGACCCATAACCAAAGATTTTGCATGTGAAATCATAGCTCCTTAGGTCCCACCATCCCTCCTTTAGTCTTTTCAATCAACATTCTTCAAAGATTTACTTCTGTGTATAAACCAGTTATAAGTTGCTCTATATAAATGTTTCCCTTTTAATTTCTCCCTCTTTTTCTGAAGTTCATGGTTCCTTTGTGTCTTCCCTCAGAACTTTGTTTTAGGATTAATTAGAGTTTTGCGTGCAGGAAATGAGCACATAAGTTGCAGGTGACATATGTGTTTTAATTCATTGTTAAACATTAATCTGTGAGACCATAGCCATTGCGCCTATGACATCTGAATGTTACGGCTGACACAAGACCACCTACACAGAAGAAAGGAGATTAAAATATATCAAAAATGGAAGACTGCCAAAGGGATCACACATACACATGCACACAGTCTTATACACATTGCACACATATGTGCATACATGCACATCCCACATGTACATGCTTTCCTCATGCTAACAAAGACTCTTTGGCTAGTGCAAGAGAATAGATTACTGGTGAATGCTGTAGTCTGTCTCTAGCAGCTTGGCTCTCTCCCTCTCCTGAGAACCTGAAAGACATATAAAGAAAGCTTCCTTAGTAGAGCCCATGCTCCAAGCACTTTGTAATGCAGGGAAACAATTAGCTGTCTTTCAAGGCTTTTGGAGCCTGGGCACCTAGTTCAACAGTAGTTTCCCCTCTCAGCTCAGAGGACAAGGAGAAAAAGCTGTCATTGATATCTGCTGTCTCACAGCCTTGCCATGCAGGGACGTGACACGCGATACCTTGTCTTACGGGCAAGAAAAATAATGAACAGATTTTTTTTAAAAGGCAATATAGAACAATATAGATGGAACACACTCACATGCAATACATAGTAGAAAAAGCCTAACATGTTTTTTTAAAAAAAATCTAACTACTAAAAAGGCTTATTTTGCTATTATTAAAAAAAAGTTTTGTATGATGAGACAAATAAATATTCCAAATCTTTGATTGATCGATCGATTGATTGATTGACAACAGACTGACTGATTTGCTCCATTGCCTCCTACAGGTATAAGTCAAAACACTCTGTAAAATTTTTGCTGTGGGTGCTAAATTGTTTATATTCTATGTTTGCTGTAGGAAACATCACCTGATAAAACATGTCCACATTAAGCATAGCATAGCCCCTGAAGGAGTCCTTCAGTAAAGATTTGAGATGCTACTTTCTCTTGGATTGCACCATACATCCAGTTTCTTGATTTCTTTCTAAAGTAGGAGGAAGCCTTGATGCAATGAGGCAGATAATCTAACCAGGTTAGGAAAGTTATCATCCTAGGCCCTTTCTGTAACTCACCTTCTCTCAGCGCTGGGGTGCGGGGATCACACAAGCAGCCTCCAGCGAGAGGCTCTCGTGTCCCTGCTGCTTCAGCTCCGCACGAGCTGCCTGCTCCCAAGCAGGCAGCACGAGAGCCCCACCTCTTCCTTCTGCAGTGCAGCCTGGGAGTTTCCCAGGCTGTGCTGGGGCAGGAAACATGACCGATGTGGCTCTGGAGGCTCTGCACGCATGGCAAGTGCATGCGGGGACCTGGAGCAATGCGTGATCGCACACCATTTTCAGCTGAAAGCTGAAAATGAAAAAAAGCATGAGCAGCGCCTGCCCTACCCTGGAGCGTTGCACGATTGTGAGTGTGTCATGCAGATCACTCCTCACAATCGCACAACACTCCAGGCGCCCTTTTGCATGGCAAATGCCGTGCAAAAGGCTAGCTAGATAGCCATGGTTGTGGTGGTGGTTGTATGCCTTCGAGACATTTCTGACTTATGCTGATCATAAGGCAAACCTACCACAGGGTTTTCTTGGCAAGACTGATACAGAGGGGATTTGCCTTTGCCTTCATCTGAAGCTACAAGAATGTCACTTGTCCAAAATCACCCAGTGGAATTCCATAACTGAGAAGGGATCCAAACCCTGGTCTCCAGAGTCATTGTTTAATGCTCAAATGACTCTATCCCACCAACTCTCTAGATATCCACAGTACTGACCAGGAATTAATGCACATACAGCAGAGGTGTTTTGAAAGGTTTGCTCTTTTAACTACAGCTGAACACAGGGAGGGTTGTACTAGCTAGTTTTCCATTAAATGTTACCTTGCCTCTTTAGCTGCCTTATCAGTGGCAACAAAAATGGACAGGACATTTTCCCCAGCCACCATCTGTCTATCTTCAGTTTTTCTTCCAAGACAGAACAAAATCTCAATCCTTTACAAAAAGTGACCACAAAGTATAACTGCCTGGCTGCTTGGTTTTTATGAAGCTCATGTCAATTAAACAAGCTTAAAAGACATTTGGTAGAAAAATGCATGTTCTTATGCCCCACAAACATATAGGCCAGTAAGTAAATAACACTGAGTTTGGGTAGGCTTTTATATTTATGATTTGTGATGGAGCTGAAGCCAGACTCATTAAGTACTTTTAATAACTACTAAAAATATGTTGTGGGTTATTAGTTGCTAACAATATAAAATGAGCCTTTTGACAAATTCCTTTGTATGACTCTTAGATTTTTTTACAAAAAAGCTTCAATAATTAAAATCACCAGTGAAACTCAAATTCTAATTAGTGACACAGGAGTGTAAGAACTCAAAAAAAATAGTTTGCATGACAATGAAACTGTGCCACAAAAAATGTATACCTCTGTGTGAAAGAAAATGAGTCATAGATGCTCCCCTTTCCCTTTGCCTTGTAAAATAAATCTTAGTACTCAAATAGAGCAATTATTTCATTCCTAGAATATCAGGAAATCATTTCTGAATATACCATGAAGTGCAGCGGCTGTGGAACTCTTCTCTAGTATTTTAAAGCAAGTAGCTTGATTGAAGCTGGTGTAATTAAGTGACATTAATGAGAATAAATAACTCAAAATTATCTCTCTCTTTTTTCAGGCTTACCTGGTTTAAAATGAGTCTGTGATGACTCTTAGGATATTTTAAAATTAATGGATAGCTCAGGCTGATAGACTGATAGAAAAATGAGACAGAAACAAAGTAAATTAAAGTAATCAGCATGTGATGTATACAATGCCAACTGAGGACTTACAGCACGTATCCCTCTTTATATACGGCTAAATCCTTTCTGGTAAGACTGTTTCCAACTGATGTAGGAAGGCTTCCTCCAGTGCTTGATGAAAGCTTGAATACAGATAGGGTTGCCAGGTCTCACGGTACTTGCTGACATTTCAGGAAATTGCTTTGCGCCCCATGTCTAAGGTGAGAAGGCAAGTCTCAGGATAAGTACTGCTAAAGGAGAGGAGAAATCTAGGAGTCTTGGTAGATCACAAGCTGAACATGAGTCAGCAGTGTGATGCGGTAGCCAGGAAAGCCAACACGATTCTTGGTTGCATCAATAGGGAGTATGGTGTCTAGATCGAGGGAGGTAATGGTACCACTCTATTCTGCATTGGTTAGACCTCATTTGGAATACTGTGTCCAGTTCTGGGCACTTCAATTCAAGAAGGATATTGACAAGCTGGAACATGTCCAGAGGAGGGTGACCAAAATGGTGAGAGGCCTGGAAAACATGCCCTATGAGGATAGACTGAGAGAGCTGGGTATGTTTAGTCTGCAGAAAAGGAGGTTAAGAGGGGACATGATAGCCATGTTTAAATATTTGAAGGGATGCCACGTAGAGGAAGGAGGGGGTCTAGCCCACATTTTACTAGCTTCGATGCAAGAATGTCATGGGGAACTTTGTCAAAGGCCTTACTGAAATCGAGATATGCTACATCCACAGCATTCCCTTCATCTATCAAGCTAGTAACTCTATCATAAAAAGAGATCAGATTAGTCTGGCATGACTTATTTTTGAGAAATCCATGTTGACTTCTCGTGATTATTGCGTTGTTTTCTAAATGATTAGAAACTGAACGCTTAATGATCTGCTCCAGGATCTTTCCGGGTACCGATGTCAGGCTGACTGGGCGATAATTATTTGGGTCCTCTTTTTTTCCCTTCTTGAAGATGGGGATAACATTTGCTCTCTTCCAATCTGCTGGAACTTCTCCTGTCCTCCAAGATTTCTCAAAAATTATAGCAAGCGGTTCCGAAATGACCTCTGCCAGCTCTTTTAATATCCTAGGATGCAATTCATCTGGCCCTGGAGACTTGAATTCATCCAATGCAGCCAGGTATTCCTGTACCACCTCTCTACTTATTAAGTGCCTCATTTCCTCTGCTTCCTCCCCTGCTCCCCTACCGCCAGGTTGAGTGCTTGTGTCCTTCTGGGAAAATACGGAGGCAAAGAAGGTGTTAAGTAGCTCTGCCTTTTCTCTCCCCCCTGTGAGTAATTCGCCATCTTCTCTGCGTAGCGACCCTACTGTCTCCTTCTTTTTCCTTTTGCTGCGGACATATTTAAAAAAACCCTTTTTATTGTTTTTAATGTCTCTGGCCAGCCTAAGTTCGTTCTGTGCTTTAGCCTTTCTGACCTCCTCCCTACATCTCGTGGCTACTTGCTTAAATTCTTCTTTGGTGGTTTCCCCCTTCTTCCATTTCCTATAAGTGTTTCTCTTAACTCTTAGCTCAGCTGAGAGTTCTTTAGTCAACCATTCTGGTTTCTTCAGATGCCTTCCATTTTTCCTCCTTATTGGCACAGTTTTAGACTGTGCCGTCAGTATCTCCTTTTTAAGGAACTCCCATGCCTCCTGAACTCCTTTCCCTTTCACTATTCCTGACCACGGAATTCCAGCCAGCAGCTCCCTAAGTTTACAGAAGTCCACTTTTTTAAAATCTAAGACGAGTGTCTGGCTACCCTTATCTTCTCCTTCCCACTGAATGCTAAATTCCAACAGGGCATGGTCACTCCCCCCTAAAGATCCAACCACTTCTACCTCATTCACAAGGTCATCCCTGTTGGTCAAGACCAGATCTAGAATATTTGATCCCCTTGTGGCCTCTTCCACCTTCTGGACCATGAAGTTGTCTGCAAGACAAGCAAGAAACTTGCTGGACCTTGCTGTCTTGGCAGAGTTTGACTGCCAGCATATATCCGGGTAATTGAAATCTCCTATTATTACTGTATCTCTCCTCTTTGAATGTTCAGTCATTTGGTTGAGGAAGGCGTCATCCAAGTCCTCAGCCTGGGTTGGAGGTCTGTAGTAAACCCCCACCAGAATATCCCTATTGTTTCTCGCTGCCTTAATTCTTACCCAAATGCTCTCTACCTGGCTTTCTGGGTTTAAGCCCAGGATCTCTTCACAGGTGAAAACATCCTTGACATACAAGGCTACTCCTCCTCCTTTCTTGTTTGGTCTATTTTTACAAAATAGGCTATACCCCTCTATTCCTATATTCCAATCATGAGACTCATCCCACCAGGTCTCAGTGATGCCTATCAAATCGTATTTATTTTCTTGTACTAGGAGTACAAGCTCATCCTGCTTGTTTCCCATACTCCTTGCATTAGTGTAGAGACACTTAAGTCCCCAGGCCCTTCCTGCAAGTCCTGTACTATTGTTTCTACTCCTCCCGCCATTGGCCGCTTGTACTACTTGTCCAGTATCATTTGGGCCTTTTCCCCCTGTGTTCTCTGAGTCCTTGCCCTGAATAATATTGTCTCCCTCCCCAGTGGATCTTAGTTTAAAGACCTCTTAATCTTCCTTGCAAGACTGTTTGCAAAAACATTCCTGCCCAGTTTTGTGAGGTGCAGCCCATCCCTTGCCAGAAGCCCATGTTCATGGAAATTCAGGCCATGTTCCAAAAACCCAAACCGTTGTTGGCGGCACCATGTGCGGAGCCAGTTGTTGACCTCTACTATTGCCCTTTCCCTACATTATATTAGCAGCATTAGAACTTTTCCTTCTGGCCATTGTCTATGTGGACACATGCCGGATTATCTTGCAAGTGATACACAAGTCATGCCCCATGACATCGCAATGCCCAATCTTAGGTTTGGCCCTGAACATTCAGGGAAATTTCTGACAATGCTGTACATAGATATGTTTTGGGCCCCTCCTGAAACTGCAAACCCTAGGATTCTATAGGATGTTGAAAGTGGAATCATAGCGCTATAACAGTCTAGTGTGGAAATGGCCATAGCTGTGTTTAGAATTTGCACAAATATAAGGGGTAAAAACTCTTAGAGTATTGGAGGTGGACTATCTCACTACACTTTTCTTCTGATCATCTTCTGACAGTCAAGCTACCATGACTCCAGGTTTATGTAGTGTAAACAGCATGCCAAAGTCCCATTTTAAGGATAAAACAGTCCCAACTAACAACACAAAAGAAGATATTCCATCTCTGAATAAGCATTACTGAATTTTACCGAAGAAGGTTGTTACTGGGGTTGTATGGACATATGTGTGTGTGTGAAGGGGCTTTTTGTTAGGGCCTTTTCGCACCTTATCTTGTCTTAGAGACTTTTGGTGTGGGTCCTGGCATCAGCCTTGATGGGAGGGAAGCACAACAGCAGCACTCCCCTCTGCAGCAGCTGCCTCTGGGATCCAGGAAGTGCAGTGGCACTGCCAGTTCCTACCACAGTGCAGCCAGGTACTGTCCCAGCCTGTGCTGGGGCAGAAAGTGCAGCCATAGTGCTTCTAGGGCCTCCACAAGAAAGGTAAGTGCAGGCATGTAGCAGGATGGTGGCACAATTGCCAATCATTGACAGGAAAAACCTGTCAATGATTTGCAGTGCAGTTGCCCCACCTGAGGATGGGAGAAGGACAGCACTGTGACAACATCATGCATAAGCATTGTCGTGGTCCCATCCTTCTCCCATCCCTATGGTGGGTTGGGAGGATGAAGCAGAAAGAGCCTTAATGTTGTGTTTCTCCTTAACATTACATTTATTCAGAATTTTTAAGGGAGTGTGTATGTCTATGATGTGTGAAGAGAAATGGATTTGTTTTCCATTTCTCTGTGCAAGCTTTGAAAAACATAGAAAGGGAGGGGAGAGAGCACTGGAAAAGGGGACATTGCAGCAAATATTGGGTCAAAAGACAATAAACATTTAGAAAGAGAAATATTGAGGGTCTGTTTGGGGCAAGTACTTCATATTGCAGCGTTACTGATTTGATGTTCATGAAATAGATGTTTCAGCCAGCAAATGTGGGGACCTTCCTTCTGCTCTCCGGCAGGATCGTGCAAAGCTGCATCCTGTATCAAGCTATGTTTCTTTGCTGCAGTTAATGACTTTTCAAAGTTGTCTGTTGTAACTGTACAAAATGGCATTACTCTATCACTTCTTTCTCTGAGCCACATAAACAGAACACAACTGTTGAGAAGAGGAAAGGATTATTTCTATTGTTTTGCATTCTTCATTTCAGAAGAATCAAAGATGAGCCAAGTTTAAAAGTGGCACCAGTTAATGCAGCATAAAAGTGATGCGTGAAATGTGACATCTCTTTAACGCAGAGAGAAAACACTTCCCTCCACTGAGTGCTTTTAAATGCAAAATATTGACACATCCTTATTAAATCATACAAAAGGCTTTGTTCAGAGAGAGAATCTTATAGAATGGGTAGTGTCACGTGGTCTTATTCCTATTTATGAAATATGATAACAGAAAAAAAGGTGTGCTGGAGTACAGCAACTATCTTTATACACCTGTTTCAGCTTCAAAATGTTTTCCATTTCACACATCAGATACTAATTAGCAAATATCTAATTAGTGTTAGAAGATTAATCGCTCATGGGAGTTTTGAGGCTTTGAGCTTTCATGCATGCAAAAATAGTGCCACTTTAGGTACATTTGTAAAGGTACAGTAACTTTAAATGGTACAGTTTTTATTTTCCTGTGAAATGCTGTAAAGTACAGTTAAAAATAAAATTAAAAAAAACCAGAAATGCTTTATAAAGACAAATGTGTAAATATAGTACAGGAAAGCTGATACATTTTGAGGCTGTGATCTTAGGGACTGCTTGACATTGTACAGATTATTGGTGACAAGTGAGATTTCAGGGCTGACTCCTTCTGTATGGAGATGTGTCCCATCAGTGACTGGTGGAGAGGATTTTTCTGCACGTTCCACCACTGGGTGAATCTCACAATGTTGAATGAAGAAAGCTGCCCAGGCATCTATGGCCCTTTTCACATGTCGTTTTTGAAGCGAAAGGGTCCCTTGAGCATCGCGTAAATGTGAAGAGCGGTCTGCATGATGCACACATTTATGCAACACTCAAGGGCCTGACACAGACCACGCACGCATCTTGTCATTTTAGGCTCAAAGCCAAAAGTGCTGTGCGGTTGCGCATCGCTCCGGGGCCCTGCGCACACTTACTTGGTGTGTGGAGCCTCGGGAGCCAGGCCAGTCACACGTCCTCTCCTCAGTGCAGCCTGCGAGGTCCCAGGCTGCACTGCGAACGGAAGAGGCAGGGCGTTTGCACGATGAGGAAGGCTGCAGGAGCGTTCCTCCCAAGCCTTCATGAGCGAGCCGAGCAGCCCAGCACCGGGAAAAGGTAAGGTGCAAAAAGGGCCTATGTTAGCCTGTTTCGCTCTAAGATGGGCTTCAGTAGTCTCCTTTTGTGAGAACTAAGATGTATGGTGGCTTTTTCACAATTTTATTTTGAAGCAAGTGCACTCGGATGTCTGTGGCTTGATACCTCAAAAACTTCAAGCAAAGTTATATTGTAGAAGAGTTGAGCACCTTCTGCCTGTTCAATATGAGTGGAACTGCAGATGGTGAGTGTTGAGCACATTTATTGCCATAGTATACCCTTAAAGCTCTCTGAGGGAGGACTCTGCCCGCTCCAGTCCAATGGGAGGATGCCTAACAGCAGGAGAAGGGACCAGTCCCGTAACTCTGTCCCTTGGACTATGTGCTCTGCCACTTTGTGAATGACAAAGATACTTCAGCTTCAAATTTATGCACAGAGGATACATTGGGATTCATTTAGATTAATTTCAATTTAAAACAAAAGCAAAATAATCCCAGGCACATACAGATCAATCAAAACTCAGTTAAAGTGGAGGGAAAGAGTAGAAATTTGGTAACTTGCAGGTAACAGTATTAAGTGCAAGAAGAAAAGTAAAAAGGAGGCTAATTTTGAAAGTATGTTTATTTTATATGTGAAGTACCTCTGAAAATAATTTCAATAACACATTTACATCCAGCTGAGCAGAAATGCTGAAGGGCTTCAATGTCTCATGTTGGGCATTCCCACTTAAACATTTCAAGTATTAAACATCTTAAAACTGAAAATAGTGATGAAGTCAAATGCTTCAGCATTTGACTTGAGAGCTTAAACACTTGTGAGATTGTTGTGTTGTGTAGTAGAATATATTATTGGTCCCGAGGACACTGTCTAGGCCAGGGATTGACCATTGTAGCTGGTCCAAAACTGATATTGTTTTATGTTATACAGTACAGATGTGGGTCTGCTACCTACCCCCCCTCTCTCACACACACATACACACATAGAAAGAAAGAGAGAGAGAGAGCAGCTATAGCACTATGATATCACTTTCACTGCCATGACTCCCTCCAATGAAATCTTGGGATTTTCAGTTTTGTGGAATATTTAGAATTCTCTGCACTACAGTTTTCTGCCAGAAAATTCTAAGCACCTCACAAAACTACAAATCCCATGTTTCCATAGGACTGAGCCATGGCAGTAAATGATATCAAAGAACTATAATGGTGTAGTGTAAAAGATACCCTTTATAAAAGGTGAACTCCCACTCCTGGCTCTAGAGGAGGGGCAGAAAAAAGCATGGTCTAGGGAGTCTTGAAGGGCTGAGTGCCACAAAATCAGACATGGAGAGTCACTTTACTTTTCCTGAGAATGTGGTTCCAAATAATTCAAAAGGCTGTCTCTATTTTGGTTTCAGGAATGACCTATGCTGGGCAATGTAGCCTGATATTTGAATACTCTGTACCTCTACCATGGCTTGCCTCTTTCTTTCTTTCTTTCTTTCTTTCTTTCTTTCTTTCTTTCTTTCTTTCTTTCTTTCTTTCTTTCTTTCTTTCCTGCACCTCACCAAAAAAAAAAAAAAAAGAGGATAGCTTATGAAAAATGAATGTGTAAACTCGCACATAACTTACTCAGAGGCCTAAATTCTCTGAAGAGACCAGATTCCATCTGGTCTGGAAAGCTAAGCAGGGCCAGGCCTTGTTAGTACTTTCATTGGGGGGGGGCCACCGAGGAATACCAGGTTTTGTGGGCGACATGCCAGAGGAAGGCAATGGCAAATCACTTCTGTGTCACTTGCCTAAGAAAATCCTATAGAATTCCTGGGGTTGCCGTAATCCAACAGGCAACTTGAAGGCAATGCCACATGCAACTCACTTGGCATTTCTACTTAGAATTTCATTCAAATTGTTGTTTAATACTCATGGTTATGGAAACAAGGTTAGAAACTTTGAGAATAGTTGGTCATTTTATCCAGACAAGTATTTTATCCAGACAACTCTACCTCTGTCTGAGAAGAGAAGCCCCCTCCCCCAATTCTGAATCTTTCTCAGTAATTCTGAAAATGGGATGTAAATAGAGCATCACATGTATTGTTAGCATTTTACAAACAAGGAAATTAAAACAACAAACACAGTGGGCCCATGAATTGTTTCCAGGACCCCCTCCCCGTGGGTACCCAAAAATGCACATGCTCAAGCCAGCCTTGTGAAGTTTACAGAGAAACTGCTAAGGCTTATAAGCCTTTGTGAGGCAAGTGAGGCAAGGCTTATAACCCCCTCTTAAAAATGGTGTAGGACAGCAGCAGAGCCAGCAGCAAGCCCTAACCACCAGGTGTGCCACATTCCTCGGGTACTTCCACCTCTGAGGAGCACCTCAGCTGGGATCCCTGGAGGCAGAGGAACCAGAAGAATGTGGTGCACCTGGCAACTGGGGCTTGCCACCATTGTTGCCCTGTGCCATTTTTTAATAGGGGCTTGCTGTATAAACCTCACCTTGCATTCACAGTCCCTTTACAAGCCCTTATTAAAAATGGTACCAGATAGCTGCTTCTGCCTTGCAGAGGAATCCTGCTGCCTCAAAGGCAGAAACAGATGGCTAGCACGCTGCCCACTGCAAATTCAAATGTACAATAGTGCGTACATTTGAATCCGTGGTGGTTTGAATTTGTGGATGGTAAACCCAGGGATATGTTGGGCCCACTGAACAAGTGAATCCAATTCCAAATAATGTTATGGCTGTCTGATTTGGCAGGACAGTTCCAGTGAATCCTCTGTCCTCCCTCTTTTTAATGTGCTTTCAAAATGTCCCAGCTTCTCTCTCCTCTTTTGTCCTCAGCTTGCTTTTCAGTTGCTGCAAACTGAATTCAAAGTGCAAAAGTAGTTTTCAGTCAGTTAACTCTGCTGGGGGAGAGGAAGGGAAGGGGAGAGGCTTGCCCTTCTCAATAGCAACTGCTCTCTCTGCTAGTTTGTCCGTTCTTCTTCATTCTTAACTTCACCATCTGGACCACATTCTGATGTTGCTTGGCCACATCTGTCCTAGTTTTCAACTGTGAAATGTTAGGAGACATATAAGTGTATGTGTTATATTAAATTGTTTTGAGGCAAATTCTCATGCTCTTTCTCACCCACCCATCCACGCGCACACACACCTTATTCAAAAGCTAGGGAATATTCTTGAGTTAGATTAATCATATTAAATATTTTGCTCTTGGGCCTGTATTCCAGATTTCAACAGTTGAATTAGAACTGAGGACATTTCTTACTTAACTGTTCAGATATTTACTATGGCTGTATTGAAAAAAAAATGAAAGAAACTTAAGAGAAAGATTGTGCTTGTATCAGCAAAAGAAGTCTCTCTCACACACACACACATACTACACACATACGCACACACATACTTATTTCAAGGGTAAATCAGTAGGTCAAGGCAGAAGCCTATTCCTGCTTGAAAGGAAAAGTGAAATGTTGAAGGCTGGTAAAACAATGCTCAGAACAGTAGTGTTACATAGGATTAACAAAAGGGTGGAGCTATTATTGCTGGCGAGAGCTGTTCCTATAATTTATTGGATGTCAAGTGCTTTTACCTTGACCTGAATTCCAGTTCCTGTTATTCTGATGTCTGCTTCTCACTCCTTCCTCAGTGAATATCTAAACAAAGAGACAAGTTGCAGTTTGATCATATTTTCAGTGTGTGTGTGTTTGTGTGAATGGGGGGGAATACAGTTATACAGTTAGAACCTAACTTTTCCCTGTACAAACTACATAAAGGCTGAAAGGTGTTTGAAAAGTGTTCTTTCTGAGCTGACAGTCTTCAGAAATCTAAGACTTCTTTTCATACATTTGCCTATACATTTGCATTGCTTTTAAACTCACTTGAGTTGTGTCAGAGCCAAAGATGCTATGACAGGAACATTTTGTCTTTAATGGAGAGTGCCTATGGAAAGACAGCCTTCACAGTGGAAACAGGCTCTGCTGGCTTTCTCTATTGCTCAGCACTGCGTCTTTCTTTTCTTTACCAAGAGTGAGTTAATCTCTCTGTCAGGGAGAATGTCCTAATTTAAAACTCAACGCCCTTAGGCAATTTTGTTGCCCCTTTTTGTAATTGACATCTCAATGAGAATGCAAGAGCATCCACCCACCCACACAGCACACAAACACAAATTCTACTCCACACATGTCATTAAGGATTAAGGATGTTTAGAATTCCGTAAATGTTATGTATAACAAAGAAAGGGCAGGCAAGTTTGTTTACCTGGAATAAAGCGCCCCATTAATTTTATGTTATCATATGTCACACTCCAGTCAAAGCCTTGGGGTGGGAATTTAATAATATTAAACTTAAAAAAAAGATGATCTGAGTATCTTATGTATGCATGTATGTATGTATGCATTCAAATATATACACAGATGCATGCGTAAAACCTATTCACTCATTCATTTCCATAGTCTCTTCACTGCAGGAATACAGAAATGCTAAGCCCCTCTTCTTCTGTCATTGCTTTCCTCACATGGAAGTGAAACATCTGTGAAGTAGAGATTGCTGTTTGTATGGAGGCTTTCCACATGGCTAAAATTACTGGTTTTCCAGGGCTCTTGCTGTCACAGAGAACCTCCACACAGAAAGGAAGCTCCTTTGCAGATGGGTCACTTTACTTTCCACATGAGGAAAGGGATGACTGAGGAGAAACAGAGTTTGGAATTCCTGTGTTTGGTCAATGAAGAAACAAGGCTAAGAAATGAATATGTCAGTAATTTAGATTTGGGTGGGTAACTATGGCAAGGACTAGGGCAACTTTTGGGGCTGGTCAAGTGTTTGAGGTCCATATTTTGTTGGGAGTTACTTACTTGTTTAAAAAAATGATTAAAATACCATGGGTGAAAAGTAGACCATACAGTGCAGCACAATATATTGCCATGTGCTGTACAGTATGGTTTTCTGTGTGGTAATGACTCCCAGTCCTCTTTCCACCTGACTCGGAAAAGAAGTTAAAGCTACCACAGGCAGCCTGCTTTGGAGTAAAGAGCTACCTGCTACCTGTCTTCTTGACTTCATTGGTAGGGCAGGGCTAACTAGAAGAGTTGCTCGTGCCACAATATCACTGAGGTCCCTAATACAGAAAGCCTCTACTTTTTGTTGTCCCATTATCTGACAACTAGCTTTCGTGATACTTCAAAGAACAGGTTCCATTAATTCAATGTGGTTCCACTCTTTCATCAGTTCTTCTTGCCTAGAGAGGCTCACTTCCAACTGCTCACATGTGTACACTGCTTGTAAAGTGACCTGAGAAGGGGGAAAAGGCATTAAGCTGGTTGAGAGACTTTTCAAACAGTGAATGTGTGGTCAATCACAAGTGAGCCTCCTTAAATTCTCCATGCTCCTTACAGTACAGTATGTGGGTTCCACTTTTCAATCAGTTGTTTTCTGATTGTGGTCCAGTCCCTAACCTGTCAAATAAGTAGGGGAAGCCTGTAAGCCATTTTGTTCCCACGTTGCCTGGCTTTGAAGACCCACAGAGCTACCCACTCAGCAAGGAGATAGCACACTAAAGTAGAGCAGGCTGCTAGTGACAGTGATTTTCCTTTTCAGGGTAGTCAGATAAGTAGGGTAAAGGAGAGAAGAGGCAACTGAACGAGCTGGTCAGCACTGCTTTGCTAGCTTCTTTGACTGCTAGTTACAGAATTTTCTCAATCTCTTTGATCCTTCCCTTTATCAGATAGAATGGGAAGAGGGAAACCATTAGGAGTTGATTTATCACAAAACAGCACTTTAGGAGAAATTTGGAGAGTTTGGGGCATGATTTCCCACTTTTAAATTTAAGAGTCCAGAAAATAGAGTAGAGTAGAGTAGAGTAGAGTAGAATAGAATAGAATAGAATAGTTAACATTTTCACTGAAAAATAAGCCTATCCAGAACTTTGAAAGGAAATGGAGAGAAGTCTTGAATTGGATAAAGATATAATATAGGAAAAGGAAAAGGAATAAAGCAAGATTGTATGTAATGCAAGGCAACAATGTAATAAGGTAATATAACAAAGCAGCAATGTAACAAAGTAAGATGAAATAATGTAAAATTATCTTTTAAACAGAAACTATGTATGAACGGAATGTAAACAAGCAGACTCAACTGGGAAAAAGAAAAAAGCTTGGAAGGGGGGAAGGGTTTTTTCCCCAATTTAAACTCTAATAAAAATATTTCCAAAAAAAATAAGTAAATGTAAGAGTCCAGTTGCTTTATGGATGTTGGATAACACAAAAATGGGTTGTGTCCCACACTTTTTCCTCCCATAATATAGACAGTATATCTCAGTGATCTACCAGATATAGTTTGACTGCAACTGTTAAGAGTCCAGTTGGATTGGCTGATGGGTGATGAATCAGGAGTGGGGGTGGGTGGGGGATGGAAACTATGCATCATTGGGAGTATCTGGTTTGTACAAATGCCACAACCAGGTCAAATCAAGAGACATGAGGATGCTTTCTCATCTGTTAAATTAAAAAGTTACCATGATATGTGTGAACTCTAGCCAACAAAAGGATGAACAGAAAGGCCTTATTTCAGATTTGGTTTCAGCATCATCAAGGGAAGGGATAAATAGTTTTTAGCATCTGGAATAGCAGTCTTTTTATTGTTAAGGATATTGCAACACCTGTCTTCCAACTCTCCCCATTTGGCATGGACAATTCCAAATACTCATCTGTCATCCCACTTTTTCAGCTTCTCTTTCTTCTTCCCACTTTCCCCCTTTGTCCTCAGCTTAGTTCAGTTGCTGCAACCTGAGTTCAAAATGCAAAAGTAATTTGAATTCAATTTAGCTGAGCAGCAGGGAAAATAGAGGAGGAAATGGAGTCCTGCCCTTCCCAGTTGGCTCAAACCAAAGCAAATTGCTGCATCCTCTCCTAGCTTATGCATTCTTCCTCATTAATAACTTTTGCCCTGTTGGCCACACTCTGATGTTGCTTGGCTGCCTGTGTCTCATTGTTCATCAGTGAAACATTGGAGGGTATGCAGGTAAGCCATAAGAACAGCATAGTTTAAGACTTTGTCTGCAAGCCTTTTTAAAAGAGTGGGGAATGGAGATAATTACCTTTCACTTTGTTTAACTCAGCTGAGAGTGAGATGAAAATGACAGAAGGTGCTATGAAAAGCATAGACGGGGGCTCAAATGAATATCATCAGATCACAAGACTCTCGTAGCTTTAAGAACAGACTTTCTGTTGGTCAAATTAAGTGGTTTAAATTAAGTGGCCAGAAATTATCTCCAAAATAATAACACCTCTCTAAAAATTATTTTATCTGATTTTTACAAGAACCAAGACTTCTTTGTATTTAACTTATAACATGTCTCACATTTTTTTCCTATACCTCAGACTTGCTGTTTACTCCCAAATGTAAAATGTTAGTTTCATATGTAAAGTGGATCTTTGTATTAATAATGCAATTTTTATTTCAGTTTCCAGTGTTACATCATATAGCTGCAATTGCTGATGTGGCTAAACAAATTACATTTCTAAAAATGTGTTCCTACACAGGACCCGCTGGCGTAATTTATTTGCAGCCATCTGATTTAAAGATGCATGACTGACATTATAAACACAAAGTTACATTAAGGCATTGTTTTTATGCTCTGTACATCCCATAATTATTTAATACAAATGTGACATATGAGGAGAAGAGTTGCCTTGGGAGTTTGGATTTCACATTCATGCATTTTGACCAAAGTGAAAAGTAGAACACAAAGTAACCTTGAAGTATTAGGAACTGTTTGGAGTAGCCTTATATTATTTTACATAGTTTACATTATTTCCATTTCTTATTTACAACAAGACTGGCTGTGTATAGTTGACCTTCAGGATGCAATATCACTTTCTGAAGACACACTTTTAGAGTCGTCCCTATTTAATTTCTCTGCCAACAGCCCCATTATATTTTACAGTTTCCAGGCATCTGCTTTCTTAAGGTACTATGTTTTACTAGCAGTTTATACTACTTTTATTGGCAAACACTGTGTTTCTTGAAAGGTTTTGGATGTTCTTTCTTTGTTTCATCAAAGTAAACACAACATCTTTAAGATGGGGCACTTTGCTAGCAATTTATGTTTTCTTTAAACACATGTAAAATACCTGTCATTTACTATTTCTACAAGTATGTTTGTATTTCATTCAAAGTCTCAGTGTGTGTGTGTACATGTGTATGTGTGTGTCTGCTGAACAGCAATATCAATTATTATTATTATTATTATTATTATTATTATTATTATTATTATTATTATTTTTTCTGAGAGTGAAAAAGGAAGCTTGTGAGACACACATTCTAAAAGATTTTCACAGATTTCAACATTATATTGGAGCTGGACAGTTTGCCAGGAATTGCCTGTTTCGGCTGATGATGTAAAAGCAGACATCTGTTAAATTAACATCTACATAGCATTTTTGCCGTTCAGTCAAATGTATCAGAAAAAAATAAATTGTTTTAGCTGTCAAAACAATCTGTCTCAAGGTATTTAGGTTTTATATTTATATAATGGATTACTTGAGCAATGTTGCATATGATTATGCTGAACTGCACCTATGCTAATATCCCAACTGCCTACCAGTTTAATTTTGTGCCAGGGCATAACGTGTGGCACATGAACCCCAAGAGAGCTCTGCTTCTGAGCATGTGCTGAGTGAATTTCCTTCCAAACTAAGTGGTCCAAACCAATCTCGGATAGAAAGGCATTCTCTCAGCGTGTGTGATTTTCACTTTTAATTAAGCAAACCTTCAAAATGCACTAAAAATGCTGCTGAAAAGTGAACATACTGTCTCAATTCTTTTATTCCACATAAATGCAGCAATGCTCCTTTTCCCCGTTTTGTTTTCTTTCTTTTTTTTACACTACTGAACCCCCTTCTGAATAGATATTCTCAATCTGTGTCAGACATTTTCAGTGAGAATTCCTCACCTCTCCCTTTCCCTTTCACTCCAACAGAAGATAGACAATGAAAATAGGATAAAGAAAGATAAATATTCCTTTGTTCAGTCAAGTAGTAGTTTGGCATTTATCTCCACTAACAATGGACAGAAATTAGCTTCTTTTTTCTTCTTTTTTTAAATCTTGGATTCTCTTGGATCCACAAGGGAAAATAATGCAATAATTTGAAACAGAAGAATTGGCAATAGTTGGGGGTTTGCAGATTTTGCTGTGCCCAGTTGTCATCTTGTTCAATGTAGCATCTATTATTTAGATGAATCTAAAGCTCACTAAAATGGTTGGTTCAGTTGTTACACTTAGAAATGACTGTGGCAACCAGCAATCTGAACTAAAAACTATACGTTATGTAATATGTTAAGCAAGAGATATCCAACATTACCTCAACAGTATTCTTTCCCAGGTTTTAATGTTTCAGCCTGCATTTCTTTCTTTAGTCATTTATTTTCCCTGCGCACAGAGGGGAAAAAAATATGGGTGGAAGAAGGAGGAAATCGAAGCACATAAGAAGCATGTGTGAATGTGAGATAGCTTGCTCTGGGAATAGCCCGTAGCTTTCTAGGCTGGTAAAGATTGCATGAGCTCAGGATATGACACACTTCACCTCTGGGGAGACAAGAAGAGTGTCACCCACACCACTGCAACCCTTCAGGGAGCATCCTCTACTTGTTCATTCACAGAGCTGCTTCAGTTTTCCTCTCAGAGCAAGAAGAGCCCTATATAAAATCCATGCAATAAATCACTGCATTTCATTAGTTATTAATAGAAATTTTTCAAGTACCCCACTAGGCATTTCTGAGCTTCTGTGTGAGAAGCGTACAACACTTGAACATTGAAAAGATGTTCATAAATGTATGTGGCATTTCTTTAAAAATGCTTTTCTTCTTCTTCTTCTTCTTCTTCTTCTTCTTCTTCTTCTTCTTCTTCTTCTTCTTTTTGGTAACATATGTTCCATACCAATTAGTATTAGAAATTAATATTGCTAAAAATGTAGCAATCCAATACCATAATCCACATTGGTAAATGGGTTATTGGGGAATGAACGTTACTTTAATGAATAGTAAAATATTGTTTGTCTCACATCTAAGCACCATTAAATTATATACATTTTGATCATCTTCATTTGCCAGATGCAGATTGGTCCACCAAAACCACAACATGCCTTTCAACATTTAGAATCATAGAGTTGGAAGAGACCACAAAGGCCATCCAGTTCAACTCCCTGCCATGCAGGAACACACCATCAAAGCACTCCCAACAGATGGCCATCTGTCCTCTGCTTAAAAACCTCCAAAGAAGGAGACTCCACCACACTCTGAGGCAGCATATCCCACTGCCGATTTATTTTCACCAAAGAAAAAACTGCTGAATCGTACCTCTCACATGGTAGTATGGCACTGTAAAAAGATGCCTCTCATTTTCCACTTTAAAGTAGATGGTGAAGACATTGAAATAGTTGAAGATTTTTCATACCTTGTTTCAGTCCTTCATTAGAATGGAGACAGCAGTCAAGTAATCAGAAGAAAACTGGGAACTGGCAGACTAGCTGTGAAGAAACTAGACAAGATCCTGAAGTGTCAAAACATATCATTGCATAGAATTGTTCATGCTATCATGTTTCTAGTTTCTAAGTATGGTTGTGAAAGCTGGAAAGTGAAGAAAGCTGATAGGAAAAAAATCAACTCATTTGAAATATGGTGCTGGAGAAGAGTTCTATGGAGACTGTGGACTGCTAAAAAGACAAATGAAACCTGAGTCCTCCCTTCAAGCCAAGATGACTAAATTGAGGCTGTCATACTTTGGCCGTATCATGAGAAGACATGGCTCACTAGAAAAGACAATAATGCTTGGTAAGACAAAAGGCAGTAGGAAAAGAGCAAGACAGGTGGAATATACTCAATGAAGAAAGCCGCAGGACTGAGTCTGCAAGACTCAAGCAAGGCTGTTGCTGATAGCGTGACTTGGAGATCCCTTATTCATACAGTCATAAATCAAAATAAACTTGACAGCAGTTTACAGCAACATTTTCCACAACAAGATAATTGTTATTAACTTTATAAATATGTAAAGTTTTTTTTTTTTTTAGTAATAGCATGGATAAGACTAATATTTAGCATCTAGTTTCCAGAGGAGTAGTCTTGTTTGTGTGATACACCACAAACACGAAAGAGACTTGTGGTACCTTTAGGAACAACATGTTTATAACAGGGTAAGGCTTTGAGCAGCACACTCCATGTTTTAGTTTGCTTTTCTTTTATACCCCTTAACACCAAATTTTAGTTAAACTGAGCAAGTGATGCAGTGTGTGAAGACAAATGTCCTTTTGGCCAGTAAAAGAGACTCACCATTCTAGAATCTGAATCGATTTTACTAATGTTGAGAAGGAAGAAGGGATATGATGAGAAAGAGAATTCTCTCATTTCTCATCTCATCTTTATTTCGAGGTACCCAGTAATAAAGATGGTGATTGTAACAGTCTGGAGCCTTGCTGACTAAACCTTCACAGACTGGAGCTTAGCGTATGCAGTGTGGCACCTTCTTTTCCCAGAATTCAAGGAGCCTTGCTCTTCAATGACAAGTAACCTCACTCCTTGCGAAGTTTTCCAAAGGAGAGGGAAGAGGGTAAAGGAAATGAATTGTGGGTATCTCCACTGCTCCACCACTAGAGCCTCCATTGTATCACCACTTGATAAGTGGGACAGGGTTGAAAACCGAACAGGAGGCATCACAGGAGGGGAAATTTGGGTCTTTCTTTTTCCTTTCCTCTCCCAGTTCCCCCCTCTAAAAGTTTTGGAAACAAGAAGTAGAAAAAGTCGTAAGTTCTGTCTGTGCAACCCGGCAAGCGAGGTAGAGAAAGAAATGGATCTAATTTTCTTTCTTTTGTTAATATAAATGTTTTATTTTAACAAAAAGGACAAAAAAATCTCTTTCCTTTCTCTCTTTTCTTTCTTTATATTGGGCCAGGGAGTTTTCAGCAATCAGGATATCATGGACATGATATCCATTGGATGTGGAATGGTGGGGAGAGGATGTCCCAGTGAACCTGGCCATCCTTCTCTCTCTTCCCTAGTTGCTGCTGATTCATAAATTTGCTATTCTACCTACTTACCTTCTCTCAGAATAATTAAACACTTTAGCTGACAATAACATGATCTGGAAAACAACACAGTAGCATAATTATATGAGGTGGAAGGAAGAACAGAGAAAAATGGGAAGAGAGGGTGGAGGTTATATCCATTCTATTTTCTGTGAAATTTTCTCAAAATTGTCTCTGTGCTTATTTGTGAAGCTGATGTGATACACGTTGGTAGCTCCTCCTCTTTGTATCTTGGAATGGACCAGGGCATGAAACTGGAGGTTGGCAACTGACTCTTCACATTTAGATCCAGCCCTTAACATCGTTTTATTATGTTCAATATGTGTCTAGCAAATATGAATTGATTACATTTTTAAAAAATGATTACCCAAATTATTTTAGACTACATATCTAACACTCCCCAAAGTTACTAACAGAGGATTCTGTAATTGTGTTCAGCCCAAGACAGTTGAGTAGTTGCTGTGATGGGGAGCACAACTTTGCTATAATATCTGCTGTTAGAGCTGTGTAAAACCAAATGGGCTCATAAAGCCCTCTTCAGAGCTCAATGTACAAAGGTCTAGCATGCTTCTTAGTGCCCTGTGATGTTTAGGGGTGGTTGATTATTTGCATAATCATATCACTATCCCCAGTTTTCTCCTTATCATCAAGCAGGTGAGTGCCTATGTAGGGCTATAAATTTCTTCTTAACATGCTAGCTTTTCATAGACATTTTCAAAAACATGAACAAAGAAGGCATATATCTTAGCCACACATTTTTAAAACCTTCACATTAATGTTTAAAGTATCTTCAATTGCTCATTTAAAGTGATTATACAGCAGAATAGCAGTCTCACAGAAAACATCTATACATGACCATTGTGATAGCAAAGGGTCATAGGGAAGAAGGTTGGCTGTTGCTGCAGTAAATAACTTTCACAAATGACAGCACGGTAAAAATACAAATGGTTAAGAATTCTCTGCATCAGAAATCAGATATCAAAAATAAAACAGGAGTAGCAAACAGATGGTGAAATAGTAACATATTCACACTTGAAACATTTTTATTTTAGCATTGAGCATAGTTTAGTTTAATCTTTCTGTATAAATTTTGGTTTGCTGGCCACTGATAACAGTACATACTGATAGATACATGTATCAAGAAATATACTTTTCTTACCATTAGTTTTACTGCTGGACAACTTATAGAATAAATATCCATTTAATACATGAGATAGATGCTACTTGCTTTTGAGAAATTTTCTGTGTGGAAGAAGGCATCATCTGTCACATGTAAGCACAGAGTAAAGTATGGAAGAAAAGTTACTTGGTGACTTCTTTTCCCCCTATTTCCACATTTCTGGGAGGCTACTTCTCTTTTACTACTAAGAATAGCAATTTACCTCTCAAACAGGATAAACTTCTGTAGTATCATTGCCTCTGCAAAGAAAGTCAAGTGCAAAAGGATTGTTAGCATCTATACGTGTATTAATCTATCCTTTACTATTGCTTTGGACTCATAAAAGCATGATGTATGTCTGTTTTGGATTGCCAGAAGGAGCAAGAGGTGAACTTGTGCTATAACAACAGAGTCCACTGGATATGGGAATATTTGGTATCTAGCACAGTGCAGCGCAGGCAGTACAACAGGAGCCTATGGTAGAAAACAGGAAAAAATACTCAACATGTTCTTGCAAGGTTAAAAAAAGGAAAACTTACATTTATTATTTCAGGAGATCCATCTTGGGACAGAAAAGGAGATAGACAAAGAAAATTACCTAATTTTAATAGAAGAGCCCCTAGGTTGGCTCACATGTTTGCACGTAAGCCATCCTGAAGTAGGAGCCTCATGGTTGTTCCCTTCTCAGAGAAATGGAGACAAAGGAATAACTACAGTGGCTCCTCCACTTTTGCAAGAGCTTGGGGTACAGAACCCTCACAAAAGTTGGAAAAACACAAATAATTCCCCTGTGATCCTCCTCCCATTCCCTTGCTTTTTGCGGTGGTGGGCAATCCTTTGTTCTCTATGTTAGAACAAAAGGCAAGGGAATGGGAGGGGAAGCTCCAGAAGGGAGAGGGCACATGAATACCTTCCTCTACTTCCTTTGCCTTTTATCTCAGTGTGCATTCTCAGCGCTGGAGCCAAAGGCAAAGGAATGGGAGCAGGAAGCTCTGGAGGGGAGAAGGAAGGTGCACGTGTTGATGTCCCTGCCATTCCCTTGCTTGAGCGTGTGTTCTCAGCACTGTGGCCAAAGGCAAGGGAATGGGAGGGGGAGCTCCAGAGGGGAGAAAGAAAGCATGTGCATGTCTCCCCCTGCCCCTGATCCCCTTGCCTTTTGCCTGGACATGCTTGCCTTCCTTCTCCATGCTCAGCAAAATGCAAAAGAATGAGACACATGTGTGCCTTGCAAATAATCAAATTTGTGAAGGTCAAACCTGCAAATGTGGAGGGAGGACTGTAATCTTTGGAAGAAAGGAGAAGTGACTTCTGCAGACAGACAGGAAGGAAGGAAGCAAAAATAGATCAATGAAAGAAATGGAGGATAAAACAAACGGGCAAGCATGTTACCTAGAGCTCCCTCTTTCCAATCACTTTATACAAGCATTGATGCCTTTTTGTTTCCAACAGTGGAACTTGGAGGGAATGGCTCCCCTCTCTCCCATGTGATCCTCTCAACTCCTGTATGGCTCCAAGATTGGCTTTAGAGGACTAGCAAATCTTTCAGAGCTAGTTTTTGGGCAGTGTGAAGAAAAACAGTAGAGAGAGGAGAAACTGTTAAAATTCCTTTGGCAGAACACTGCATTTACTCTGAGGAGTGAGTGTCATGTGGCCCTCCGGATACTTTTGGACTGCAGCTTCCAGCATTCCTCACCATTGATTATGTGAGCAAGGACAATTGAAAGTTGTGGCTCAACAACAACTTGGTGAGCTGCATGATCCATGGTACCACTCTATTCTGCATTGGTTAGACATCATTTGGAATACTGTGTCCAGTTCTGGGCACCTCAGTTCAAGAAGGATATTGACAAGCTGGAGCATGTCCAGAGGAGGGTGACCAACATGGTGAAGGGTCTGGAAGCCATGCCCTATGAGGAGTGACTTGGGGAGCTAGGTATGTTTAATCTGCAGAAGAGAAGGCTAAGAGGGGACATGATAGCCATGTTTAAATATTTGAAGGGATGTCATGTTGAAGAGGGAGCAGGCTTGTTTTCTGCTGCTCCAGAGACTAGGACAAAGGGCAATGGATTCAAGCTGCAGAAAAGGAGATTCCACTTAAACCTCAGGAAGAACTTCCTGACGGTCAGAGCTGTCCGGCAGTGGAATATGCTGCCTTGGAGTGTGGTGAAGACTCCTTTCTTTGGAGGTTGTTAAGCAGAGATTGGATGGCCATCTTTTGGGATGTGTGTTGCTGCAAAGCAGGGAGTTGGACGGGATGGCTCCTTGAGGCCTCTTCCAGCTCTATGATTCTATGATCCCCCAAAGTGTATAGAGTCCAAAAAGGGTATGTGTGTGGGGGATATGGGTATGGAAGAGAGAGACTGTTTCGGGGGTGGGGGAGTCCTGGAAACAAACAAATAACTTTTGTTTCACCACTTTCTGTTTCACCACTTTATTATAACACTTAGAATGGCAAAAATGTGATACAGCAATAGATCTGCTTAAGTCAAGGTTCGATCCTCAATCCAGTTCCTCTCCATCTTCCCGGAAGCTAAGAGAGTCCAGGGAGCTTTGCCATTTTTAGTAGTCTCTCTCAACCAAGGTAAATCTAACTGTTCACATAGTAGCATTTATTTTTTATTGAACAGAATAGTTAATTTTCACTGGTTAATTGAGTTAATTGGTTTTCAATTGATCAGAGTATGAACTGGAAGCCTTGCATCACTGTAGAAAAAAAAAATCATTCTTGCAGTAACAGTGGCAGTTGTACTTTATGCAGTGAACTCAAAATAACTGTAGCTATTTTAAAGTAAGCTATTTGAAATGGAAAAAAATGACAAAAGTGAGAATCTTTGAGTTTTAAATAGATCTAATGTGTTTAAATCAAGTACCTTTGTCTGTTGTTCATAGTTTTCTCTGCTTACTCGAGATATACTAATATATTTCCTTATGCATGAAAAAACATTAATACCCTACACTTCACTTACAAAATGAAACTAAAATTACTCCTCTTTTTTCTTGAAGCACATATGCACCAGTTTGGTCCTGCTGGTGACTGTCTAGACAGCTGCCAAGGGAGCCATGCCCTTGGTTGTACCCTTTGGCATCTCAGTTTCATCTGCTGCACTGCTAAGATATTTCTTCTGCATCATATCTGCAACCACAATCCAAAGTCTCCTGCTCGCTCTCCCTTTCCCTTCTTGAGCATTTTCTCAGTTCAGACACTGTCAGTCCTATTTTACATCAAAGGCTACTCCTTCTCTCTTGCAGCCCAGCCTTAGAACAGGGTCATCCTTGGAGTCTTGCTGCATGCTTTGTTCAATATGCCACAGATGCTGCTGCTGCTGCCAGATCTCAAAATGGTGTTCAGCTTCCTCCATCACAGAATACCAGGAGACATCAGAGGAGAATGGCCTTTCCATCTTCCTCACCAATAACCAGGCTCATAATCTGTGCCTTCATCATATGCCATCCAGAACTTGAAAGCAGTTTTCTAGGGAAGCATGGGCAGGTTTTCGTAACCATCAGGAGTAGGAAAGACAAACTTTTACACCCACCCAGCTAGTGAAAGTCTTATCTAACCTCTCCTCCACTAACACACAAAGAGCCAGAGATATAGATATATCCTATTAAGGAATCAAAGAAGTAGGGAAGGCACAGTTGCTGGGTTCATTGCATCACTCTCCTTCCTCAGCCATTTTGGTGTAAATATAATACCAACTTTGCTGGCCCATTTCTGTTTTCTGCCAACTGGTTGACAACTTGGAGCACACATTAAAGAACAGTGGCAACCTTCCTGAGGGTGATAGTGGATCCTGGTAGATAACAGGGAGTGGCTTACACGTACCCTAATAGAAAAAAGGATAAGAAATGCAGAGAAGAGGGTGGGAGGAGGACAAGCTGGCTGCTAGTAGCAGCAGTAACAACAACACGGCACTATGTCTATTCATTTCCATGAGCCACACCATGCATTGATTCCTGGCCTCAGGAGAACTTGTTTCTGCACAAAGAAAGAGGAATTGGACACCTTAAAAGAAATCTTCTCTTCACCAGAAGATTATATAAAACCATGTTGAAATCCTACCCTCCCTTTCTCAAGGCCATTCATCACTGAGAAATGGGAGAAGGGGCTTTCCATTTTGTTTTTCCTCACCACTTGGCAGTTGTTCCAACCAACCACAAAGTGCTCTCCAGCATCTGTTTCCAGTTAAATAGTAGTTAAAGGAGAGCAAAACAATGTAGTCTTATTATCATAGATATTTTGGATCTGGAAATACAGCCAGGGGTCTAGATGGAGCATCATGCGTGCTAGAATAGGTACAAAACTTTTTTAAAAATAAATTATAAAAACAAACCTTGTGGCCATCTTGTCTAAAACCGAGCTAAGACAACCACTAGCTCCTAATAATTTAACTGAAATATCTCTTACCTCCACTTATGTGGACTTTTCTTCTTTCTGCCAATCCCCAACCCTAGCATTTCAGCCAAGTCCTAATGTAAGGCAGTGGCAGAGCTTGGAGTGTGTGGCAGAGGGGTTGGAGGGGGTGGGGCTATGGCACAAAGGGTGTGGCCACTGTGCATGGGGGTGTGGTGCAGTGGCAAGGCATGTCCAAGGCATGCAAGGGCGTGGCTACAGGCCAGGATGCTCCAAAAGCATTGTCGCCGGGGGCAAATAATCCTCCCACCCCCACGTCCCTATGCAACTGATGTGAGGTCTCCTCTTCTACTTAGGTTTTGTTTTGTGGATAGCTGCTTCAGTCAGTTCACCCAGTTTGCCCTTACCATCTTATTGTGCAAGGAAACTGTGAGGAAGACCAAAATGCTTGAAATTGACCTAATCTGTAACAGCAGTAACAGCTGCCTTGGAAGCAGTGTCAGAAAGACAGCTGAGCACTGCCTCTGCCCCCAAAGCAACCTACTGCAATGGCTTTAGTAACATGGGAGGTCATTAGTCTTTGAGGCTCTACATCATAGCTTTCCAAACTTTTCATGTTGGTGACACACTTTTTAGACATGCATCATTTCACGACACAGTAATTCAGCAACTAATTCAGTGAGTGGAGGCAACCTCAGAACCCGAGCCTGGCTTGCCGCTGCCCTCTCTGGGGTCTTCTTTGGCCTGGGGCCACTGTGGCAGCAGGAAAAGCAGACCCTCTACTCGAGCTTGGCCCACCACCCTCACTGGGTTCTTCCTTGGGCTGGGGTGATTGCGGTGGCAGTGGGAAAAGCAGCCCCTCTACTCGAGCCTGGCCTGCTGCTGCCACCCTCACTGGCTTCTTCCTTGGTTCAGGGCAGCGATGGCAAGAGAGTCAGCCCCTCCACCTGAGCCTGGCCTGCCACCACTGCCACTCTCACTGGGGTCTTCCTTGGCCCAGGGCAGCAGCAGAGGCAGCCCCTTCACCCATTATGTTGACGTGACACAGCTACGCACTGCAGCCGACACACTAACATATCACAACACACAGTTTGGAAAGCTCTGCCCTACACTATTGACCTCTCTCCAGAGATCTTTGCTCCTTGGCTAAAAGTGCTTATATATATTTTTTGAATGTAACCCTCCATCTCAGAAGGCTTGCATCCCAAGATACAGGGCTCATAGAAAGTTGTTTTCATCACTCTGATGATGAGAACACCACATACCAGCTCTTATCTCTGAGAAAGATGAGTGAGTATTGTCCTGTCAGCTTTAGGCACTGCTACATGTTATAGCAGTATATCTGTGAATTGTCCTAGCCAATATGTCTTGCTTTATGGAATATTGTGCATCACACATAAACTCATGTAACCCAACACGAAATCGGATTTATCTCATTAAGAGAACATAGCTGTATCCAGAAAGTCTCCAAGTCATGTCTGCTTCCTCCCACAAAATGACATTTCCTCCTGTTACTCTATCCAACAAGGGGAATTGAAGAAGAGATGGTCCCAAGCCACTTCCATAGACTATGCTGTGTTTTAAGCACCGACATCTGCTTCTGATGTCTACAGGAGGACAAAGACTCCATCTTCAATTCATTCTCTCATTAATTTATAGAATTAGGGAAGAAAAGAGAAATTGAGAGAGGGAGACATTGATATCCCAATGTTCCTTAACTCTCCCTGGGATACCATCTATCAGTGCAAGCATAATAGTTTAAGATGTCACCTGAAGTAACCTTGTGAGTTAATAAGCCTGCCTTATATATTTTATTTAGTTAGGGAAATACATTTTTTCTTTCTCTTAAGACAGTTTTGTATTTATTCCATTCTTTTTACTCCATTTCATTGGAGCCCTGGAGTTTCTTCCTTGCCTGACTGCAGGATCTGGTCTTGCCCATTTTCTCCCAAATCCATTTCTCATTTGGTCGTTCATTTCTACCTGTGATAAGGCAAACCAGGCAAAAGTACAAGTCCAAAGTGCATTCTCCTTAAGTCAGCCTGTAAGGCATGGGAAAGGATGACTGAACAGGTCCTAAAGGGAAAGAATAAACCTTGAATAAGATGTGAGATTAGTGAATGAAGTGAAGCTGAGGCAACTGTCATAAGAAGAAATTCAAAGGTAGCATTTTTAAAAATCTAAAAAAAAAAGAAGAAAAAAAGACCCTACCTGACTATTGCAGTTGTTAAGCCTTAGGTGATAAGACCTACTGCCCATTATCTAGTTTGGTAAGGATTCTGGCATTCTCCATGTCCTGAGGTTGAACATTTTAATTTATATTCTAACCACGATTACAGTTTTAAAGGCAGAAATTCATCTTTTACTATATTTTCATCTTTCTGCTTGAAAATATGATTGTTACTGCAGTTTACTCAGTTCAGTAAAAAGACACAACTAAAAAATAAATTATAAAAATTAGATTAGAGTATGTTCATAGTGTATAGTCTTTATTTATATGAATGCCCCAGCAAGATAACAGTATAACTCCAGCAAGGAACTATTACCAGTGATTTCAGAGTCAAAGGAAAGTGTTAATTTTTATGAAGTACCTCAGGTTCTACTGCTAAAATTAAGGAGCTGAGGAATCTGTATTCCTCCGCCCAAGAACAGAATTAACTAGAGACCAATTTACACCTCATTGTTAAGAGTAGCTGATTTGTCTACAAGTGAGACCACATTTACATCTTTTGTAATTAAGTTAAAAGGGGGAAAGACATTTCTCGTCTACTGCAAATCATGAAGCAAATATTTAATGTTAAATGAGTTCAAATGTTAAAAGATACACAATGCAGAAAGAAAGGAATAAGAAGTGCCTGATTCTATCATAATCTACTATACTGAAGTATTAGTAATCTCTTCTTCCATTAAAGGTTTTGTGTTATGAAACAGAATAATTACTACTGATGAACTTTAGAAATGAAAGCTCCATGACTTGAATAATCAATATGAATGAAGCCAGTTAATATCACTTGAATAACAATTATTGCTGTTTGAACTGGTGATAAGAGTAGGCCCACTGTTATGGAATGCTATGTGCTGGATTTATTTATTTGTATCACATTTTTCAAGTGTAAACTCCAGAGGAAGCTAACAAGTTTAACTACACTAAAAACAATACACTGTAGATAAATAACTAGGTGTCAAGTTATGAAAACTTGACACCTGAAAGTTCTCAGCAAATTAAAAAAAAATTTCTCTACCATGTCAATATGGTGCCAATAATCAACCAACTGTCTCAATAGCAAACGGCTGTGGGAACTGGGGAACTTTCACAGTATATAGTTGTAGCCCTATGATTGCACTTTAAACTGCCATTGACTATGTCGTATGGCATCCTGGTGAAAATAGTTTTGTGAGGCACAAGCGCTATCTGGCTGTGAAAGTCAAATACTCCTCCCTAAATATCAAATATCAGGATTTCTTTAGAGGGAACAATGCCAGTTAGAGTAGAATCACAGCAGTATAACTGTGTAGCATGAAAGAGCCCCTGAACATTTCTGGATATTTTAAAATTGAAATAGCACAACTGAAAAGTTGGAAAACTGGAAAAGCCAGTGCCCTCCAACTGTCCCAATTTGGCAGGGACAGTCCCAGTTAATCTTCTACCATTTCATTTTTTAAGCTGCTTTTAATATATCCCAGTTTCTCCCTGTTCTTCCCACTTTCCACTTTTGATGACAGTTTACTTAAATTGCTGCAAAGTATAAAAACAGTTTACACTCAAATAATTCACCAGGGAAAAGAGTAGTGGAGGGGTAGCATTTTGCTCTTCCCAGTGGGCCCAGGCAAAAGCAAACTGCTGCAGCCTCTCCTAGCATATCTATTCTTCCTTTTTAATAACTTTGCCAACTTGACCGCATTCTGTTGTTGCTTGGCCACGTGTGTCCCCATTCTCAGAAATATTGGAGCATGTACACCACATGTATCACTCACTTCCTGCATCAACTGAATATTTTAATGGATGTGCTGCTTCATATGTGAAAAGTTATAGTACCCAGCAAGAAGTGTGCCTTGGTAGTAAACAGTTGGAGATACCATGGTTTTTCATTATTCTGCTGTGTTTAAGGTATCCACCATTGTGCCTTTTGAATCTCACAATCACTATTGATAGATCTGAACTCTTAAGGCACAAATGAAGAAGCGAAAATCCCAAATGGCATATGCCTGAGAGAGAAACCACGGAGTGAAGAGAAGGATACTGGAGAAAACTGCTGAATTACGTTCATTCAAGAAATAAAGAATACTCACTGGTCCTACTTGTTAGTCTTTTGCCTCCATTCTACTATAACCATATGATGGTTATAGTAGTATCATTTGAATTGCTAATCTCTGTGTTATTCTTCCAGTGTAACATGGAATAGGTTCTAGTAGGACACATGCAGCCTGCCAGACTGTTTGGTAGGAGGGGGAAAAAAGTGGGTTTTTTCTTCTTTTTTTCCAAGACGGACACATAAACTCATGTTGTCATTGCTGTGGTTGTGTGCCTTCAAATAATTTCTGACTTAAGGTGACCCAAAGGTGAAACTATCATGAGATTTTCTTGGAAAAATTTGTTTACAGAGGGTTTGCCCTTGCCTTCCTCTGAGGCTGAGAGAGTATGATTTGCCCAAGATTACCCAGTGGGTTACTATGGTCGAGCAAGGATTTGAACCCTGGTCTCTCAGTGTTCCTAGTCCAGCACTCAAACTCCTGTGTCATGCTGGCTCACCCGTACCCTCCAATATTTCACAGATGAGAACTGGGACGTTTGCAGCCAAGCAACATCAAAGTGTAGTCAAGTTAGCAAAGGTTATTGATGGGAAAGAACATGTAACATAGGAGACACTGCAGCCATTTGCTTTTGCCTGAGCCCACTGAGATGATATTGCCCCCTCTTTGTCCCCCCTTGCTCAGTTAATTGAGTACAAACTGCTTTTGCACTTGGAACTTAGCTTTCAACAGTTGAAGTAAGCCAAGGGCAAAGAGAGAAAGTGGGAAGGGGAGAGTGAAACTGGAACATTTTAAGAGCAGCTGAAAAAGTGGGACAAGGGACTAACCTTGACTGTCCCTGTCAAATCAGCCGTACGTATTGGTTGTCATACGTAGACGCTATATAACATTTAGTTTGATGAGTCATAAGCTATGAATGTCTGTCTTATACAAACATGCTACTTACGGCAATCAAAACTGTGGGAGTAGATTTGGCCTCCAGTGAATGATGGCTCATTAACACATCAGCATCAGCATATTGGCAAACTACAAAATAGCCCGATGTGATTATTCCAGTTGCTCAGATTCTCTTACCCTCTTTCTGCAGCCGTCATAAGTATTATCTTATGGGCTCAGTGTCTACAGAGGAGAGAACAATTCAGGTACCACTTTCATATTGTTCTTTATCAAAAGGATTTCATTTCGTAAATAAACGCAAGCTCTTATTCTAGTGTGCACTGCAACATGTACATTTAACTACTCCTTGAAAGTTTAATAAATAACTATTGTGATGTGAAAGTAATTTTGTGTGTATTAGATAAAATTCAAAATGGAAAGCACCTTTTTTTAGGAAAAAAAACCTGTCTTGCATGATTTATCAGATTCCTTCACTGTGACCTTGCAGAGCAAAATCTCTACTCATTAATTCTTTGGAAGACTTCTAAATCCAGTGAAAAGCAATGAACGAGAACCAGCAACAGGATAGTACAATTGAATGGGAAACTGAGGCACAATAGAATGCATTGATTGTAGAGCATCCAAAAGTAAACTGGTAGTTTTTACAATGGTTGCCCTCATTCATTTCCATTTGCCTTTAGAAAAAAATATCAGAGAAGAATGATAGTATAAGTTGGGCTTTAAATTGAGACTTTATTTCAGGAAACCTGTGCTTGTCAGGGGTGACAATTAATAGGACACAATGCACGAGAATGAAATACCGAGTTAGTGGTAAATTGAAGTTCTAGTCCAAACCGGAGTAGACTTTTTGAATCAGTTGCTAAATAATAAGTAAGTGCTTATATGAACACGACCAATTCAGTAAATCTAATCTAGTTGGAACTAGCAATTAGATTTATGCCCCAAGTGTTTTCCCTTCATGGAGGCCTTTACAAGTATTTTATTCCCATTGTCTTTTCGTGGTACCTGTTGAGGCAGTAGCATTTGTTAAGTCAGGGGTCTTGGACAGAGTAGACTCAACTTTTATTTGTTCTTTTCCCTGTCTTTCTTTTTCTGCTTTGGTGAGGAACAGGGCCGGGTACTGTCAAAAAGATATTGCAAAACAGTTACAATGTTTAAAGGCCTGACAGTAGCAGCAAGCATAGAAAGAGACAGTTAGGGTATAACGCATGAATGCCTATTGAGTATTGCCTCTTGGTGACCAGGGAGGAAAAGCAAATTAAAGGGCACATGTGCATGAGCATTTGTGGATAACAAAATTAGGTTTTAATCTCACATCACAAATACCACAAGCTTCAGCACTGATGCTAGTAAAAGAAATAAACATTTCATGCATTACATTTACCTGTACCAAAAATTCGGCATCATTTCTTTTTGTTGTTCAAGAAAAGTGGTCTTGATTGCTTTTTCATTATTAATTTGGACCAACCTTAAACAAATATGCATTGTGTAAGTTCAGGAATATTCAATGCACTATTTTCTGGGGATGGAAAATTGTATCTTATTTGAGGCCAAAGCCCTTAAATGTCATCTGCTTAGTACTCTGTATGAAGAGTGGGAGGGGAGAGGAGACGGAGAGTGTGTAACAATCATATTGTACAATAAAAGTTCCCTTCTCTTTCTCTCTTTCCCCCTCCTCTCCCATCCTCCCTCCCAGTTTCCTGAGATTTTTAGTTATTCATCATCAAAAATTGTACTACTTATCCCAGATTTCACAAATAACAGTGAGATTATTATGAAAAGAGATTGCTGATAAGTAAGGCTTTTCAGTCGTTTCTGTGATTGCCATAGGTAGGACTATACTGGAAAATGGCAACAGCTGCAGCAGACTGACTTGTATGTGTGTGTGTTTAATCTTTAAAATAAAATCTGTAACACTGAATTTCTTTGCTTATGAATATGTCAGAAACTGTGTTTACTGTAAAGCTTCTGCTGTGATGCTACCAAATTTACAGTGTTGCAAAACATTCATAATAACTATCAAATAGTTCACCAATGCCTGTATTCAGCTGAGTGGAAGAGACAGCATATACTCAGTCATCAACTTTCACTGGAGCTAAATCTAGCGATTCCACAGGGGAAAGTAAATATTTGAAGAAATGCAAACTTTTTTTTTATTTAATGTTGTTCTTGCTCTGCACTCTCTAGCCAGTTTTTTTGACAAGATCGGTTAAATGTTCTGAAGACATTTACGAGAAAGCCCATGATTAAAAAGTTATGATTTGGTACTGTGATCTTATCTAGCAGATTTCATAGCTACACAATATGAATTTTTAATCAAACGACTGGCTTTCTATTGGCTGAGTTAGCTAATACTGTCATCAAACTGTGACTAAAGGGGCTGCACCTTTCAGGAAACCTACATGTTTGCTCAGCAACCCCATGTTTGTCAAGGTAGCGTCAACCAGGTGATGTGTTGTGGTGGTTGGGAATCTTGTGCTTCCTGATTCTCCCATATAGATGCCACAATTGGTTAGTTTTCCCTCAGCTGGCTTTACATCCACTTTGGGAGTCCAACTGAGGTGACCAGCAATTTGAGATGATGCTTGAATATGTGCATCGAGGAATGGCTAGGTAGGTTGTGTTCAGTTCCCCTGTCCAGTTCTCCTCTACCTGGGCCATCCTGGTCTGTATTTCAGGAGGAATACCTGATAATCAAGATGTTTGGCTTCCAAGGACCAGCTCTGTTTTTAAAGAAAAAAAGTAAAAACGATAGGTTATCAGTTGATGCTTAAAGTAAATGCATGATAAAGATTCTGGCCTAGGTCTCAGAGACCTTTTTACACAAGCGTTTTCCTGCAGATTCAAACCATATACAGTACTCTCAGAATGATGCTCAGGCAAAGATCCATTCTCACATCTGTCTGGTTGCTTTAGTTCTCTCTACATTCCCATAAAGCTATGTTGTGGAAGTGTTATATGGCTGTCTCTCTCAGGAGGATTATGGCCTCTGTTCAGCTGCCTTTTGCCCTCACTTCCTTTTCTCCTGTGATTCAACAAATGTGTCAGACATAAAATCTCATGCACTTACTCTGTTTTGTGACACTAAGATAATTTAAGTAGCACTCGGCCACCACTTTACATTTGTAACCATTTTGGCCTTTTGGCCAAATCACGTACAACAAAAAACACTCTCATAATACCGCTTTCTAATGAAGTAACTTTGCAGTTTTGGGAGGCAATCTTTTGCAGGTACAGCATCTGTGGCAGGCCACTGCCTTGTCCAATAACACCTTTTTTCTGCATTTATTTATCTCAGCATGCTGTTATTCCACTTTGACTTCCTTATAGTTCAGAGCTCTAGATAAAACAATTTAGTGACATTTTCTTTTTCATTCTATTAAAAAAAGAAAAGATGAGTGGTGGTCTTTGGATAAAATGCAAAAACTTTTATTTTCTTCATTCCTCAAATTGGCCAAGATGTAGTTTAGATTAGATGTAGATTTGTTCTCCATGACCATTGCCTTTTCAGTTAAAGAATATACTGTGGAAAAATCAAGACCCATGATTGAAAAATAAATGAAAGAAAGGACATGAAACATAGATTATGTTATGTCCTGTTACAAGTTGATGTTCTTAATTTTAAGGAACTAGCTGGGGATTCAGGGATTTCCCCTCTGCAGGGGGAGAATTAGGCTTAAATCACTGAATCTGTACTTCACGGCATTTACCTGGGGCCATGTACTTTGCATAGTCAGACAGTTAAATGTGGCTTTCAAGTGTGTAACAAGGGCTCGATATCTATCTATCGCTGTGAATAAATGCCACTTCTTACACTGTCACAGGCAGTCAGTATGCCACTTGAATAATAATAATGAGATATCATGCTGTTGGGCATGATAGAGCTACATCTTGTCCAACAAATCTGGTTCATTGGTCAGCTCCAAGGTTGAGTAACTTAGCAGAAATGCTGCTGTATAGTGGTAATAAAACTAGTAACTCTTTCTGTGCATTTAGAAAATTACATGTTTGATAAGTCTAACCCCCTAAATTTTGAGAACCATGCATCACAGCTTCAGTCTCTAGAAAGGCGGTAGAAATGAGAGGGTTTATAGTTGGTAAGAGCACGAAGGGAGAGAAGCAGGAGGTCTTTCTCTTAACTGTTAAACTTGCCTTATAATTGGCTTTGCAAAGGTGATGGGGAGAGAAAGCTTTGATTAGTTGCTTCCCTAGAGCTAAGGAAACTTATATGAAGCTTGGGCTTGAAACCAATTATTTACATTTCCATGGAAAATGTCATTATTAGTAAATTTTGCTCTCTAATAGTTATTCTAATGTGCTGTGGGATAGCTTTGCACGGCTCAGTAATGATGTTGTAGGAATTTTAACTCAAAGCACATACATATATATATATATATATATATATGGGGGGGGGAATAACTGGAACATATTCATCTAGCACATAGGCTCTTTGGGGCAACTCACAATCCTCTTTCTCACCAAGGTAATTTACTTGCATGGCTAGAACTGACCAAGAAAGAGATCCTATGATTGTAGCACATAGCTCAATAAAAAAATGTCAACCCATGGAGTGGCCACTGTGAAAATGTCAAATTCCAAATTATATAATCATTAGCAGAGGGTCAAAGTGTCAAGATGATTCTACTTTACATTGATGTGGCCACCTTATATACATCAGCAGAAGGATAAAAGGCCATCTTCTCAAAGGAAAATATGATCTTACCTGGTGATCTCTCAGATTGGGATTATTGGCCTTATACTGGCACATTGCTTCCCTTCAGTTTAAGCAACTAGAAGCAGATTAGGGTTGAGGATGCAAAAGTTTATGGTGACCATAATAATCATACTGATACTTGGATGGGGGCTTAGGTTTGCATAAGCACTATAAGCTTGTCTCTATCAGGATCCTCTTTAAATCTGGTTTTTTGCAGTAGAGGAATGATCTGTAGTTGGGAAAGCCTATTGTGACTCCACTGGTATGGACCTTTAAGCCACCCATCACTTCTGCAGAGTGAGAGACAAGAGAAAATGAGAAAGCTGAGAAACAAAGACTTTTAGGAAAGCCTCTCATGAGAAGCTTTCTGCAAGATTCGGTCAGAGATCCTGCATAAAGCTTGGCTTCTACTTGGGATAACCCAGGCTGTCAATGTGATTGCCCATAAAGTTCCTTAAAGAAGTCAAAGACTCCCATCAGCTCCTTGGTATTCTTATAATCAAAGGAGGATGAAACAGCAGAGTTGATAAGAATGTGAATGTCAGAAGACTAGGAGAAGTAGGAAAATAGCCTACATAAATCTGCCCAGCTGAGGATTTTTTTGTGGGGGGAGGGGCTTTTGTTGTACGATCTAGTGTGCAAGGACTGTACACTGGCTAAGTTTGGTGTGCAAAAGGTATGGCCAATTTGTTGTGCCAGTAAAGATGCTTGCATTGTAGATAAAGATGCTTGCATCTCTTTTGACTCAAATGCTGCAGTTTTAACGAAGTCCAACATGGATGGAACTAGATTACAGTCTAGTCATGTTCTTATAGATACTTTTCAACTTGTGCAGCCTGAGGATACAGACAAACTACATGGAAGTTTGTGGCCTTACTCAAATACTCTTAGTCCTTGCCCATTTTGGTTACTGAACCCAGGTCTGGGTTGGTCAATGTGTCTTTGAGGTTTGGCATGAACCCCACTGCCCTTTGTAGGAGGAAACAGTGAAACTAAATACAGATCTAATGGCTATGTCTGCTCTTCAGTTTTTGGGAAAGGAGTTGGAATATGTGGTGGCTTCAGACAGTGTTCATGATACTGGTTATTTAGATGAATTCCAATCCGGTCTTATACCTAGGTTTGGGACAGGAGCAGGGTGGGTCATCATGGTAGATGGCACACAGTGGAAGGAAGATGGGAAAAGAGTAGACTGTCTATCCAAGTAGGACTTAGAGGGTACAGTGCTACAGTGATAACCAGTCCTTCTAGAAGGTAGCAATAGGATACCATTGGTGTTCCATTTTATTCCCTATGCCATTTTATATTTACATGAAACTATAAGGGAAAGTTATCTGAAGGACTGGGCAAAGGTCTCATCAATGTAAGAATGACACTCTTTCATTCTCAGTTACTCACAATTATTCATCTGAGGGAAGCCATGGAAATCTTGAATCATTCTCTGGAGGAGGTTGTAGAATGGATGCAGCTGAACAAACTGAAACCTAATTCAGCATCAGGAAGGTACTATGGGTAGAAAAACCGATTAGTATGTCTAGAGGCTTGCAACTCATCTTAGCTGGCAGTGCACTCCTCCTGAAGGACCAAATACAGTCTGGGAACATAGTCTGGGAGCTTTTCCTAGACTCAGTATTACTGGAGAATCCTTGGGCATCCAGAGGTAGCAGTGGCCAGGTTTTGTTTTTGACTGTGATTGTGACACTATCCAAAGGTGATGGGCCTTGCTTTGTGCAGGGCTGCCATTACAGATGATTTGAAAAAATCACCTGGAACACAATGTGGGTGCCCAGAAACTCATTAGTGCTATGTGGCTGAACCACATGGCATCTTTATTATACCACTGCTTACCAGCCAGTCAGCCAGTTTCAAGTGTCTTTGTTGGCCTTTGGCATCCTAAATGTTTTGAAAGACTGTCTTCATCCATGTCAAACTTCCCTGTCTCAGAGATGAGCATCAGAGATTTGGGTGAAAGAGGAATTAGACCAGAAAGCATAAGAGACAATGCCTGCTCAGTGGTGGCCCCTTCCATGCAAAACTCAGTTGCATATATGTCCACCAGAACCCACTTGTTGTCTTCTGTCTTTTTCTAGTATATCCTAACATATATTTGGGGCTGAGATATATAGATATAATGAGTGATAGGAGACACAGTAGAAGTGTATAAAATGATTGATAGTATGGAAAAAGTGGATTAAGAGGGTCCCACCTGCTTCTCTATCTCATACTAGAAACAGTGGCTGCCCAGTGAAGCTGAATAGTGAGAGATTTGGGACAGTCAAAAAGAAGTACTTCCTCACACCAGTGCCTCAAGGCCTGCCCGGGGTTTTCGTTTCTTTTCCTATAACTAGAAATGTGGAGATGGGATTGATAGCAATCTGCTGTAGGATAAATGTGGATCCCATTTGTTTTGGAATGCAGATTATGAAATTCTGCATTCTGAAATTCTAAATCGGGTCCTTCAATTAAATCACAATTCGGACCCCTCTCAGTTCTAAACCTCATCTAAATGGCTGGCTGATTGGGCATATTGTTGTTCTCCGATCCCAGTGTGTGCCCCCACTTTATTTCAGCGCAAAAATAACCATGTGAACAGAGGGGCAGGTCTCTCCCATACCTCCCTCCTCCAACGCCAGATTCAGCAGTGTTACCGTTTCCCTGCCACCGTGCAAATTCAATTAGCGGCATTAAGCATTTGTTCAGGCTTTTGTTTACCGGTGGCAGTTTGTCAGGAGTTATAAGTAGCGTTCCATCTGCCAGCGCAAACCCCCCTGCAACTCGAGGTAGAAATTAGCAGCCCCCTTCTCCGGGAAGGTGGGGAGAGGCGATCCAAAGGCAGACGCGAACTCCAATTACAGTACATCGAAACGCACTCGAGGAAGGAACGGTTGCTGGGCGCCGCTTCTACTGCCGCCGCCTGCTTCTCCGTAGACCCGGGGACATGTCAGTCAGGTGAGCGCAGGAGCACCCCCGGCGACTCCGGCTCCGCCGCCGAGGCGACGCCAGCATGTGCCGCCGAATGCGCAAGAGGCAGGCGCGATGCCGGGCGCGGTGAGAGGTAAACAGAAGACTGGGGCCGCCGCCGCCGCCGCCGCTCGCTTCCCCGAGCCCCGCGAAGCTCCTCGGTCTGGCTTCCCCCGCCGAGCGTCTCCCGCGCCCTCCGCTCCCCCATTGTTCTCGCCTCTTTCCCTCGCCTTCCGAGGCACGGCCGCTGTCCCCTTCCGTCGTCGGCGCTCCCCCTCGCCGCGCTCCACGCCTAGCGGTGCTCGAAGCCGGAGCCAGCGCGCAGCCCCTCGCCGGCGAGTCATGTGCGAAGCGCGGTGTGATCGAGCGCTCCTGCCCGGCCGCCTCTCCACTCGCGCGCAAGATTAATAGGCGGCGTCACGGTGCTCCGGGGCTCCTTCCCGCAGGAGGGACTTAACGGGGACAACACCACCAACCAACCAGGGGGAAAAAACCAAAAAAAAAAACCACAAAAAAAACCGCCTAATCACTTTCGAGAAGAATTTTCTCGCGCAAGACAAGCGAAGAAGAGAAAGGAAAGGGACCGAGCGCCGTGCCAACCCGCGAGCGGCGGCCGGGGCTGGGGGAGCGCTAGCGATGCTTCACCCTGCTAACAAGGGGAGGAAGGCTTCCACCGAGGCAGGTAAGAGGAAGTGGCTGGAGGCGAGGGGGGATCGGGGGGTGGGTGGGGGAGCTCCGGCCACGCTGGGGATCGTTGGCAAACCGGGAAGAGCATCCGCCGCCAGGGACAGGCAAAGATCTCCCTCTCTCTCTCTCTGTTGTTGTTGTCGTTATTGTTGGTCCCCCCCCCCGCTCTCTTTTGTTTGGGAAGCAAAGTACCTGTTAGGGCTGTTGAGGAATGGGAGCGTGCTTGCGGCTGCACTTGCGAGGGCACCTCGGCAAAGGGACCGCTGTGGCTTCGGCGTCTTCTCTCTCTCTCTCCCCCCGCCCCCTCTCCACCGTTATATTTTCCGTACGGGCTGGAATGGAAGGGCTGCTCCTAAGGAAAGGGAAAGGCAGGAGGTGAAAAAATCCAGGGCTTAAGGAGATCCCTCCCAGCCGGATACCCAGCTCGCCACCTTGGAGGGAGCGGACCGGCGGGCGGCTGCTCTCCAGGTCGTCGCCCCGTCTTTCTGAACTACCTTTATTTTTATTTTCGATGGCATTTGGGTCCGCGGAGAGTCATTGAAAGGCTCGTTGGCGGCGGCGGCGGCGATGCTGTTGTGTTCCTCCAGCATCCCTGGTCAAGGAGAAGGAGACGGTCCAAAGTGTCCGGCAGAGCCAGGCGCGCGCTCTCTCTTTCTCTCTCTCTCTTTTTTTAGCCATCACAAGGCGTTTCAGGGGCCTCTTCCGTCCACCGGGTTCCTCCTTCCCCTCGACGGCATCCCGGTCGAGGAAGCAAATCGGCTTATTAGACTAGGAGTTTAATGTCAGCTGTCAAATGGCGTTAACTCTGCGCCTCCCGGCGCACCTGCACGGTCGCGGAGAGCTGCCCGCGGAGCCGCGGCGCAAAGAGATCGGAGGCGCTCCATCCGCCAGAAGGTCGGAACTTGGGATGGGTGGACCATGGGAAAGGCAGTTAAGGCGCGTCCAGGGAGGGGGGGGATTTTGGTACCCAGGCCCTTAGATCTGGCGCGAGGGTGGGGGAGGGCCGAGGCGAGTCATTAGCAGAGAAAGGCTCAAGGTAATCTCACCATTCCATTTAACAGCCACATGCCACTGGGATGTTTTCTGGAGTAGCTGGGTACCAGGATGGCAGGCAACGAGGGGATTTCTGACCCATTGCATTTTGCATTGTGTGTGTGTGTGTGTGTGTGTGTGTGTGCACCTGCTTAAATAGTTTTCCTTTCAAGATTTATGGAATTCTGTGTTCTTTTGTTGTCCACACCCCTTTCTGCCCATGATTTAGATCCCCCCCCAATCCTTTATTTAAAAACTCAAAGGTGAAAACTGAAAAGCCATTTGAGTGAAGGAGAAGAGTACATTCAAGTATCCTTGAGAGAGAAGGTGCTCAAAAATTGTGGCAGTGCCAGTGGGAAAAAATCGCCCTTAGAAGGTAAATGACAGCAGTGTCAACAAGGATGCTGAAAATTAAAAGTGACATTTTTAACAAAAATATGTCCTTGTGACAACATTCTGTTTTTAAAATAGGAGAAGCACACTTCACCCTGTATGGAACAACAGGCTTTGCAAAACGTGGAACAGTAGGCTATAGTACACACAGCCAGAATCAAATCCCAAGAGCTTCTCTGTGTTTCCCATCAATATATTAGACATGTAAGTGCATACTCCCATAATATGGCCAGTTATATAGCTATTTCTCCTATGAAACCTGCCATTTGCAACAAAAAAATGAAGAAGGACTGTAACACAGAATAAGCAGAGACCAGAACATGTACAAATCAGAATGCTGTGCCAAATAGTAAAAGTTGTGATGGCTTTTTGCACTTTAAACTTCTTAAATGTATGCACTGGAGAAACAATCAATTAATTTTTTGAAGCTATTTTGAAAAAAATAAAAAGGCTCTTATTTGGCTTTTCCTTTCCTGTATATCAAGATTCAGCACCGCAAAATAATACCAGAGGTGATTTTGAATCTCTTCTGTATGAGAATTCTGAAGAATTTCTTCATTAGAACCAACTCTTCAACAATAGTATTGATAAAATAACAGCTAGCCTGCAATTATGCACATTCCAAATCCAGGAAATACAGACACAGAAAGCTAAAAGCTTTTTCTAATGCTGATTCAAGCCCAATGGCAATAGTAAAGCTGCTGTTTCCAAACCAAATTTCATTTCATTCATGGCTCTGCCTCCCTTTACTCTCTCCTCCTCCACCCTTTTTTGGCAGATGCTAACTTGCTTCTTCTCAGCATTAACAGTGTGATTAATATGAATTGAAGCATTTTACAGATAATCCAGTAGATGCTGCTGTAGAGCAAAGGAAACATCATTTTATCTGTTGGAGGGAGAAGAGGGAAGAGAGAGCTGTACAATGAGAATATAAAAACTGGGAGGAAAAAATTCTTAAACATTGCTGATACTGCGTATGGTGGATGCTGATTAAAGAGTAATGTGAGATCATTACATTTTCATACCATTCTATAGGGTGTTATTAAAGCTGAAGCCACACTTACTGGAATTATCACAGCTCTGCTAGGCACATAGCACGTCTGCTATTTTAAATTGTAAAATCAGTTTACTGTACATTACTATGCAGAACATTTCATCACTGAATACTAAAGCCCTTTAACATGCAAATTTTCTTAGAGGAAGAGCTGAAATGGCCCACTCTTAGAAGAATAATGCCCAGATTCATTATAAAAATGTGGCCCAGTTGCCAATGCAGAGTAAAATATTAAGAAATTAGAAACCTGTAGCCCCTAAATTAATAAAATTGAAATTCACTAATGCTTGTCTTCTTCGTACTTAACAGAGTAGCCTGTAGAACAATCAGAAAGCATAAATTGTTAACTGCAAAGGATCCTTGTCCACGCGTATTAAAAATGACAATATGAGACTGCCTGTAGAATATAAAATGAAGTAAGAAGCACAAAAAGTAGGATTTCATATTGGGAAACATGGATAAAGGGGAAGTGTGTGTGTGTGTGTTTCATCCTGTGATAATTCTGTGCTGCAATTCCTGTGCTAGCGATCAGTGATAACATGACAAAGCAAACTCAGAGAGTTTCAGTGTTAGGCACTTACTGTTGCAATTCCAGGCAACCACTGACCTCTATCTGTGGAAATATTTATTTTTGGCAATGATCACCAAACTATCAGATTCCACCTTCAAAAACAATTAAGAATTATTTAATAGCGGTACTTAAAATACAACGATCTGTTACTTTATTAACCTTTTTTTTTTTTTGTGATCCCTGTGTAGTTAGCATCTTTCAAAATGTTTGGCTTAAGAAGTTGTTAGATCACAGATACATCTTCTTGATAGTGCATGTTTACTCAGACCTTTGCTTTTCTACTCTTAATATTGTGTTTATTTCTCATATTGTTTTTAATAAAGTATTTGCTTGGAATGGCAAATATTCAAACTGTTTGCCTTGTAGCTTAACTAGCTCTTTGGAAGCTTTTCTGGCAACTCTGTATCTTCATATACACAGTGGCAGGAAGCTAGTTTTAATCCAAAAAGCCATTACTGGTATAACATAGATATGGACAATCAGGGATATATGTATTTAAACTAGATTTGTACTGAAGTTAATGTCCAATTTCGCACTGTCTTGTTTGAGATAGGTGGATTTCTTTTTTACAAAATCATATATGTTTATTTTGTACCTTAAATTTTACAAAGAAAGCGGCCTAAATAAATTTATTTATTCATTTTTCATAGTGGAAGCTGCTTTGATTTGCTTCAGTTTCTTGGGTTTTGTTACTTTCCATAATGTTCATTCACTTCTTATTTCTATCTTCCCTTATAGATTCATAGAGAATTTTCAAAAGATAAAAGACTTATTTGAATTGTTAGCGTGATAAAATTCTATATATTTAATTGGTTATTCATAGGTTGTGATATTTAATTTCACATACTCTCACAAATTAAGGCCTAGTGCTGTTTTTTTTAATTTATTTATTCTTGTATGGTATACCAATAAAACATATTAAGTCTGTTTTAGCAAGTAATTGTATAGAAGTGCATACATGTGTATGTGTGCATATGACAATTTATTGACGGATTTTTGTAAAGATATGGGAAAATTTAATTTTAAACTGTTGATTACTTTCATTCATGTTAATGCTTTGTGCTGAGTAGAGCTTTCTGTATTAGAAGGCAAATAAAAATTCTATATTTTACATTGTATACATAAATAATATCCTGTAGGTATATAATTCCAGATTTTAATATACATTCATTAAGTCAAATAAGATTTTCCCATGGAATGGCACAAATAAAAAGAGTACTTGTTCATACATAGCACCGTAACCTAACTTTTAAAGTAGAATCTTAAAAAAAAAATGTTCAGAGATTTTGAGATTAGCAATGAATTAGCTTTTTTGTTAAACACTTGTGTTTACTTGTGTGGAGTTTTTTAAACTTCCAAAGATGACAGTCTTTAGTGTTTCAAATTTCAATTAATATTTCAGTTCATTACATACTCAAAACTTGTCTGTGTTTCGTGCCTGTTTACAGTTCATGTAAAATTTGCATCATGCATGAGAGTATTCAGTATGATGTAAAAGTCTGTAAGAACCTGATGCAAAGGAAACTATTATATAATCCATAACTGTTGGAAGCCAGTCTTACCTGGATAATTGCACCTCATTTCAATTTATTGTTAATTTGATTTGTAAATGAAAGCTCTCTTCAATAGTTTTTTGTTTTGTTTTGGGGTAATGATGTTCTTCTCATTATTGAACTATACCTAAGTAAAATTTCAGAGCATTGCAGTGAAATTTACAATTATGGCTTGCTAGTATTCAGAATTTATGTTCAGCTGAAAAATGATCATCAACAGAGTATTCAACTGAGTTCTTTTCACGCAGATGTGACTGTAAACACATATTCTCATTCATTCATCTGGGTTGCCGTTTAACTGTACGTTTTGATTTCAAAAATTAGACAGGTATTTAGTGTCACTTAATACCCTTATGCATTCCTTTATTTATATGGATTTAAACAGTGTTAAAATATAATCTGATGTATGTAGTCTAGGTCAAACTTCTCTTTGGGAAAGGATGTATTAGGGGATATAGTAAGAACTTTCAGGGTGACATCTCTCATTGTTTATCTTTAATCGATAACTGATGCTAGAAAGAGCCCATTGATGCCATCAAAGCATCAGGGCAGTGAGAGATTGCCATGAAATCTTAGCTTTTTCTGTAAAAAGCACTGTACTACGAACACATAAGAAACCTTATTTATGAACGTATGTTTCCTTTACTCACACCTTGATGAGATTTTCAGTACAAGATATGAATACTTTGATTTTTAAACTTTATGAAATATCATTTTTAGCAACTGTTAGCGACTAATAGAAATGTAGAATACACAAAATTGATATATTTCTCTTATGCAAGTCCTTTGTGCTACTGACAGTATGGAAGACAGTAAATGTTTTAAATGTTATCTTGCCTAGATGTATTTCTAAACCTGTGCAGTATATGAATGCATTACTTCAAATTTTAATACTGTATAAATGTATGCTAGGTCGCAGTCCAACATGACTGATTATATACAAATGTGCGCATATCTATACAGATCATCACACATAGTCTCTAGAGGTCAGTAGAATGTAAGGAATGGACATCATTCTCTGCTATGGGGCCCATATCCTAGTTCTCAACATCTTAGAAAAGCTAAAGATGCTGCAAATGAGCAAAATCATTTCCAAATTAACAGTTACTGAAGGGGTGTCATCTTTGTCACGTTGCAGATTAAATCTGTTTGTTTCAAGCATTAGCCCTATACATGTCTATATGTGTAAGAAGAACCTTGAAAAAAATAAGTAGTAATTTTATTGTAGTCTATTATACTAAATGTCATTGGAGACCTGTTGAATGACTAGAGTAGTTAAAAATGGTGGGGGAGGCTGTGGCATACTTTTTAAAGTCCTTAGAAAACTTGAAAGGGCCATTAGGAAACATTGGCATACTGCTTTTTCTTTTATTTAACAGGCTTATTCAGGGGAAATACTTGTATTTTTTTATTGTTTTATGCTTTAGCGGTAGACTGGACTGATAGGGACTTAATAAAGTCCATCTCTGAGTGGGCAGGGATTTGACATGGGGGCTAGCATATTATTGTGTGATAAGCACAGAAAGAGAATGATGCTTTTTTAAAACTGCCAAATGGGGATCAGTTGTGCAGACAACTGTTGGTCATAGTCAGTAATCAGGGGTGCGAATTGCATAGCCTTCCAAAAACTGTTGGACTGGAATTCCCAGCACTCTCCAACATTGCCTATGCTGGCTAGGGTTCCTGGGAGTTGCAGTCTGACAACATCTGGAGAGCAGCAGAACTAACATCCCTGTTCTATACCAATGAATCTGCAATGGTCTTACAGCTCTAGTGTTTCTTGTCTATAAGATGTGGTGGCAGTCACCTGACTTTTAAAAATACAACTCTCCTAGCACATTCAATGCTGGTAGGAGGTTTTGTAAAAGATATTGGTATGTGCAGTTTTCCTTCTGGACCTTGCTGGTATTACAGATGCCAAAAAGTAGAAGCTATGTCTATGTTATATGGATAGTTTCGGGCTGCAGTGTGTCAGTTATTCCATGCTCATATCTTTCTACTTTAAATGCTTTTTCAAAAAAGAGATCATTCTGAGAATGATGACTTAACCTGTTCGACATGATTTAGGCCACGTTCTCCATGTTATCCAGTGCCAGTCAGCTCATAGCAGTAAATGCTTCCGTTTAAGAGTAAGTCAGAAATGTATCTACCACAGATTGGAAGATCTGAAAACATAGGTTGAGGGAAAGAAGCCAGAACTACTAGCTGAGAAATCATTACAGGCATTATCTGTGGTAGATCTGCAGAGCCTACAAAACTGTGGATGAGTAAAAGAAGAGAAAGGGTAACAAAAGCACAAATGCACACATATAGAAATCAGAATTGAACAATCAGGCCAATATAGCAGTGAATTTAATGAGGATAAATGTAAAGGATAATATTTTCAAACTCATTTATTAGTGGTATCTTACTCCATATAAATTAAACAAATGTTTAATTCATCAGATCTGGGGATGTCAGGGACTAAAGCAGACCTTTTGTTTGAAAAAAAGGCACTGGCTAAATATTAATCAAAACTGGAGTGCAGTTATCACTATAACCAGTTGTCAGTGAAAAGATGTTTTACTGTGTTACCTGAAAGAAATTGAATCTATAGATATCCAGGTTATGTTAATGCTTTGTCAAGAGTACCCAAGATTTGTACTGCCAAACGTGACAAATTATGAGCATTTTGACTTACAGCTTTAAAAATAAAAGACTATTTATTAATTAAAATTATATATTTGCCCTGTATAGAAAGATCTGAGGGTTTGTTACAAACAATAAAACAATGGTAAACAGTTGAAAACAATTTAAAACTACAGATATTTTCATTATTAAATTTTAGAATTTTCATTATGAAAAAGCTATTAGAAAATCAAACAATGTTTCAATATCAATGACTTATCAAAATTATTTTCTTTTCCTTTATTTCTAAGAGTTTTTTGTTTACTGTACATGATATGCAATATTTGATTTCTTTAAAAAAATTAATGAGTATCCTAATGCTGACATGGCCAGTACCTGAGACAGTAGACTTTTAGAAGTAATATTAAAAGAAGTTGTAGACTGTAATTGATCTGATACACTTTGACGTTTTGATATTTGCAAAGGTTGCCATTGCTGCAAATGCAGCCTAATATCCCTGCTTCTTTAGCATGATCTTTAGAAATATCAACTTTCTTGCAGGATAAAAACTTATCTATGAAAGCTGGAAAATCACAGTGGGATTGCAGTAGCTTGAAAAACAGAGACTTTCTGGATGGTTGAATGTGGGAATGTCCACTGAATATCTTTCTAATGTTGTTGAACTCTGCATTTTAAAGCCGATAACAAGCTCATTATAAAAGGGAAAAATTATAGGAACACAGAATCAGTCACTGATAAATTAAGGTTGTTCTTGTTGTTTTTAATGGACTTACCAAACAGTAGGCCCTTCAGAGTGTGAGAAATGTGCCTTAGGGCCAAATTAAATATGACATTATTAAGATCAGTTGAACCTGCCTGGTTCTTGTTTTTATACAAACAGAGCTCTAAAGGCAATGATCCAGGTCACGGCAATGACATGGAGGCCTTTGACTCCACTCCCTCTGCTTGCTTCTATCAGAATGAGAATTGGACATCTTTATGCCTACTATTGGCCATAGGTGGAAAAATCCAATTGGGTGCCAGTTGACAGGCAAAACCCTCCCTACCCTATAAGAACAATCTAATAAGAAGAGAATGCTACTGATCCACCTGCTTGCTGAATAAGGTCCCTTACTATTAAAGTAAAATGATGGTTTGGTGAAAAGGTTAGTCTTATTTTGTCAGAATTTGTTCAATTTAACAGGTTTGTCTGACAGTCTCTATTTTTTTATTATCTCTGGGAACCAGGTGCTGGATTAGTAAATTATAATTTTAAAAAATAGGTAGGAAGTTTTAAATCTCCCTTCCAGTGTGCAGTAATTTGGATCCCTGTTGTGCACAATTATTAAGTATAAAAGTGGAATTTATTTTAAAGTGTACACCAAGGGGAAATAAAAATTCTCAGGTGTATACTTTACTCCCCTATCTTTACTCCCAGAAGCCTGTTTTTATGACCCCCAGTAGCTCCACAAAAAATTCTTTTTGGAAAGGTTTTGATATTTTTGTCTCGTATTGTCTCCTAAAGGTGTGTAACAGGAAGGGACCTGAAAATTAATATTGCAGGTCATGTCCTGTAAAACAAACATCTGCCTCCATGCCCTAAAATAACCTAGGAAGAGCTAAAACCTGACAGAATTCCCCACAAACCACGTGGGGGCATTGAGAGGTGTTTTGGCACAAAAAGAGTAGGATTTTTTCTTTTGTTTATTTTTGATGTTTGGGACAATGGAGGCTGACCTGCCTAAGGACCCATTTGGGGCAATGCAGCCCCCTGAGCTCTGACAGTTGTCCCCCTGAGGTATACATGTATTGAATACAGCATTTAGTTTATTCCTTAGTAGAGTTCTTTACAAAAAATAATCCACTTTTGGTTTCTGAATAGAACATTATCTGTTGTGGATCTATTCCCGATTTAAAGAATCCCAGGCATCTTGAAAATTGTTCTGTTCTGCTTCTGTTGGGAATCACAGGCCCTTTCCACACGTGAAGGAAAAAATGTCCTGAGACATCCTGAAATGGAGCTTACCTGAAACCGTCGCCACGTGGAACAGCGTGTTTTCGCTGCTCCACACTCCTCGGTGTCTCGCGGCATCCTGCGGTGCCCAAAATGGCGGCTTACGACTGGCCCATCCCTTTGTGCGTGCCTGCAAATCCACACCAAGCACTGCGACGTGGCTGCTCGGGGCTGCACGGTCGTTCTTTTTAAAAACCACATGAAAAGTGGTTTTTAAAAAGCACGCAGCACCGCCACTTCCGTTCGCCCTAGTGCAGATTGGGGTGTGGAATTACATTAAAGTAATCCGCCCCAATCCATTTTATGGTGTAGACGACCTCCGTCAGAGGTCGCACTACACTATTTTAATACCCCCGTGTGGAAAGGGCCACAGTCTCATGTCAAGCTCTCAGCTCCTTTCCCCTAACATTGCAGTGAAACAAAGGGATGTTAGCATGTGGTTAAATGTTGTCACCATAGTTTTTCTGTGGGTTATAAAGCTTTAGAAGTTGAGACCTCCGCTTGGAAGAGTCAGTTTTGAAGTACAGCTACTGTAATTTCTCTAGCCAACACAGTAAACTCTGGTTGGGACATTATGATAATAGTCATATGTTATACACCTAAAATTTCATGAGGTTAGGGGGACAAAGGTCAATTTGGTACCATACAATTTGGTACTTGCTTTTTCTTTCTTGTGCTGCAGCCAAGAAAGCTGGCAAAAAAGTCCATCTATATGTGCTTACATAGTTGCCTTTGTTCTTTGTGTGCTATTTTTTATACTTTGTTTGGTCCAGTTTCATTTGTATTATCTTGTTTTTAAAAATTGAAGGTTTCCAATAAAAAAGTAACAAATAAGAGTATTTGTATTAAAAAGTAATAATAAAAGCACTCATACTGAATATCTACATTTCAGTAACCACGGCATCTTTCTTAGTCAGAGGACTTTTGAGTGACAGTAATAAGCACTATTAGTGAAAATAATAAATTATCTCATGTGTTTTTTCTGTGCCTACACAAAAAGAAGCCAGCTCAAAAAGCTCATGTTGTTTGCTATCTTGACTATGGATGAGGATTAGTTAATATTAAATTGGTAATTGTTGGACTTCTGAAGAAGGAGGCAACATCTTCAGCAGGAGCTTATTAAACTATAAAATATGGATTGCCTTTACCCTAATGGCCTCTGAATCCTATTACCATCCCATTAGAGAGTGTGGGATTTTAGTAATTCTGTTGTTGTTTCCAGTGGGCAGTGAATATAATGGGGGAGGCCAGGGGTTAATGCAATTCATCTGTTTTAATACTTGTAACACAGTCCCTTATCACTCAGTGCAGTTTCATTAGCTTTCTTTTAAATATTTTTTTTTAATGTCAGGAGAGAGTTTCTTTAAGCACCTCCAAAAAGAAAACTCATGCTTTCCTTACTTATCTACAGTTTGTAAGCAGAATAGAAATGAGTAAGTTGGTATGCCAACACTTTACAAACTGGGCTGCAGCTTAGAAGTGTTTAAAATTGTTGTCATTATGCCAAGAACAGTATTGAAACACCGCTTCAGTCAAGATCTTTATTATTTATTATTCACTTCATTTGTAGTAGCACCCACCCTGTACCAAAGTGATTTGCAAATTATAAGAACCAGAGAAGTTAACAGAAGGAAAGATGCTAAGCATTTGAAGAGGTGAGGACAGGGAAGGGCCATGGTTTTCAAAGTATTACCAAACAATTTCCAAGTTTATGTGTTGAGTTCTTTAGTGATATTCTCAGAGTGTTTTCCCTAGAAAATAGTTAGTAGAAGGAATACAGTAATCCCTCCACATTTGCTAGAGTTAGAGGCACGCAACTCCCATGAAAGTGAAAAAAATCATGGATAATTCTAGGCCCTCCCAAACGATATTTAACACACGCACACACACAGTATCATGATATTCAATCCACCATGGATTCCTTTGAGGCATCAAGGTTCTTTCACAAGGCAGAAGTGGCTGGCTGGTGGGGCTTACTGCCACCTCCACTGCTGCCCCACACCATTTTAAAGAGGGACTTACAAGCTTCATTCTCAGTCTCACAAGGCTTACAGTCCCTATTAAAAATGGCATAAGTAGGCAGCAGAGGTGACAGCAAATATTATGTGAATAATCAAATCCGCAAAAGTGAAACCTGCAAATGTGGAGGCCTGACTGTATTTACTAGAACACTTTCATTTAGATCTGTCTGCTCTGACTGGGTTTTTTATTATTATTATTTGTATCCCACCTCTCCATATGGATCGAGGCGGTGAACAACTTACAAATAGCATGTATTTCTATACATGCCCCCAACAAGCTGGGTACTCATTTTACCAACCTGCGGAAGGATGGAAGGCTGAATCAACCTTGGAGCCTGGCAGGATCGAACTCACAACCTTGTGGCTTGCAGTAGTGGCATTTAACCACTGCACCACCAGGGCTCCTTTAATTTGGTTTAATTTGGATGGTTATCTGTATGGTGATGCACCTTGTATTGGCCTTTTGTTGTTTGAGTGCTAGTTGTCCAAAAAGCCTTCATTTTCATGTTAAGACAAATTTGTCATATTTCATGTTCTCATTTCTCAGATGATTTAAAGAGGGATGTCTTTGTGAGTTTTGCAAGAGGCTATATTTGATGTTGGCCACATTTTAGTGAGATGTGTGAATATTGCCAAAATAAGAGAAATTGGACTTTGCATGAAGAATTACTTAGAAGTGAATATTTGTCTTATATTTTCCCAAATTGGTTTTGTGAAAAAGCTCTACTTTTTATTTTCCTGAAATCTGCTGGACAGAAATTTAGGTATTTCAGGTGTTGCATATTAAATAGGAAGGACGGCTCTGTATGTGGTGTATGCTGAAGGTAAGAGTGGACAACTGCAGAGGGGGCCCATCCACACACATACATGCCCATTCACTCTCACATCCACATCTCATGGTTGGTGACATCACCATCATTGGAAGGCCTGGGAGGTTGTGTAGAGGATTGTAGTCAATCTACCACTCCTGGAGGACTCCTGGGAAGGCAGCTGAGCTAATTTCTCATGTGGAATAATTGAGGTGAGGACAGACTGTTGGGTTTGGTGGGGGTTGGTAGTCTATAAATTGCCTACCTTAAAGCAAGGAAATTGTCAAATGAAAGAGAAAGGGAAGTAAGATCCATGTTTCAGTGCCCAGTGATTGATAGACCCATCACTTGATCTCTAGCTGTTGCTAATGAAAAGAAGTATGTCTACATTTTAGATATGACAATTCATAACAGTGCTGTAACATAATGGACTAAATCCCAATATAAGTTCTGACTAGAGTAGACCCATTGAACTACAGCCCTTCCTCCACATTTGTGGGTTTGGCCTTTGTAAATTTGATTATTCACAAGGTGCGCAGGTGCCTTCCCTCCCATTCACCTCCTCCCATTCCCTTGCATTTTTCCAGGTGCAGAGAAGGCAGGCAAGTGCCCAGACAAAAGGCAAGGAAATGGGGGGAGTGCACCTTCCTCCCCCCCAAGCTCTCCCCTCCCATTCCCTTGCCTCTGGCCCTGGCACTGAGAACTCGCACCAAGGGAAAAGGCAAGGGAATGGGGGAGAAGCCCACGTGAGCCTTCCTTCTCCTTTCTGGAGTCCCTCCCCCATTCCCTTGCATCTGGCCCAGATGCACAAAAGGTAAGGGTGTGGGAGGGGGGAACCCCAGAAAGGAAAGTGAGAGGAATCACGGGGAAGGGGGATTATTTGTAGTTTTTCCAATTTCACAAGGGTTCTGGGCCCTGAACCCTTGCAAAAGTAGAGGGGACACTGTAATTGGATTTACCCACATGTTAATTCAATAACTGATTCAATTGGCCTACTCTAGTTAAGACTAACTAAGAGGATGCCAGCCAATGCAAGGGAGCAAAGGGGTAAGAGAATCCATATGTTGTTGGAATGTAACTGCTGTCAGCACTAGCTAGCATAGCAATACCTGTTTTGTTGTTGTTAATTGTTGTTGACTTCAACTTATGGCACCCCTATGAATAAGAGACTTAAAAGTCACCCTTTTATCAATGCCTGTCCATATTATTTCCATCCCTGCTCTCATCTGTGACAAGCTTTCCACTAATTGGTTGTTAAGCAATATTTATTTGCTATTTGATAAGATTATACTCTGTGGCCAGAATCCAAAGAGGTGGTTCTATTGACTATATGTGCTATTCGTCTAGAGGTAATTAGCATCACTGTATTTTAGCATGTTGCGTGATCCCTAATCTACAGTTAATCATGTTTATTTTTACTGAAAATAAATTATTCTCTAAATTTTACATTTCTACTAATGACTGTCAAGACTAGCTTAGGTTACTTGCTCAGTTTAACAAAACCAGAAACAAAAGTATCTAAACTCCTTGTCATGGTCACACGAGACTAGAAAGGTGACAGTCTTGCTTTCTTTTCAGAATCAAGTGCTATGTCCAAACCAGGCCTTAGTTAGTATAGTGGGGAACTCAACTTGAGGCTTGAAATGGATTTGGAGCGTAACAAGATGAAAGGTCTGGATGTGATATAAGATTCTGATGTTCTGGCTTTTCTGGTCATGGATTAGACTATTTGCCCATAAGCAAATAACTGTATATTAAATCAAGAAAATTATTCTATCCCAAATATTTGGAGGATAATACTTCTGAGGGGAACAGTTGTTAATTTAAAACAGGACTAGATTTTGCCCACTGATCAAATACTCTCCTTCTACATTATTGTCATCCTCGTTATCATATACTTTTGTCATTCCAGGACCCTGAAATTCCAGATAGGATCTTCTGCAGTTCTTAATGTTTCTGGTATATCCTGCTGTTACAACATGTCCCATGCTGTGCATAAAGGCAGCTGTTGTACTTCATTGCCTCCTTAATATGGTAGCACCCACTTTGTTTTAAATAACTGTAATTCAAGTGACTATTGACTGTTTCAGAATAAAAAAAAAAGGATTGTTTTAGCTTTTTGTTATATTGAATTACTCATTAGTTGAATGGAAGGCTGGACTTGCTTGATTTGTAGTATCAATACCTGCAGTTTAAATGCTAGAGTTACTCTATGGCTATAGTTCATACATCTGGGTGGGGCCTTCATTAGTCTGCAGTCTTCATTAGTCTTCATTAGTCTGCAGAAGAGAAGGTTAAGAGAGGACATGATAGCCATGTTTAAATATTTGAAGGGATGCCATGTAGAGGAGGGAGAGGGCTTGTTTTCTGCTACTCCAGAGACCAGGACAAGGAGCAATGGATTCAAGCTGCAGGAAAGGAGATTCCACCTGAACCTCAGGAAGAACTTCCTGACAGTCAGGGCTGTCCGGCAGTGGAATCTGCTGCCTCCATGGAGTGTGGTGGAGTCTCCTTCCTTGGAGGTTTTTAAGCAGAGGCTGGATGGCCATCTGCCGGGAGTGCTTTGAGGGTGTTCCTGCATGGCAGGGGGTTGGACTGGATGGCCCCTGGGCTCTCTTCCAACTCTACATTTCTATGATTCTATGATTCATTAACTGATTGATTTGGCTGAAATGGTGAAGAATGCAAATGCATCCTAAGCTGTATTTTCAAATGTAAATCTTGTACTTGGATGTTTATGATTACACTTTGTGATATTCTCCCTGTCTTTCTTCATGTAAAATAAATCAATTTTGTAACATTATCTATAAAGTAATGTAGTGATAACAAGAGGTCTTCAATATGTGTGGCCATTTCCGCACTACAGTGTTAAACTGCTGCTATTCCACTTTCAACACCCTGTGGAATTCTGGGGTTTGTAGTTTACTGAGACCAAAGAGCTCTTTGGCTGAGAATTCAAAGTGCCCTTCCCTAAACTACAAACCCCAGAATTCTATAGGAGGTTGATAGTGGAATAGCAGCACTTTAACACTGTAGTGCGGAAATGGTCTGTGCCTGCACAAGGTATAGTGATCTCTTCTAATCAGCCATGTGACACTTTGCCCATCTTCACAAGGTGTCCCATGCTGTGCATAAAGGCAGCTGTTGTACTTCATTGCCTCCTTAATATGGTAGCACCCACTTTGTTTTAAATAACTGTAATTCAAGTGACTATTGACTGTTTCAGAATAAAAAAAAAGGGGGTTGTTTTAGCTTTTTGTTATATTGAATTACTCATTAATTGAATGGAAGGCCGGACTTGCTTGATTTGTAGTATCAATACCTGCAGTTTAAATGCTAGAATTGCCTAATTTGCAAATCTTAGTAGAGTAATGGGGAAAAGATCACATCCATAAGTATATTAACCATGCCTTTAACATAACTTTGTATTTTTTGACTAATAACAAGTCAGCTAAAGAACACTTGATCAGTCATCTCAAGATAAATAGAGAAATAGGTTAGGACACACACAATGTATATATTTCTTAAATATATTGAACAGCCCCATTCTGTCAAACCATGCTGCTAAAGTAGCATTATTTCCTCTATAAGAAATCCTTTGATCAATGGATTATTTAAATAAATCATAAAGCACAGTGTTCCAATGACCTTCATGGCTCCAGGGCTGATCCTTACAATACCACTTAAGAGAACCAGGTGAAACTATAAGGTGGTAATAACATTTAGCAAAATTATTCTGATGACACAGAAGTCCTTTTTTAAAAGATACTGTCTCCATATTTGAAATGGGAAGGAACACCGAATGCACTGAAAAATATAGAAAAGTCTGACCCAATTTTGTAAGGAAGCAGTTTTCTAAGGAAAGAGGCAAAAAGATACAAGACAATGATTACACATTTGGGCTTCAAAATATATAATTAAAGGTTGACACCTCCATTGTTTAAAATATATGCTTGATGTGGTCTTGTTTTCTTCCCTCATGCATGTATACCATACACTGAAATCAATATCTGAGACCTTCTCTGAGGCCATTTCCACACTACACTGTTGTAGTGCTATTATTCCACTTTCAACATCCTTTGGAATCCTGGGGTTTGCAGTTTAGGGAGGGGCATCTAGAATTCTCAGCCAGACACCTCTTTGCCTGAGTAAACTACAAACCCCAGAATTCTGTTTTATGAGAAGCTGGGAAACTAGTAACAAGGGTTGATTGTTGCCCTGTGTCTATGGAATGTTCTGCCCAGTGAGGCTTAGCTGAGACCACTATGGTTATGGTTTTGATTTTTTTGGTTTTTTTGGCACTGAATCTAGATATTTCCCTGTTCCCTGTCAATTGATGGAATGTGTATGGTATTTGCAGATGTTAGTCAAGATCCTGCATAGGAAGCATAGCTTCTAATGATGTAGCTACGATCTGTCTTCCAGTCCTACTACTAAAACCCACCTTAAACACCAAGCAGTTGCACCAGCTGAAGGAGTTCTGTGCTGCTAGTGAGCAGTGTGCTGAAAGATAACTTATCCAGCCACTTCCTACCAGCAAGTCATGATGTAACATGCAATTTCAGGAATGTTGCAACTGCTCATTGCACCAAGACTCATGGGCAAGAGGGGGCTGGATGTATCATCTTTCAGATCCTCACTCACCAGCAGCACAGAACTCAATTTGTGCAACTGCTTGGCTTTTAAGTTAGTTTTTAGAAAACATTTGCAATTGTGAGAATGGTGCCATGATCATATATGTGATCATATATGTGAACAGAACAAGGTTGTAAATCTAGCTTACAACACCATAAATACTGAACAGGTTGCTAGGCATTAGCTTTAGGTCAATTTGTCATCTCTATGATTTTTTGTTAAGGAGTTGTTGATTATATTATATTTAATATTTTTATTGTTTTTATTTTTAAGTTTTCTATATCTTAATGGAAAGATGTCTTGAGCCTCTCTCTCTCTCTCTCTGTATGTCTGTATCTGAATGTGTATCCAAGAATATAATAAATTCTTCTCCCTCCTCGCCAGCCTTGATCCAAATAATTTTCTAGTAGATTGGATAACCATTTTTTGGTTTCATAACATTTTTATGAATGAAACATTATGAGATGTTTAAAATATATTATAAGTTGTGTTACTCCGTTGATAGGTTCCAAAAAGATCTTACCCTAGAATAGCTGGAAGACATTTAAAATTATAAAGTATGGCTAATTTTTATTTTCTGCAGTGAATAAATAGGGAAGCAAAGATTTGTACAGCAAGGACTTAAACTTTCATTCATATGCATTTAGAAATTGCATAATGTCTGGTTAAATGATAGCTTCAAAATAAAATGTTTATATCTAGCAATTATTATGTATTAAAGGGAACTGGTCTCTCACTTCAGAACTTGATGGTGATTGTTTTAAATTAGATTGCCTGAAGAATTAGGAAGTGCTTAGACTGGTGTCTGCTTAACTTCCCACTGACATCAGTGAATATAGGTTTGGGTCCTTTGCAGAGCTAGGAAAAAATTTTTAAACCAGCACAATGTGCAGTCCTTCTGTAGTAGAATACATAATTAAGTTGTTTCTGAACCTTTGCAATTTCTTTTCTTGAGTATTTCTATGTATTATTTACAATTAAATTATTCTAAAATACAAGATATGCACTTCTGAGAAGAATCCCCTCAGTGTGAATATAAATGAAGAATTGTGGATACAAATTATCATAAGGATTATTTACTAAGAAAGTGAGAAAGAGAAGAGAGTCTGCTTAGACAGACAAAGCTGGCTTTTCCGTCACTGAAAGTGAATGGAAGTGGATGTGACTTAGGCCATTTCCGCACTACACTCTTATAGTGCAATTATTCCACTTTCAACATCCTATGGACTCCTGGCGTTTGCAGTTTAGGGAGGGACTGGCTGGCACCTCCCTAAACTGCAAACCCCAGGATTCCATAGGATGTTGAAAGTGGAATAATCGTGCTATAAGAGCATCGTGCGGAAATGGCTCTAGTGGTGTTTGCTAGACAGGAAAGAACTGCATGAGGCCCATAATTATTTGCTACACCCTTAGCCCAATTTTCATCTATATAGCAGCCTTGTGAAAACTGTGACCTTATTCAGAAACAGAAATTGGTTGGGGATGAACTCAATGTGCTATCTAAAATGCTCTTTATGCAACTGAGAGCAGCTCAACAAATCACAGAATTTTCCTTTATTGTGATATCAGAACCATATCATTTGACTTGCATCTGTGCTGACAAGTCAGATAAATAATCCATGGTTTCTTCATGGTTTGTTTCTCTGGCTTGCTGGGGTAAAGACAAGCCAGAAGTTCAGAGATTACAATACATAAATAATGGGCAGGAGATACATAGTTTGTTGACCCACTCTCATTTTCAGTGGAAGCACTTGTGCAGCATGTACCACTATAGTCCTCCTTCCCCAACTAGCCAGAACGATTTAGGCCCTTTTCGCACTGAGGCTTTTTGCGTGAGCCGGGGGGGCGGCTTGCGCGAAAAGCCTCTTCCGAGAGCCTGCCGGTTCCCCGCTCGTTCCTTCCGCAGGCGAAGGAACAAGCGGGGAAGCGGCAGCGTCCCGGAGGCGGAGGCGGCTCGCGCGTCCATCCTCCCCCGCTTGCGTGAGAAGCAGGAGCCTCTCGCGCCGCCCCCCGCGCACGCGGGAAGCGAGCGACAGTCGCGCCCGTCCCCCCGCGCGCGCCAGGAGCGAGCGACAGTCGCGCCCACCCACCCCCCGCGCGCGCGTGCGAAGCGGGAGGCTGTCGCGAGCAGCCCCCCACCCGCGCGAAGCAGGATGCCATCGCATCCGTCACGCAAGCGCCCCGCCCCACCCCTTCCTTCCGCAGGAGCGGAGGGAAGGAAGCCCTACCCGGCCGCCTCTCCGACGCACCGCACAACAGGTAAGTGCGGGTGGGCGCCGGGAGCGTTGCGCGAGCGCGGGGTGATTTTCGCTTGGAAGCGAAAATCAAAAACCCTGTGCTCGCGCCGCTGCAGCCCCGTGAGAGCGCCGGAAGTGGGAGTGCGTCGTGTGGAGCGGCGCTCCCACTCCCGCACGGCTCACGGGGCTGTTTCGCTCTGGAAAGCCCGTGCGAAAAGGGCCTTAGATTAAATCCAAATACAACCTGTTTGGATAGAAATTTTGGCAACCAAATTTCATATCTAGTGTTTGGAACTCTTGATATTGACTTCTCAATTTGTTACTGCTACTTCTCCAAGGATGTGCACAAAATTCTCCATAAATTGAGACATTCCCTTTGCATAGTTAACCCTCATTTTTATTATATGTTCCGGAGTAAATGTGTTGGCCATGCCAAAAAATACAGCAAAACCCAAAATCCACAAAACAGTGGTTTTCTTGACCAACCAAAATGCACAAAATATATCATGCAAGCTTTCAAAGTTTCACAGGCTTCTTTATCAGTCAATGATATCAAAAGCCATACAGGATATAAAAAGTAACAATGTTAGGGACACAGGCCTACTTCTTCTCTCAGATGTTCTGTTGTCATTTTAGGTGGTCTGGAGGAATCTCAATGCAAGCAGAGGCCACTCCCTTTTTTGGTCATGTGGAGATGAGGCGCAAAAGGCAATAAAAGATGAGTAATAAAATGTCAACCACATTAGCACCAGAAAAGTAGCTTCCCTTGAGATTTATTGGCTCATAAACCTACCAGAATGGTTCTGCAGAAAAATGGTTTATGAACCTCCACAAGAGAGTTGTTTTATCAGAGCCAAAAAGAGAAAGTAGTAATGTCGGCCTTTCCTTCCTTCCTTCTTTCTTTCTTTGTTTCTGGAAATCCCATTGTTATGTATGCTTTTGAAGTTACCTTTGTGGATAATCTACACAGGGAAACAAGGAAACCTGTTGGTTCTTCTGGACTCCTCAGTGGCTTTTGATATTGTCAGTCATATTGACTTGACTGGGATAGGATTCAGTAATGCTACTTTCCTTTTATTCTGATTCTGGTTCTGGATGGGTGTTTACGGAAGGTGAAGCATTCCTTCCACCACCAGGTCCCTCAGTGCTCTGTTGTATACCCAAACTATTTAACACATACATAAAATTGCTGGATGAGGTCGTCCAGGGATTTGGAATTCAGTTTTATTAGTACAGTGGGTTCTCCTCTTGCGTGTCCTCTGCATGCACAAATGTGAAGTCGTGTGAAGTGTCACATCGTATTATAGTCAATGGATGCAGTGGGCATGCACTTGTGCTATCACGGACACACAGACATTGCCTGTATTGACTACAATGGGATGTGAGGGTTCACTTTTTTTTGCTTTATGCAAGGATTCCAGGAACAGAACTCCCGCATATACGGTGGGCGCACTATGTAAAGATAAAGCTCTGATCTACTTCTACATTCTGCAATAACTCAAGATAGCTGTTGATGTTTTGTATGTCTCATATTACCAAGAGAGTGGATGAGCACAAAAAAAGGGAGAGAGAACTTGCAACAAGACAGTGTTGGTCTTGCTCAGGGGAACAAAACTCAGAGAAGTTGGGCTTCACCATGTTTGCAGAGTGGTTGCAGTTCCTTTTGAGAAATTAGGATCTTGGTTCTGTGACACCTATGGATCCAATCGAAAATCCAAAGCTTTTGGGAGTGGCCAGATCTCCTTTTGCTTTGCAGAGCCTTGTGCACCAACTAAGCCCATTCTGGTCAGATCTCAGCAAGACCTACTTTAAATACAGCTTTTTTGGATTGTGGCCACAGACTCAAAGTATGAAACACAGCCCTGTGGCTGTGTTTCACTTGAGCTGATTCAGAATAATGAAGGTGGGATGATGACTAGGTCATATTTCAATTGCTTCTTATGACCAGTAATGTCCTAAATCACTTAGGAACAGACTGTCTGTTGGATCAAATATGAACAGGATATAAACTGGGAAATCTAGGGTCCTATAAGAAATTTCCTGGGGAATTGCTGTACAATGTTGACATTGCTGCTGTAAGAAAGCATTTGATGGACTGAATTTAAAAACTGTAATTGCATGCTATTATATCACTAGTATAGATATTCTGCCTAGCTCCATTGCCCACTACATAGTGTCTGAAGATCCCTTTCGAAGGAAAGAGTCATATCCACTTATTTATTATAAGAGGGGTTTGGGTTTTTTTGGATATCTGCTTTTACAACACAATTTCGTTTCTATCCTTTTAGTGCTCTTTGTCGTGTTTTTGAAGTACCCTCATTAGTGTGTACAAACTCAAAATCCTTTTTGACCTCTCTGGTGGTTTTGGTATTCTTACAGACACTGTGAATTAATTTAATATTGAAGTGCCAGCAGTCTTTGTACAAAATAGAAAAGTCCTCTATGCAGCACTGAGCAACACAGCTATCAAGCATCTCTTTCCCTTGTTTAAAAAGAGTGAAAACTGGTATGGAGTATATTTTAGCCCTGAAGCTAAATGATCAAACAGTTTTGTAGACTTAAAGCAGTTGTAGGGACGTCAGTTAACGAATTTTCCACAACTTTTTTTTTAATTCATAGGACTTATAATGGAGAGTGAGGGCTTCATAAAAAGAGGATTATGATGAATGAATATTTCTTTGTTAATACTGCATTGCAGAGTAGTTAATACTTTCACACTGACAAAAACACAATTCATGTATATTCACAGTGCATCATGGGAAATGTAGTTGCCAAAAATACATTTCCTCTCGTGTGCTGTGCATATGCTTGAGCGGTGTATCTGCCATAGAAAAAAAATGTCTTTATAATTCTTCATTTAGCTAGCAGCTTTGCACACTGCTGGTGGTATGATTTTGCACTTAAGAAGTGTTGAAAGCAGCACCAAGAAAAATATCTACAGAATTGTATAGACTATGATGCAACAACTGCAGATCAATCTTATCTTATTCAGATTTTTTTTTTTATCTAAACTGATCCAGCTAAGTTTCCATCTTGCCATTTTGGGTGAGTCAGCAGTTAGCAGAGAAATCAGCACCACCCCATGTGGCTTTTTCCACATGTAGATATTTTACTGCAGTGAAAACAACAAAAGTACCAGAGGTTTGGTTTCTTCACTATTTTTCAGTAAAGTGCTATAAACAGAGTGCCTGTCACCCCTGCTTTTGTAATCCTAAATGTTTCAATTTTGTTTACCATCTCTTCCTCCTCTTCCATCACCACCACTGCCTTGTGCCAACTGTGTGTATTATTAAAAAGAAGGAAGAAACAGTGGCGGGGGGAGGGAATGTGACAGCACCTTTAAGACTAACTGACTGTTATTTTAGCATGAGCTCCCAGGGTTATAGACCCACTTCTTCGGATGGAGTACAGAGTGTTATTAAGGCATCGGATATAAAGCATATTTGTAAAGTTGTGGGAATGAGCTAAAATGTAGTAAGATCTAGAAAGATGCAAATTTTCAAAGGACTTTATAGTAATCAGTTACTGTTGTGTGAAAGCAATACATTTGCTTACCCAAAACCCTTGGGTTCAAAATTCTCTCAGAGAAGATGCCTTCATGTATACAGGCAGTAGCGAGAGCTCTTGTAGTGATACATGTAGTTTGCCAGGAAGCCATTGTTTTTGTACCTCTTCTAATGGATTAGAATTTATAAATATAATTCAATTCAGCTGTTTCTCTTTCTAGCCTTCCTTTGTAATTTACTTGTTCAAGGGCCATGATCTGTAAATCTCTTCCTGTGTATTCAGGGAGGTTGAAATGTTCTGCAATTGGTTTGGGGATATTGTCATTTCTAACGTCAGATGTGTGTCCATTTATTCTTTTGCTTAGAGACCATCCTGTTAACCCAATGTAGAATACAGAGAGGCATTACTGGCATAGAATTGCACGTATCACATTCTGCTGTAATTGATTCTATACTTCCAATCCTTGGTGGCTTTTGGTGTTCTGTCCAAATGGGCAAGTGTTGGCTCAGCCACTGCAAAGGACAAACTATTATTTCTCCATTCAGAGGAACTATGATTTTCTGCAAACAATGATCAGATGAGAGGAGAGAAGACAACATATGAGTCAGGGGTTGTTCATGTAATAGGAAGTCACTGTGTCTGAAATCATCCTTTGCTTTAGGGGAAAGTAGTTTAGCCTCAACTGGACAACAATGAATAGCAAAGTAGTTATAGAAAGCATTTGCTCACTCATTAAATATTGCTTTGTAGACATGTAAAAACTTGAAAGGAAGAGAGTAAGGGAGAGAAAGAGAGAACAGTGATCATGGTAGAATGCAAAGAGTGCTCACAGATACAAATCTACCCTGTTAGAAGCTCTGTAAGTTTCATAATTGGGCCAAGAAAAGAAAGAGAGGGTGTTAGAAATGACTGAGCAACCATCAGATGATAAATACATTTCTTATGGCTAGAGCCCAATTAGTCTCATTTTCACCTTCAGACGGCTGATGGATTGTTTGTTCATTAGAAAGGAATGGCCATCCCAGGTAGTTAGTCTTTTTTAGTGTTTATTTCCATTGGGATATGGAGTTTGTAAAACCAAAAGGTTTTTTAGAAGGGGGTAATAGAGAAGAAATCTTTTTATACTCCTTCCATTTTCTACTGTGCTCTTGTCTCTCCTGGGATATATAGCAAATCAGTGCCAACATTTGTCTGGCACCATTTTCTTATTTCCATGGTGATCTTCAGCTCTCCTGAATGCTCAGGTGGGGTGCGGGGGGGGGGTTATGATATTTTAAAAGCAACTAGATTTTTGGTAATTAAAATGGCTAGAAGGAATAATCTTTCTCAGTTTTCCCAGCTGTAATAAATATGAATTGCAGTGGTAAGTAGGAATGTCATTCTTATGCATTATTTTATTATAATAAAAATAGGTTGTGAGCTGGAACAAACTGGCTATTTTCAAGCTGACCATTGCTTGCCTCCATGTGACTCAGAGATCATGATAAAAGCCACATCAGTTTTCATGATTTCTGTTTTCTGAGATAGTGGAAAGAAAATTACTGAAATGTTCAGGATTTAACATCCATAGAAAAGTAAAAGAAAGGAGAAGGAGAGGAGAAGGAAGAAGACGAAGAAAAAAAAAGAGGAGGAAGAGGAAAAGAAGAAGAAAAGCCACATAAGCATCTACAGATTGTGGCCTTTGAGAAACGAGTAAATATATGTTTTCTGTCAACATGATTGTAGCTCTTTAATGTCATAATCCTACTATAGATGTGCTGTTTGTGATATTTAACTGTTATTCATTTGACCTTTTCAGTGCTTAACAATTTATGACGATTTTGGCCCATTTTCTTATACACAAAGCTCAAGAAAGCAAATGGCACCAAGGAGACTTGTTCAGTACAAACTGTAGTTAGCCCTTTTTTTGAGCTGCAGCGTAGCATACTGCCTCAGGCCCACCTTCCAAATGATCGTTCCCTATTTCTTTTGTTTTTTTTGAAAGAATCTTTATTGATAAATATTTTTTTAAAAAAACGACAACAGACAGACACACCAACAAGAAAAGATGATATGGACACAATGTAACAGATCAATATCTCTCGATTAGTGTCCTAGGGGGGAAAAAAAGAAAAGAAAAAAGAGGAAAAGAAGAAAGAAAGAAAGAAAGAAAAGAAAAAGGAAGAAATGCATATATATATATATATATATAATTGCATATATATATATATATATATATATATACATAATATAATATTAATATAATATTAAAAAATGAAAAAAGAAGGGAAAAAAGAAAAAAGAAAAGAAGAAAGAGAAAGAATAAAAAGAAACTATTACTATAGAGAAATTAAGAAGAAAGGGATTACAGTTAATCCCACATTCTACAAAACAGCTATAGACTATGGACACAACTATAGGCATCTAGAAACACAACTATAGATAAAGAAACATTGATACCAGTTAACATAAATATATTAAAATGACTTCCCGTCCTCTTCTGCGATAAGTTCCAGAGTTAACTCTATTTCACTGTCTCGTTCCAAATCTCCACTGCTTACTTTGTTCTCTACTAATATCACTGCTATCCTATTTTACAAATCAAATCCCACAATCACTAAGTTCCCATTTTTACTCCTCACATGATCTGTGAAAGGTTTCCTGGTGTTCAAAAATGAATCTATTGTATCCCATTTCAATAATGTTGTAAGTCTATCCATTTCTGCCAAATCTATTAACTTAATCATCCACTCAATTAGTTTCAGTATCTTATTGATTTTCCAATACTTGGCGTATAAAATTCTTGCTGCTGTTACCATCTCTCTAATCAAATTCTTGTGCTTTCTTTCCCCTTTATCCCTCCTATTTATTATATTTAATAGGCATAATTTGGGTCTTGATATTTTTTCTTTTAATATCTTTTGCATAATGTTTCCTATTCTTGGCCAGGACTTTTTAGCTTTTTTACACTTCCACCATATGTGATAATAAGTTCCAACCTGATTTCCATTTCCAACATTCATCTTTAAGGTTTTTGTACATCTTAGCTAATTTCTCAGGGGTAAGATACCATTTATATCACAATTTATAAAAATTCTCCTTCAAATCATTACAACTTGTAAACTTTAATCTCTTTCCCCAAGCATCTTCCCATTGTTCCAAGTCTATATTTTTGCCTTATTCATTGTGCCCAATAAATTATTGATTCCTTTATTTGTTCTTCTTCTGTGTCAAATCTTAATAACAGTTTATACATATTAGCAATCAAACGAGAATTTTCTCCTTCTCCTAGCAATAATTTTTCAAATTCCGTTTCCACTGTTTCAAAACCAATTTTTTTCTTATCCTCCTTATATTTCTCCCTTAATTGATAATATTTTAGCTATTGCATTTTGAGGGGGTATTGAGAAAAGAAATGAGTATGATTTTTCGGGGGGGGGTGAGACAATGTAATTACTATTTCTAGTTCATGCATTACAGTCTTCCTAGGGGGAAAAGAGAATAAGATCCAATAAACAGGCTGACAATAGTAGTTGTGCTGTTGTGATGATGCGATGGCAGAGGCTTCAACAGCAGCCAGAAACTCACCACATAGCTACGTCCTTGGACCAATGATTGGCTGCAGAGATATGCGTGGGCATATTCCTGCTTCTCTTGCATATCCAAGGAAGAATGAGCAGACTCTGTACACATGCACACAAGCACACAGAGAGAGCATAATGCTGTTCCTTGTTCTCTAGGTGCTGAGGGGCATCTCCTATTGTGCACCTATGATGAGCACATTGCAGTAGGAGATGCTAGATATCTTGTTCCACAACCCACAAAAATATGTACAGCATACATGAAGATTATTCCAGCTCACGTCACTAATATCCATCCCAGTGGTTGTTTGTGGCTTCATCTTGAAGTGTCAGTGTCCTTTGAATGTTAATCTCAAGTTTGAAGGAGCTATCCAAGTTGCTCAACTACTGATGCAGAACCACCAGACACCAGTTGTTCATCCTATTTTAAAGCCAAGCTTTGGACTCATGCAGACTCTTCCATGAAATGAAGACCCAGTGGGTTGTTCCTGTCTCTGTGTCTACTTCAGAGTTTTCATTTTCCTCCATCTGTGCATAGGGAGAGGTATAATCCATCACATCCTATGTAATCAATTATGTGTAAATCAGCAATATGATGAACAAATCCACACGATGTCTTTGCTCATAAAAAGGGGAAAAAAGGGTGCATGGGGAGAATATGTGATATTCTTTGGTACATTAGGACTGAAGAAGTCAGAACATTTTATTTTCAAACTGGATGTATGAAAAGTCACAATTCCCCATAGTAAGCTACCTTGCCCAATCCACTGTGCACTTCAGTGTTACCACCAATAAAAGTACAGATGGCAAACCATTAAATATACTGTTCATATTGCAGCACTTGCACTTACATTTGTCTGAAATGTAGTCTCAAAGGAAAAAAAATGATACTCATCCTCATTCCTGGCAAAATGTCTGTTCACACTTTCTGTAAGCCGGGGGTAGGGAGAAGGAAACATTGTTGTGGTTTCATAATTTGAATTTCATATGTGAAATCATGGTGTGGGAAAGATAGGAACATTAAAACCACAATCCTGTACTACATACCTGGATATAATCCCAATTGAATTCAAGTGGGACTTGCCATCCAGTAGACATCTGTAGGATTGCACTGTTGGTGTTCAGGCTTTAAAAGTTATGGAGCTTGGTACTACAGGAGTATAACACTTGGCTTTTGTCCATTTGGGTTGTGGAGGGGTGTTCAGGTATGAACGTGCAGTTCTTTGCTGAATTGAATTGTGGGTGATAATTTTATTGGGTGGGATGTACCATCATTGGTTGCTCATATATACAGTTGACACAAAAGTTGGATGTGGGAGAAATGCAGTCTGTACATGGGTGGTATCATAATGACTGGGCACAAACCCGCCCCTGCTTTCCATATGTTCAGCTGCCTTTACTGCAAGCCTGATCTATCCTCTCCAGAGCAGTATTCAGAGTTGACTGCTGAGTCATTGAACAAGGATTTTATGTCAAGAGGAACATTCAGTATGTTTACACAAGTAATTTCTGAATGGGTCCAGACCTACTTGGGAACATACAGTCTGTACCTGTGTTCCTGCTTTGACTCTAAATAATGCCTTCTCACACTTGGCTGGGTTGCAGAAGAAGGGGTTGGGATCATCCTAACAGCCTATGGGCCACACTTTCCCTACACTTGATTTCTACACATAGGATCATGGAATGTTTGGGGCTTTCTCCTGTACGTTTCAAACTCTTCAATAAACATGCAAGTTGCCTTGTATTTTTCCAAACTTTGGCATCAGTGTTTCTTAAGTTTGGATGACATATGATTTGGAATCTTGATGCTACATATATACAGCCAAGCCCTCTTACTCTCTAAGGGGAAAATCAGAATGCATTTACTCTTCCTTCCAGAAGAGAGAGAACTGTTATTTATTTTGTTATCAGCCAAGCATTTAAAACATATTTTTAGCTTACCTGTTTCTTTAATATATCATCCTGGATCTACTTGATATGAGAACTGCAAATAACCTAAATTACTCTGCTGCATTTATATCTTGTTAGGTTTCCTGCTTCAGAAAATATGCAGGAAAAATGATTATATGTGGTATTCATCTAGAGGTTGATGAGTTTCTTATAATTACGAAGGTAGATATAATGAGATGAAAACATCTCTTTCTTTAGGCTCCCTGTGGAATTCCTACCCTCTGCATTGGCATGTTGGGTTAACCGTTTTCTGACCAAAAGAGTGCCAATCTCAGTAAAATATGTTGCACCCTGCAATCATCGTGATTCCACTACAATGATACGTGCAGGGAATTAACTGGGGAAATTACCATTAACATTGATAGGAGTAGATATCTGCCTCACTCCCATGGCCAAAAAAAAGTGAGCTATTTAAACACCTTTCCCATGCAGTTTGTAAAGACAAATACTTGTTTAGCGCAATTATTAATTTGCCATTAATTGTCACATTACATGTTGTTTTTTCTCTGTTTTCCCTTCCATCATAGATGTCGATATAGATGTAGATCTTCTCAAATTATTCTCAAGATTCATTTCCATCTGAAGCATACTACCCATCCATCAGTATGTTCTGGAATAGGACAATGATGGCATTTTAATATTTTAATTTTAGGGAATAAAGGTCTGTGTTCTTTTCTACATGGTATTTATGTTTTCTTCTTTTCTGTTGTATTGGGCAGTTACTTACATTTTTGAAATGAGTGAATCCACTCATTCAGCAGAGTCTTAGCCCATTAAGCAATTTTGGAAGTTCCTTCTAATATTTAGTGAGCACTGTAAAGCATTTTGCCAGTGAATCTCTGAAGTACATAGCAGTTCAATTTATCATTTCCTGTGCAGTGAACAGCTTTAGCAAAGAATCCATAAGAGCAGGGATATGAATCTTGAATATTTGATAAGCAGGGTTGAAACAATGTCCTTGATCTCAGTGTGTGGGTAGATTATAAATCAGCCTATGATTTGTTTTAAGGTGATAACATTTCTTATAACCACACTATTACTTATTGTTTATCCCAATTAATATGATAGTTCATAACACTGGCTGATAAATACTGTCCCTGGCAGTGTGTTTTAGGTTAACCCTAGTATATCTCATTGCAGTAAACAAGACTAAGACATGCTGCATGTGTATTCCATACCGACACATAAGCATTTCCATTTCTTCTATACATATCTTAATGCAACATGGAATGGACCTTCATTATCACTGGGGGTTTTGCGTATGTGTTGGCTAGTTCTGAGGAAACAATTTTTATCATTGAATGGGTACATCTGAATATAGAACCTAGTCCAATTGTTGGCCCTTAGTACACTAAACCAATTAAATCAATGGGACTTATATAACTGGTTTATTAAGTTCCCAATGATTCAGTGAGTCTACTCTAGTTTGGCTATCTACTGGATTTAGGAAACATTACTGACCAACCATGGGATTAAAGAGACCAGATGCAAAGACTGAATAAGGACCACTTTATTTTAACTCTGAATGTGCAAAGGAGGGGGGCAACCTAGCGTAGGAGCAGCTGAGGCAGGTGGTTTCATCCAGCTGTCTTTCCCAGCTTCCCCTGGGTGAAACACCTGAACCCGAAGGAGAACCCAAAAGCTGGGTTCCTCCCTGCCTGTCCCACCACTGGAAGGCCAACCCAAGAAGCCATCCCCAAAGTTTCATGACTTAATGGCGAGGGCTCTCAGCCCCCAGGCCAGCCCCAAGGAAAGTCTCCTTCACCACTGCTCAGGGGCCCATGACTTCAAGAAGCAGATGCAGAGCACTTCCTTTCACCAAATGGGTGGCATAAGTGTTCACTGAAATACTACTTGTCTTTCCCAACTATCTTCCATGTGACTTCCTATTTGAACTACTACCATATGCCCATTGTCCAGATCCCCTGTCAACAGAATAGGGTAGGCAAGAAAACTGGAAAAGTGAAAAATTTTCTACCTGCCCCCAAAACAACCAGAAGGCTTTCTTGTATCAGAGGCAGGAGGGTGAGTTGAAGAAATCTAGTGAAACAGATGAGGAGGGGGCTATAAGAGTTTTTAAAACCTTCTGGCTCCACTCCATGCTTTCTGTCATGGCACATGATGCTGTGATAGAGTTGCCCTGGCCTCTTCCCCATTGGAGGCCAGCAAACATGCCTCCCCCTCACAGTGCTGCATGGCACAAATGGGGAGCCACAATTTTTTGAAGTTGCTGTTTGTCGTATTTTTTATATGTTAGTGTTTTAATAATTTGGGACTGATTTCATTAGCTGCTTTGAGTGTTCTTTGGAGAGAAGATAGAGTGAAAATATTTTTTTAAAAAATGTAAATACAATGTGTATAGTTTGTATGTATCTGTGTATAGGGGAAGCTCCTAGAGTAATGCTTACTTCTGTTTAGGCAATATTCTTGCTATGTTCCATGTAGATTTTGTAGTAGGTTCATTGATCATCTATATATATATATCCATGACTTATGTTTTCACAGAGGAAAAAATTGATTTGTACATATTGCAGATATCTGTAGTAATGTTGTCATCAATGGTATAATTGCAGACCTACTAATTACTGAGTCTTGTTTGTGTTTGTTCTGCAAGGCAGTGAAAAACTATGTTGGACCCCAGAAAATGCATTGACACAGATACATCTAACAGGGAAATTTGTTGAAAAATCAAAATATAAACAATGCTTGCAATTGGTAGAACAAATTCTATGGTAGAGGCATAGTACCAGTCACTGGCTAATATAGTACCATTACTTCCAAATGAGGATATATTAACTTAAAGAAGCAAACTCACAAAGCTGAGAGAATTTTAAGATCGGGGTTGCTGCTAGGGATACACACATTCCATATAATCTGCTCCACTTGTGTTTTGGCAGGTTGGGTACTGTCATCTGGTCCATTGTCCATAGAATGATTTTTTAAACTCCACCAGAAAATTTGGTTCATAAATGACATACAAAACAATATGCATTTTTCAGTCTACGCACACTTACAAATGGAGAAATGAAATTCATTATGCTCTCTTCTTTTATTTGCATCTATTTAATTGTTGTGCTTCACCATCATTGCCTCCCCTTTCCAAAAGAACAAACAGGATAGTTCTTTGTGTCATTGGAAGTTGGGGGTCCATAAAGGTCTGGATTCTGATTATGAGAGGTGGCTGGGGTCAGGCAAAAAGAATACAGGCTTTTGAGACTGCTAAGAGGAAAAGGGGGAAAGAGAGTGAGAGAATCAAAAAGATCAAGGCCACATGTACTCATAGAGAGTCAATTTAAAGTAAAGTAATTCCTGAGTACTTTTTGTGGTGGCAGAACCTAGCTTTCCTCAAGGAGGTGTTATCATTTTGGTATCAAGAAAGAAAGAGAGAGATGTTGGCAGAGAATCTCAGTGGGGGATAAAGTAACCAAAGGGCCAGACCCAGGCTGTTAGCAGAGGAATGAAAATGATGGAATACTAATAATTAAATTCTCTGGCTCAATTTTGATTGGTAGAGTAGTGTGTGAAAGAGTAATATCAGGTAAGCCTACGGGTTTCATGCTTTGGTGATTTCAACTTAAAATGATCAAGATAAAACCTCACTGGCAGTTTCAGCAAAAGACTAAAGAGCCCAGGAAGAAAAAAAATGTAGGAATCAGAGCTTAAAGATTAGATATAGCAAGCAGATTTTTCTCCCCCCCACGCGAGTTTTGGAGCCTATAGTCTTTTATGTGGTTTTTGGAGGGGGAAGGGACTGTTTAGATTAGATAGATTCTCTAGAACAAGGTTGGACAAAGTGTAACCCCAGGGTCCCCAGGGATGTAAAACAGTCCCAAAACATTCTCCAGGTGGCATGAGAGCATTTTTCTTCTACATTTCCTGTACCAAAGGCAATCTAGAGCCAGGAAGGGCCTTTGTCTGCGATAGGAAGTGAGTTCTGTTCACTTCTTGTAGTTGAAAAAGCCTTTCCTGGGCTTAAAATGGCTCAGAGAGGCCTAAAAACATTCTCCTCCTTCCATTCTCTTGCCTTTTCACTGGGCACACTTGCTTTCCTTCCATGAATCAGAGCAAAAGACAAGCAAATGGGATGAAGCAGCCCCTTGCGGAGAAAGTATGCAAGTGCCCCCCCTTCTCACCCTCCAGTTCTCTTGTCTTTTCCATGGGTGTGCTTGCCTTCCTTCTGTGTGCCTTCTATGTGCCATTGTGCCTTCCTTTTGCCTGGACAAAAGGCACGTGAATGGGAGGAACAATCCTGCCCATGGAGAAGACACATGCGGACCTCCCCCCATTTTCCCCCTCCCATTCTCTTGCTTTTTGCCTGAGAGCACTGCTTTCTTCTCTGTGCCTGGACAAAAGGCAAGGAAGTAGAAGGGGCAGCCCACACATGTGCCTCTGCCCCGATTTTTTGCCATTTCTCCAGGCCTGCGTGCCTCCCTTCCATGCATCAGACAAGCAAACAGGAGGGGGACAAATATGGGAGGAAAGGCTTGCATGTGCCTTCCTTCTCCATGAGCAGGTCTCCCTGCTCCCATTCGCTTGTCTTTTGCCCAGGAACGGAGAATGAAGGCACAGCACACCTGGATAAAAGGTGAGGGGATGGGAAGCGGAGAATAGGGGGTGGGAGGAACATGAATGCCTCACGAATAATCAAATTTGTGAAGGTCAAAGCTGTGAATGTGGACAGAGGACTGTACTTGGCTTCACAAAAAAATAGTAGTATCTTGGGCCCTTTTCGCATGCAGTTTCTGTAGCGCGAGGGCCCCTTGAGCGTTGTGTAAACGGGAGCGTCAGTCTATACGACACACTCCCATTCACGCGACGCTCACGAGCCTAAAGTGGAATGCGCGCGCATTTTCTTATTTTCGGCTCTAAACTGAAAATACTGCGCGGTCACGCAATGCTCGCGGGGCCCTCGCACACTTACCTGCGTGTGGTGCGTCGGACAAGTGGGCCGGTCGCGCTTGCTCCCCCCAGCGCAGCCTGCAGCTCCCAGACTGCACTGTGGAAGGAAGGGGCGGGGCGCTAGCGCAACGGTCGCGCTACCAGGAAGCGACCTGCGGGATGAAGGAGCGGGGAAGCAGCAGCGTTCCGGATGAGGCTTTTCGCACAAGACACCCTCCCCAGTCGCGCAAACGGGTAACATGAGAAAAGCCTCGTGGACAAGGAGCCACTTAAGAAAGATATTCCAGGGTATTTGACTTGACAATCATCCATCTGATGTGATCTTCACATAAATCTCCTTACTTGGGGATATTAATGTTTAAAGTCTGATTGTTTGCTCCCTACATCCTGGGAGTGTCAAAAATTGAGTAGTAACTTTTATTTAGTAATTATACTTCTGTAATTTTGCCCTGAGGATGACTTGAGATCCAGGAGGAGATTTCCTTTCAGCCAGTGGTTTCAGTCAGTGATCATCACTGGAGGAGTATAGGAGGATTCCTTCTCTTTTCAACAGCTGTACAGTTTATTTCTGGGAGGCATAAGGAATTTGAAGAAAAATCCTGCCATTGAAGAAGACGGCAATGTCGAACACATCTGGCAGTTGGCTGTTTGGACCACAAGGTGGAATACCAGCTAACAAGAACTACCAAGCCTTTTTCCTCCTCACCAGAAGCTATCTTACTAGAGTTTTACAAACACTGGACTATCTACAGGACTATGGCTGTTAAATTATGCTGTTGGACTACCCACCCAAGTAGCCAACGTTGTTTTTCCTCCTACTGGAAGTTGTCAAGTAATTGTTTGATGAAGTATTATATTAGCCTTGCCCTTTTATATCATTAAGGTTTTATTGTAAATTTTGTATATTTATCATGGTTTTAAACATTTTGTTATAGATGACTTTTGACATGGTTCACTAAATGAACAGTTAATACATAAATATTTATTTCAGACAAAAATTAATTATATATAATTCCACTTCCTCAGAAGATACACTATAATTTCTATTCCTAACTTCTAGATTTGTTAGTTTGTAATCTGGCACAGGGATCTAGACTTTTAATGGGAAAAAAATGAAATGAAATAATGAAAAACAAGCCATGGGGTGCCTGAAGTAGTTCTTTAGATTCAGGTTTTCACTGCAGTACTAGCAGCCATAGCATGCGTGGGGCGGGGGGAGAATGAGCATACAGCTGGAAGGTTTTTTGTGTGTTTTAAAATTATTTTTATTGCAACATATGACTAAGCAGCAATCCAGTTTTAAATAGGAAAAAACAGGTGCTAGGCTGCAATACAAAAATTCAAAACAGCTCAAGCTGCTGTTGCATTGTTTAACATAGCTAGGCTATTGTCTTTTTCTTGCTATGATGTGCATACCAGTGAATAATGTGAAAGGGCTTTTTCTGTGTACCCACAGAAGTTCACACATAAAGTTGTAGCAGTAATCCTTAGCATAAATTCTATACACATTATTTTTCCTGTATTACAGATGCAGAACTGAAGATCCAAAACATTTATTGATGTAAATATTTGCTTATTTTGTTCTTGTGAACAAAACATTTCAAAGGTTTTCTTCCCAGTGGGTAAAATCATGATAGTGCTTGCACATCTTCCTTCCTTCCTTCTGTCCTACCTTCCGTCCTTCCTTCTTTCTGTCCTTCCTTCCTTCCTTATTTCCACTTTAACTTACAGGCTTAAAATATACTGTTACATACATAAAATAGGATGTTTTGCACAAGCCTAACATCTAAAATAATAATTTAAAAAAGGACATGTCTTTCCATTCACACACCAGGATGAAAAATCTTGTGACACTTGACAGTTTTTTCCTTAAATGGAGCATCTCTCAAGACACTGTTTTCAACTGAGTACAAGAAAAATTGTAAAGATTCTTTACTTCTCTGCTGAGTTAAGTGTGACTCGTGGTTGGTACCGTCATGTTCCAACTCATTATTTTCACTACTAAACTTTAGGTATACTGGCTGGTCATGTAAATCTCCATGATCAACTGTTTGATTATCAGAATGATTACTGTTGTTGTGGCCCTAATAAAATAGAACTGCAACTCACAGAACAAACAACAGAGGTTCGACTGTTTGTGTAGCTGTTATGAACACTGGAATGCTTCTTCGGTGCCACAATAAATGCTAAAAATGACTTGGAAAGAGAATTAGCACTATCCTCCTTGAAGGCATGGAATCCTGAAGATTCTCAGAACTTCTTTGGGGCTTTTGCGTTTCTAGCTCTGTACCATTACTATGGCCTTTTCCGCACTACACACTTATAGCGCGATGATTCCACTTTCAACATCCTATGGAATCCTGGGGTTTGCAGTTTTGGGAGGGGCCAGAAACTGCAAACCCCAGGATTCCATAGGATGTTGAAAGTGGAATCGTTGTGCTATAAGAGTGTAGTGTGGAAAAGGCCTAAGAGTCACCCAAAGCTAAATTTGGCCCCACCCACTAATTGATGGTGCTTGAATTGCTAACATACCCACTAGTGTTTCTTCAGTGACCGTTAAAACATAACATTCACCCAATCTCTACAAAAATAGCCACATGCAGAAGCAATATTCCATGTATTTTGCAGTGGGTCGGGAACTGCAGATGAAATATTATTATTATTATTATTATTATTATTATTATTATTATTATTATTATTATTTCTTCTTCTTCTTCTTCTTACTGGATGTGGATATCTATCCTCATTCATAGCAGTGAATAACTGCACAAAAGCAAACTTGGATGACTATTAGTCTTTTGAGGCTATTATTAGTCAGTTTTGTAGTGGGAATGACTACTGCAGCATTCTTGGATTAAAATAAATTTGTACATTTTGTGAAACTGCTGAAACTACACTTTTTTTTAACTTAAAACTGAAATTGTGGGGTTTAATAGTGCACACATGCTGAATTTTCAGACTTATTTTCCATGATGTTTAATGTAAATTTAAATGTTGTTGGCCGTTTGTAGCCAGTGTCTGGATGGCTTACTGATGGATTTTCTTTTTATATATCACTTATATTTTGGATACATATTTTAAATCATCTCTGTGCAGATCAGCTCATGGGTAGCATTGTTACCTCAAATGTTAACTGCAAAAATGGCAATGCGCTCTTCTTCTTGTTTGAATCTTTCCAAAGGTATGGTTATTCCAATGGCTCTTTACCTCAAAAATACCACCTCACAAATTCTTCTAACAAAGGAACTTTCTCAGAGGAGATCTGAATGGTCCTTTAATAGGAAATAAACAAGTTTTGAAAGTAGGCCATGCACATCACCAATAAACATGAAAATTTCATTGGTGGGACCTTCTATCCCCTGCCAAAGTGACCTTGCTTGGTGGAAAGATGACAAAGTGCTTTACTGGCTGTGCCTGACAGCAATGCAATCGTAGCACATTTGACAAATCGCTCACATTAAATTGGGGGGCACTTTCGGCAGCATTGGCGTCCCTATCCATCAGTCCTGATTACTACACAAACGTCAACTATGGCACAGAGCACATTTGTCAGAGGGAGTAAAAAGCAGTTGTTAGTAAGAACACTACCTGTCATACTAATGGACTAAGGCTTGTTGTTTTGTGACTTGCAGGAGCCAGCAAATTTGCGCTATATATATATATATATATATATATATATGGATGGTATACCTTTTATAGCTTGGCTAGTGTTTTCTGAAACTGTTTGTTTCTGTTTGCCATGCCCAAAGGGGCAGTTTCTCTTTAGAAGGCAGAAGAGCTATATGCCCTCACTTTGTGAATGGAAATTGCAAGTCTTTTGAGGCTCATTCTCTGCCTAAGACATTGTATTTACTGAAACAAGAAATACTGTACTGTGCAGTGTTTTTAACACAGTAAAAGGAATTCTAATCTTCTTCAGTTAAACCTAGTCGAGCCCTTTAGGTCCATTTTTATTTCCTTATATGCAGAGAAGGGAAAATATAGAAGATTCTCATGCTTAATTGTATTGACTATGTTGTGTAAACAAACTATAACCATCTAGCGGTACGGTTACTTCATGTCATAAAATAAGTTAATATTCATATATTCATATCCAGGGCCCATTGAGGGGCATGAGACAAGTGTATATCCATTAATAAGAATAAAGAAATGAATCTAAATTGCAGGATTGTGCTTGACAATGCTTTTGGAAAGGCCTTTCTCTGTATCTGCCTTCCTCTTGTCCAACTCATGTGACAGTTTCTAGAACCAAACAAAAGTTGAGTTAGAGCAGAATAAACAGCATGCAGAAGAGTGAATTCCTGGTTGTCTAGGACAGAGACCTATAGTCTGAGACACAAAGACATTTTGTGTCTGAGACACAAAAGTTCCTTGTGCATCAGCAGCAGGGAGTATATAGTTGGCAAGCTGGCATAGAAAATGGAAGACTGAACCCACAAATAGTAGAAAACAATGCTGTTTATAGGATCTGGGGGCGGGAAGGCCCCAAAGATGTTATGATAAGAATGTGGCTAGACTGAGAAGTCTGTGTTTTTCCCCAAGGAGAGAGAGTAAATAGTATAATCTATCTGCCTATTTGTCTGTCTGTTTGTCCATCATTATCTCTCATTATCTCTCACTCTCTCTATATATGTGTGTGTGTGTACAGATTTGTTATATACATAAATCAACTAAAATTTACAAAGCTACTTGCTTATTTTCCAGTGTCAAATATTCTAGAGTTCCAATGCTTCAGCTTATTTAAGGAGAATGTTGTTATTATGCCTGCTTGATAGGACAGTATCTTAGTCCACAAATTTGGACATTAGGTGACTAAGAGTGTCATCACACGAAACAGATAAATCTTTGGCCAGGACTTAGTCCTCTTCTATTGTTCTACTGGTGAAAAACATTTCTTTTACAATGTATTTTACAAAGCATCCTACAAATGCTTTCCAACCAATCTCCCAGCAGGAGAACAACAGAAGAAGAACAATGTCATGTGATAAGTCCCAGTCAGAGGCGCTATTATCCTACTGTAAGTGCATTTTTCCTGCCCATGTGATAAAACCCTAAGGCAGTGGAGTCTAGGGGATTTTTAACAGATATAGACTAACAAACAGCAATGGAATTGCACATCTCTGAAATAAAGAGGTGGAGGAACCAAGCCTCTTTCACTTACAAGTTTCTATAGGAACCAAAAATGATGGCTGAGGGTTGTACGTGTCTCTGTGTTACATATAATATCAGAAATATCATGTGGGAAATTTCCTGCTTAATCTAATAGTGTTTGTACCGTCCAGCAGAAAACATCCAGCTCTTCATGTTCAGAAGTCCTTCAGTGTACTTTCTTGCATTACCTTGATCATTATTTTGGCTAATGGCATTCTACATTATTAACAAAAAAATATTCTGAGGCAGCTGGAACATTGCACACACTGAAGAAGGTGACAGATTAAAGATGATTTCTGGCAAGCTAATGCTAACATGCAGCTGCTTTAATGTAAATGTGAGCTAGCTTGGTAAGTGGCAGGCTGAAATTTAGTAGTAATGTCTGTCACGAATCACAGTGACAGTTTTGCTGTTAAGTGTAAAGGCTATGACATAATCATTTGCCACATGAAAAAACATAGGGCACAATCTAGAGATATTAACCATGCTTAAAATCCATTGAAAGAAATGCAGTTTTTGAAAGCCAAGAGAGATTTTCAGTGAAGGTACATTTACATTCTTTGAAGGGCTGAAAATAAAGAAATGTTAGTGTCTACACACTGGAGAGATGCAGTTATCTTGTGTGCTTTAGATGCTTTGTAAATGCTTGGAGATAGTATATAACAAAGAAAGTCCTTGCTTAGTCTCCTTGAGATATGCTGATAGTAATTTGAAAGTAGTGCACTGTGGCCCTGCTTGGACCACAAAAAGACTGGGTTCCAAAGACCTCTTAGCATCAAGTAGCTTCAGTCTTGCACACCTACCCTTGCTGGTAAGAGGAGCTAATCCACCCTAGACCCTCAGTCAGCTTTATTTAGTATGATATCCATACTAGGGATTATGGCTTGTGTCTCCTCAAAGAAGCCATAGTCCTAAAGAAATATTCACTCTTCGGGCCTTTCCACCCTACACTGTTATAGTGCTATTATTCCACTTTCAACATCCTGTGAAATTCTGGGGGTTTGTGAGGCCCAAGAACTGTCTGGTTGAGAATTCTACAGGCCTCTCCCTAAACTGCAAACCCCAGGATTCCAAAGAGTGTTGAAAGTGAAATAATAGCGCTGTAACAGTGTGACGTGGGAATGGTTTGAGTTTATGATGCTGGCTTGTTTAGGATGAGTCATGCCAGAATCCCTTCACAATAAACAAACCACAGATAGTTTGTTTAGACAGTTCCTCACAAGAGGAACCAATCACAAGTGTTGGGTTCTTGTGAACCAACACACTGCTCCATAAGTCAGAGTTCTAGAGAACTTTTCCTTTGACTAGCACACTGTCAAAATGAAACAAAGAAATGGTGTGAAGCAGGCAGGGATTTTTATTTTTTAAATGGAGAGCATATGCTAGTATATGCTGAGTATATGAGAGTGTATGGGCAAATGCTACAGACTTGAGAAAAAAATAGTGTTTGCGTAACCTGCATCACTTTTAATTTTCCCCCCATTTTTTTCAGTCTGAGTTTGTTTTCAGTTTATAGTGTGTAGGTGCAATGAGAAGTAGACATAGGTGCTGCACAGTTCCTCTTAGTATTACATGAATTAGGAGGTATGACACAGTGACATTTTGTTTTCTAGATGACTTGTAAAGTGTCACAGTTTGTGAAATAATTGTCTTCCATGAAACTTGACATCATAAATATGTTTAATTGATTTTGAAAGCTAATGGGCAGAGGAGAAACATGACTTCTTATGCATATTCTTTCCAAGTCCTGACAGTAGAATGTCTCACTGGGTGGTTTTGCTCTACGGCTATGGTTCATACATCTGGGTGGGGCCTTCATTAGTCTGCAGTCTTCATTAGTCTTCATTAGCCTTCATTAGTCTGCAGAAGAGAAGGTTAAGAGGGGACATGATAGCCATGTTTAAATATTTGAAGGGATGCCATGGAGAAGAGGGAGTGGGCTTGTTTTCTGCTGCTCCAGAAACCAGGACAAGGAGCAATGGAGTCAAGCTGCAGGAAAGGAGATTCCACTTGAACCTCAGGAAGAACTTCCTGACGGTCAGGGCTGTCCAGCAGTGGAATGTGCTGCCTCGGAGTGTAGTGGAGTCTCCTTCTTTGGAAGTTTTTAAGCAGAGGCTGGATGGCCATCTGCCAGGAGTGCTTTGAGGGTGTTCCTGAATGGCAGGAGGTTGGACTGGATGGCCCCTGGGGTCTCTTCCAACTCTACATTTCTACGATTCTATGATTCATTACCTGATTGATTTGGCTGAAATGGTGAAGAATGCAAATGTATCCTAAGCTGTATTTTCAAATGTAAATCTTGTACTTAGATGTTTATGATTACACTTTGTGATATTTTCCCTGTCTTTCTTCATGTAAAATAAATCAATTTTGTAACATTATCTATAAAGTAATGTAGTGATGACAAGAGGTCTTCAATATGTGTGCCTGCACAAGGTATAGTGATCTCTTCTAATCAGCCATGTGACACTTTGCTCATCTTCAGAAGGTGCCTTCCGCTTAACTCTGTGCCATAAGAAGTGAAGCAAACTTTTAGAAGGAAACAAGTACACTTTCTTCACCAGCTCAAAAATGTTTTTCCTTAATAATTGCTTAGGACTTTGCAGGCCACAGAGTTATAATGCAGAGAGGGAGCTTATCCTCTGCTGTGTATATTTGGTTCCAGTGGATGGGCGGCAGGGCTGAATGTTCAGGAATGTGATAGAGACCAGCGAGCCTGTGTTTTAGTTCATACACACGGATACTACTGGAGGGTGGAACTAGGCTGGTGTGAGGAGCAGCAGACTCCTGGGATCCCAGCCAATCAGGGCCACTGGAGGCCTCCTGCCATTCCCCCAGCAGTCCACATCATGGTACATCCTCCCACAAGCTTGGCTCCCACAGGAATTCAAAAGAAAGCATTGGCCCCAAGTTCTTATATTTCAGCAGTGTGCCATTGCTAAAGGAAGAAGAGCTGTCTTTCACTCCTCCTCTTTCCATGGAAGGGAGGGTGTAAGCAGAGTCAGGTCTGTGTCTGGATGTGTTTTCAAGTGTGATGGTAGTTGAGGGACAGCAGGAGCAGGTTGGGTGGCAGGAGCTCCTGGAGGCTTTTCTGCCTGTTGCACTCGAGCTTCCAGTCTCTAAATTCTGCCTCTATGTTACTGTGTGTTTTAATCCTGAAATTTGTTGTTTTGAAATATAGTCAGCATTTTAAAAAACACCGAAATATTCAAAAATGAAAATGTTGACAAGTTTAGTTGCTTTGAAGATACTTCCTTTTTTTCCTTTTCCTTTCTTTTTTTAAAATTTTTCTGACTTTCGATTTCAGTTAAGGAGCTAAAAGCTCCCGTTATCTACAGTTGCACAAAGAACATACCTTTCAACTATTCCAGCTTGGCAGGGACTGCGCCAGTTACTCCTCTCTCATCCCACTTCTTTTTTCAGCTGCTTTCAAAATGTCCCAGTTTCTTTCTCTTCTTCTCACTTTCAAACCTGTGTACTCAACTTATTTCAATTGTTGCAAACTGAATATGAAGTACGAAAGTAACTTGCACTGAATTAACTCAGCAAAGGAAAGAGGGGGCAAGAGGGCAGAATCTTACTTGTCCCTGTAGACTCAGCCAAAAACTAACTGCTGCAGCGTCTCTTAGCTTGTGTGTTATTCCTCATTAATAACTCTGGCCATCTGGACCATATTATGATTTTATCTGGCCACATGTGTCCTAGTTTTCATCTGTAAAATGCTGGGGAATGCACAATGAGTTTTACATATGTTTTCAAAGACCTGTGTTTCCAAGCCCTGCGTGTGTATCAGTTACTGTGTAAGAGAGAAAGCTGCCTATTGTTGGGTTTGCTATTGCTGCTACTGTTATTTTAATGGTAATATAGTCATCCCTCCACATTCGCTAGGGTTAGGGGCACAGGACCCCTGTGAAAGTGGAAAAATGTGAATAACTTTATCCCCTCCCAAACCGTATTTAACACACACACAAAAGTATGAGCAACCCACTGTGGATTCCTTTGAGGCATCAGGGTTCCTTTACAAGGCAAAAGTGGGTGGCTGGTGGGGCTTACTGCCACCTCCACTGCTGCCCCACAACCTTTTAAATAGGGACTTATAAGCTTTTTTTTTGCAGTTTCTCAGTCTCATTGTATTAAAAATGGCATAGGGAGGCAGTAGAGGTGACAGTAAAGAATCTGTGGATAATCAAATCCACAAAAGTGAAACCAACAAATGTAGAAAGATGGCTGAACTCAACTAGCATTATAAGTTTATACAGAAGGAGTGCAGGAGCGGGGAAGAGATACCACCTCCTTCCTGCAGTTTCCTGGATGACCTTGGCAACAGGTCTGCAGGCAATGTAGAGGGCTGAATGAGGGAGGAGTACAGAGAGAAGTCCCATTTCCCTAGCAGATGTCTTTAAATGTAACATAAGCTTTAGGCAAGTCCTTTACAGGTTGAGTATTTTCGAAAACCAATTCAAATTATTTGGTGTTTATTTTACCACTTCACAATCGGGTGTTTACCTGTAGTAAATGTTCAGATAGCTTTGTGTTATAAACTCAATAAAAAGGGTTTTATTATGAAACACCAAGTTTTCACAAAGATAGGCAGGATGTTTGTCACTGTAAGCATATGTTTGGATTAGGTTTAATAGCAGAGTGTTTAGCATCAGAATTACTTGCTAAATCTTATCATAAAAAGATGGATAATAAAGAACCTAAAAAAACCATTTTGCATACTCTGTAATTCTAGTTTGATTGTATTTTAGTTTGTTTGCCTTTTCAGTACCATCTGTAAATCTACAGAGAATATAATAAAAAGTGCATGCATTGCAGATTTTGCCCCACAGTCCTCATGAAAATTCTATACTGACAGCTTTCACTATGAAAATTCATTTTCACTATATGGCAATAGTTTATGATGCCAGTATTTCGGCACTAAGGTATTTAGTTGTTAAGAGTGATTATTTTTTTTAATGGAAATGCTGGTATTTTTTTAAAAAAAAACCCTAAAATCTAATTTTTGAGAATGCAAACATTATTTTGTCACCACGCCCCATAAAATACTACTCAACAAATTTGCATTCACTCTAATTGTTGGTAGCCTGTTGGGTTTTATTTATTCATTTTTTTTTAAATGTGTAATGTAGTAACAAATGGAATAATAAAGCACTGAAATGTTTCTTATTTGAGGAAAAATGCAAGATATACTTCCAGAAAGTTTTCACATTTCATATGTATGATTACCACCCCAAAGTAGCAAATATAGAATTATGTAGTATTTGTAAATGTTTTCTCCAAAAGGTCTGTTAGTGAGATGTGACCAAAACCTGTCATTCAGATTTGTTTGATAATAAATGGGCAATTTTCTGGGCTGTCTGTGGGGGTTTTTTCTTTGTTTGTTGTTAATTAATGGATTTTCTAATATAGATGCAAAGATATAAAAGAAGAAATAAAGGGAGAAAGGGGGGATACAGAGGATATGAATATAAACTGGACATATACATTAATACAACCTGACAATATGTCCAAAAATACATTGTCTTCACTCTGATGTTTATAAAAAAAATGAATTCCTCTGTGGCAAGGAAAGATGTTAGTTAACTGGACGGAACACCACTAGTTACGCTTTCTCTGGTGCTCACACTATATATTTAATAAGAAAAGGAGGTGGCAAAGCCACAAACAGTGGCAGCTATTGTCAGATGTACTCTAGGTTATAGTATTGGTTATAATATTACGTTTAAATGAGCTATCCAAGGTGCTGAAACTGTTTGGGGGATAGGGCTCTGTATATCAGATAGTTCCTTTTTAAAAAATGAACTAAAAGCGGGCTTCATCACCTCACTGACACTAGAACCAATAACCATCACTGGCTGTGACTACCACTTGTTCCCGCTAAGATCTTTCCCTTCAAAATGGTTGGAATTGCCCACTTCCATCAACACCACATGGGAGTTTTGAATTAGGATTGCATTTTAGGTTCAGCTCTAGTTGAATTCGTAGGTCTGGATTTCGACTAACCAGGAGCACCCCTGTCTTGTCTGGATTAAGTTTCATTTCATTTCAGTTATTTCATCCCATTGCTAAGCCTCAGACACCAGCTCCAAATCTCGACAGTTTCTCTGGACCCTAATAGAAAGAAGGAATAACATTGAGTGCTGTCTGTATATTGGTGAGATTGCCCTCTATAACCTTGCTTGACTTATACCAGCAGTTTCTCATAAATATTGTGAAGGAAAAGAAGGCACCAAGAGCACCGTAACCCTGACGGCCATGGTGTTGAACAAGAATTCCCCTCCCTCAACAGTACTTTCTGGAACTGTCCCTCTGTGAAGGACCAAACACCTCAACAGATCCAACATGCAGAAGGCACTTTTAGAAGGCATAATCAAATAATCAACACAACAATTAAATATAAATGCCAGCAAACTCCTTTAACATTAACATAGATAAAGAAGGGGGGAAGCAGAAATAATCTGAAAGCAGAAAACAGCAAGGAAATGGCCCTCAGAAGTGCTGAAGAAAATGGCATTTCCTCAATTCATTTCTCAATATACCTAATGTGTTCTGAGCATAATATAGTCTTCAAAGGTGGTCACCTTTTCTTTTTCACTGACACTTTTCCTGAATGCACAGGAACTCTTCATTTGGGAATTTGGGACAAGAAAACTGACTACTGCTTATGCAATTGAAACATGTTAGGCATACTGAGAAATTGAACACTTCTAAAGTTCATCTTCTTGGTTTTTGTAGCCTCTTAATGTTGCCATACTCCTGGTTCATGTGTAAACAGCCAACTGCTACACAGTTTGGACAAGGAACAGGGACTTTTGAATTCCAAGTGAGGAAAACATATGTACAGCTTCTGCCAAACAGCATGGTTGCTAAACATTTATCTCAACTATGTGGAAACTACTCACAGAAATGTGGCCCCATGTTTTAAGGGCACCTGAATAGGTTATGAGCTGTCTTGTGCATGTATTGTATATTTACCTTTTCCTAACTTGTATTGATTCATATGTGCCTTCTATTTTGTAGCCTAAATCACAATTCATATACATTGCTTCAGCTTTTTAGTGGAGCCTTTCCTGAATGTAGTTCTGAAGATAGTAGTGAAGGTTAAAAAGACACTTTTAAAAACTCTTCAGATTTAAAAGGATTCTAAAACAGATACATCTATAGTTCTTGATTCAACTCAATACACACAAAGAATAATAGAATTTGGAGCCGATTTAAAAGTGTCCAGTCATATTGGAAAACAGTTGTAAAAGAAAGTGACATGATTTTATGTGCAGCGATAGTTGTTTGCTTTTCATAACATTCTTTCTATTTTTAGTGTTGTCAACATGGTGCTTTACATTGGCCTAATTAGATTAACAGTGGATTAGATGAACTGAATCTATTATTTAAAAGGCAATTCCACAATGTACTGCAAAATACACAATTCCTTTCCCCACTTTGAATTACAGAATTTATTGAAACAAAATTCCAGAAGCCTTGTTTCATTTATTTCGGTGAAACATTTAGGGATTTTATGTATGTTCCCAGTTATGTCCTCTTTTTCCCACTCAATGCCCATTCATTGCCAGTCCTATGCATATGTGTGTGTGTGTGTGTGTATATATATATATATATATTTAAAAAAAATAATGGAAAAATCCATATGGTATTTTGAGATGCATTTTTTAACAGAACGCTCTAATAGATTCATCCCAAATGAAAAATAAATAAATAAATAAATCTCTATTGACTAAAGCTGTTTAGGAAAGTTATGCACATTTTTAATGTAATAATTTCCAGTTGTGCACACGATGGTAAAAACCCCCCCCCCCCACAAATGCAGCATAAGCCATGAAATCAACAAATTTTCAGGTAAAGATTGAAAGTCTGAGAGGTGTACTTTGAAAACAAAATAGTCAACAAAGACCATTTCCGCACTAGCCTGTTATAGCGCTATGATTCCGCTTTCAACATCCTATGGAATCCTGAGGTTTTCAGTTTAGAGAGAGGACGGCCTACATAACGGAGAGGCTAACAAGGCTGGTCAGGCCCATTGACCATAAGCCCCTCATTTTGGTTCATGTCAGAACCAATGACACTGCGAGGAGCAGCTTTTACCACATCGCAAAGGACTACGAGCTTATGGGGATGAAGCTTAAGGACCTTGGTGCGCAGGTGGTCATTTCGTCTCTCCTCCCTGTTCAAGGATATGGTGCACGTAGGGAAAGGGCAACAGCAGAGGTCAACAACTGGCTCCGCACATGGTGCCACCGGCAACGGTTTCGGTTTTTGGAACATGGCCTGAATTTCCATGAATGTGGGCTTCTGGTGAGGGATGGGCTGCACCTCACGAAACTTGGCAGGAATGTTTTTGCAGTCTCGCAAGAAGGATTAAGAGGTCTTTAAACTAAGTTCCGCTGGGGAGGGAGACAATATTATTCAGGGCAAGGACTCGGCAAGCGCAGGGGGAAAGGGCCCAAATGATATTGGACAAGTAGTACAAGTGGCCAATGGCGGGAGGAGTAGAAACTATAGTACAGGACTTGCAGGAAGGGCCCAGGGATTTAAGTGTCTCTACACTAATGCACGGAGTATGGGAAACAAGCAGAATGAACTTGAACTCCTAGTACAACAAAATAAATACGATTTGATATGCATCACTGAGACCTAGTGGGATGAGTCTCATGATTGGAATATAGGAATAGAGGGGTATAGCCTATTTTGTAAAAATAGACCAAACAAGAAAGGAGGAGGAGTAGCCTCGTATGTCAAGGATGTTTTCACCTGTGAAGAGATCCGGGACTTAAACCCAGAAAGCCAGGTTGAGAGCATCTGGGTAAGAATTAAAGGAGTGAGAAACAATAGGGATATTCTGGTGGGGGTTTACTACAGACCTCCAACCCAGACTGAGGACTTGGATGACACCTTCCTCAATCAAATGAATGCACATTCAAAAAGGAGGGATACAGTAATAATAGGAGATTTCAATTACCTGGATATATGTTGGCAGTCAAACTCTGCCAAGACAGCAAGGTCCGGCAAGTTTCTTGCTTGTCTTGCAGACAATTTCATGGTCCAGAAGGTGGAAGAGGCCACAAGGGGATCAAATATTCTAGATCTGATCCTGACCAACAGGGATGACCTTGTTAGTGAGGTAGAAGTGGTTGGATCTTTAGGGGGGAGTGACCATGCCCTATTGGAATTTGGCATTCAGTGGGAAGGAGAAGATAAGTGTAGCCAGACTCATCTTAGATATTAAAAAAGTGGACTTCTGTAAACTTAGGGAGCTGCTGGCTGGAATTCCGTGGTCAAGAATAGTGAAAGGAAAAGGAGTTCAGGAGGCATGGGAGTTCCTTAAAAGGGAGATACTGAAGACACAGTCTAAAACTGTGCCAATAAGGAGGAAAAATGGAAGGCATCTAAAGAAACCAGAATGGTTGACTAAAGAACTCTCAGCTGAGCTGAGTGTTAAGAGAAACATGTACAGGAAATGGAATAAGGGGGAAACCGCCAAAGAAGAATTTAAGCAAGTAGCTAGGAAATGTAGGGAGGAGGTCAGAAAGGCTAAAGCACAGAACGAACTTGGGCTGGCCAGAGACATTAAAAACAATAAAAAGGGCTTTTTTAAATATGTCTGCAGCAAAAGAAAAAAGGAGACGATAAGGTCGCTGCGCAGAGAAGATGGCAAATTACTCACAGGGGGAAGAGAAAAGGCAGAACTACTTAACACCTTTTTTGCCTCAGTTTTTTCCCAGAAGGATACAAGCACTCAACCTGGCGGTTGGGGAGCAGGTGAGGAAGCAGGGGAAATGAGGCACATAATAGGTAGGGAGGTGGTGCAGGAATACCTGGCCACATTGGATGAATTCAAGTCTCCAGGGCCAGATGAATTGCATCCTAGGATATTAAAAGAGCTGGCAGAGGTCATTTCGGAACCGCTTGCTATAATCTTTGAGAAATCTTGGAGGACAGGAGAAGTTCCAGCAAACTGGAAGAGGGCAAATGTTGTCCCCTTCTTCAAGAAGGGAAAAAAAGAGGACCCAAATAATTATCACCCAGTCAGCCTGACATCAGTACCCGGAAAGATCCTGGAGCAGATAATTAAGCAGTCAGTTTCTAATCACTTAGAAAGCAATGCGGTAATCACGAGAAGTCAACATGGATTTCTCAAAAATAAGTCATGCCAGACTAATCTTATCTCTTTTTATGATAGAGTTACTAGTTTGATAGATGAAGGGAATGCTGTGGATGTAGCATATCTCAATTTCAGTAAGGCCTTTGACAGAGTTCCCCATGATATTCTTGCAAAGAAGCTAGTAAAATATGGGCTGCAGAGGGCTACTGTTAGTTGGATTTGTAATTGGTTGACTGACCGAACCCAAAGGGTGATCACAAATGGCTGCTTTTCATCCTGGAGAGAAGTGACAAGTGAGGTGCCACAGGGTTCTGTCCTGGGCCCAGTGCTGTTCAATATTTTTATCAATGACTTGGATGAAGGAATAGAGGGCATGCTCATCAAATTTGCAGATGACACCAAACTGGGAGGGGTTGCTAATACGCCAGAGGACAGGATCAAAATTCAAAATGACCTGGATAGGTTGGAGAGCTGGGCCAAGGCTAACAAAATGAAATTCAACAGAGAGAAGTGTAAGGTCCTACACTTAGGTAGAAAAAATGGAATACAGAAATATAGGATGGGGGACACATGGCTGGATAGCAGTACATGTGAAAGGGATCTAGGAGTCTTCATAGACCACAAGCTGAACATGAGTCAGCAGTGTGATGCGGCAGCCAAGAAAGCCAATGCAATTCTTGGCTGCATCAATAGGAGTATGGTACCACTCCACTCTACTTTGGTTAGACCTCATCTTGAATACTGTGTCCAATTCTGGGCACTCCAATTCAAGAAGGACATGGTCAAGCTGGAGCAAGTCCAGAGGAGGGCGACCAAAATGGTGAGAGGCCTGGAAGACATGCCCTATGAGGATAGACCTAGAGAGCTGGGTATGTTTAGTCTGCAGAAGAGAAGGTTAAGAGGGGACATGATAGCCTTGTTTAAATATTTGAAGGGATGCCATGTAGAGGAAGGAGAAGACTTGTTTTCTGCTGTTCCAGAGACCAGAACAAGGAGCAATGGATTCAAGCTGCAGGAAAGGAGATTCCACCTGAACCTCAGGAAAAACTTCCTGACTGTCAGGGCTGTCCGGCAGTGGAATATGCTGCCTCGGAGTGTGGTGGAGGCTCCTTCCTTGGAGATTTTAAACCAGAGGCTAGATGGCCATCTATCGGGAGTACTTTGAGGTTGTTCCTGCATGGCAGGGGGTTGGACTGGATGGCCCGTGTGGTCTCTTCCAACTCTACATTTCTATGATTCTATGATTCTAAGATCTCAGCTTTGTCTTGGTAAGTTGAAATATATGCTGGCTTCAGGCACTCACATTTTAGCACTAACTGCTTTGTTTCTCCTTTGATGCTTGTGAGCAAACAAACCAGAAAACACACAAGTTACTGAAATCAGACACCATGCAAGGATGCTGAAGCCAACTCTGAACCAACTTTCTTATATAAGGTCATGAATTTAGATAATAGGCAATGTTCTGAGAAAAGCAGTTCCCAAACTTTTGTTTTCACTTGTATACCCCTTGGGAGCCCATTTCCATAAATTGTACCCTGCATGTTAGCAAAGTATTTGTAATTAATATAGAGGCTGTTACGTCAAATTTATATGTTGTAACTGTAAATAAATACCCCAATAATTGGATTAAAAAGCAGTGGAATAATAAAATGAACAGACGATAAATATTACATTCAAAACTCAAAAGATACAATGAATTCAATTAAAGACAAGTAAGTTCTTGATGACTGGTCACTATTCATATTATGCTTCACCTTTTTTACTGTGCTGGTTTTTAACCACTGAGCCATATCTGATAATACACAAATGGGGGGGGGAGTTAAAATTATGACCACGAAGAGACATGGCGAAGACCCAAAAGAACTTATTTGCTGAACGTTGTTCACAGGACTGCTTGAGGTGCCTGCTTATAGGTACACCAGTACTGGTGCAACAGCATGTGAATGCTCACAAAGCAGAAGAGAATGAAAGTAAAGCCTGTGAGGGGTGTGTTGCTGAGCATGCACACTGTAGTGGCATGTTTGCAACATGTTGGTAAGGGAGGGACTCCTCACCATTCACCAGAATAACAAGGCAAGAGAATAGGGCTTTTTTCTAGGTTAAATAATGAAGGAAACCCACTCTGCCACTTGTCATAACATTTAATTAGTATTCACAACTTTTGGCTTGTATCATGGTGTATGTGCTTTTTTCTTCTATTTTTTTTTAATGTATCCCTAAATGTCCTCGTTCTTACCTCTAGGGGTACACGTAGCTCAGGTTCTAAGAAATAGTGAATGGGAGATACAAGTAGTTCTTTAGAAAAGTGTTTGTTAACTTAAAACCATGTGTCGCTAACAGGTCTGTGCCATCACCTCATTAGAACCTATAGAGTGACAAAGCTAGAATGTGCCTAGTAGTAGTTGGAACAACTGAGGATAATGAAGCTGCAGATAATTAAGATGTTGACTGAATTTGTAGTAGGTTTCCCTGTGGCTGACTGATAACCACAGTAAACTAGTGACCTTTGACTTGTGGCAGGCTTCCTTATGATTGATAAGCATAGAAAACCAGTGGTCTTTAACCTGCGCATAAAAATATAACTATTTGAGCAGCTGAAATAGAAATACCACAATATGGTACAACATTCACCAGTCAAAAATGTGTAGCAAGCACACTGAACTCAGTTAACATTCATGTCAGGTGCCTTTAATGTCTGTGTCTGTGTCTATGTAAGTGAGTGTGTTAAAGTGCTGAAGCATTAGTAATTGTGAAACGTTTATGGTTGCACTGTCTCCTTTAGCCAGCACATTGTTTTCAGATATGACAGTGAAGAAGGTGGAAATGGAAGGAGAAAGGTTACCAACTGGCATTCAAAATTTCTGATAGAATTTTAGAAAATTGAATTGTATTTACAAGAAACAAACAAAAACAAAAAACCCTGCCAAAATGCTGAGGTATCCACTGAGTAATGTTATGCCTGGGTAAGGTTATGTTAGAGTTTACACCTTCCATATTATATATCTGTGGTGGTCAAGTACCACCTTAAGAGCCATGACTCCATCCTGTGGAATTCTGGGATTGGTAGTTTCATGAGGAATTTGAAATTCTCTGCCAGGGAAGCCTAATGCTTTGGACATCAACAAATCCCACGATTCTGCCATGGGAGGCCATCGTGGTTAAAATGGGACAATGGATAGGAAATGACAATAATGCATGACAATTAATAAATGAATTTCTGAATTTCTGAATCTGTCTTGTAGGAAGAAATAACAAATATGTCCTAGTTAGATGGTGGAATAGCAGACCTGTACATGCAAAAAGACATTAGTGGAGATTTTGAAAATCATCATTATTTACATCATTTACAGATACCCAAGAAATTGGTAGGAGGAAGTTCAGAAGGGATATATAACAGTTAATATATTAAATATTGTACAAATATGAAGAATTTTTATGATAATTATAAGAGTGTAAAAGAAGGTATATATGTATGTGTGTGTATATATATATATATATGTATATGTATATATGGCTCACAATGGCTGATAACATACATATCTTCATGTTTGTGTTTCTTACTTTTTTGTTCATATTGTAGCTTAATAAAGAAATATTTTTTTAAAAAATGGGATTAAAATGCTGTGTTTGTGCAGTGTAGGAGAGACAGTGATAAGAGTATGCACAGTTATGGACATGACACAGTTTTCCTTCTTCATTGGGTATTAAAATACTTTTTTCTATTAATAATTTTTCTAAAAATAACTTGATTTATTGAACTAATCAATGAATCTACTCAACAATTTTATTAACACTTTGTTCTACAATTATTCTAAGAATGAAAAAAAAGTATAGACTTTATAGTGTAGACATTACAGTTTTGAGACTGTTTTTGACCCTGGCCATTTTGTCAATGGCTAGAGAAAATACCTCTTATCTGTTCCAGCATGTTTGGTCTTACTTTTCCTGAAAGCCCAGTTATATTTTAATAAGCTGTTTCAATGTAGAATAGCAGTAGGGTTGCTTTCTCTTTTAGGACTTAATGAAACAATACTTTCCACTTATCTGAAGAAGTTCATTTTGTGTTATGAGATCTCCAAGGAAAATTTATTAAAAGTGGTGGATCTGCATATTCATGAGACATTGTTGCTGACAGCCACATACGTTTAAAAGGTATTTTATAGACTGAATCTTAATAAGGTTGCATTAGGGTGCAATTTGTTTTACAACAATCATAATTTATTTTTATTCATGCAAGAAAACTGAGTGAAATTGGGAAATAAAAATGTTTATATTTTTTGACCAGGTTTCAATTATAAGCTGTGATGACTGTGAAAGATCTTTGATCTGAGTTATGAAAAGATAGAGAAAGAAAGTGAATTCTTATATATCTACATGCATATGTATATCTATATATTGGTCTTCAACATGAAAGTGCAGCTTAGACTTTCTACAGCTTGTTTGTGCCTGAAAGTACAGTATGTTAAAAATAAACTCATACACACACACACACACACTTATACCTACAGACATGACAGTTGCTTAAAGTACTGTTTCCAGTGATGGAAATGACAGCATCTCCTTAGGGAAAAAGTAACAGGCTCACAGCCGTTCGTTTCTATATATGTACCAATCTGAGCACTAGACAGAAGCCCGTTTGACTTGGGATTCATCATTTTGTTTATTCCTGTGTTTTCTTTTATTTGTTTCCTTCTCTTTGCTGCTTCTTTTGAAACTATCATAGAAAGCTGTGAACTTTGAGCCTATAAATGTTTCCAGCTTAATTTTGTTAGGGCTGGTTCTTTTTAAAGAAAAAGACAAGAAAAGAGAACAAAATAGTAAAAGCAGCAAAAAAAAAATATTATGCTCAGGAAAGGGTAAAAGAGATTAGTTAGAAAAGTCTTAATTGTCTCGGAATATGTATAGTATTTGCAAGATTTTTTAAACAATGTTATTTTGAAAACATTAATTAGAAAGAATGTAACTTAATTTTTGAGCAAATCATGTGAACATAATCTCACTTAGAGCACACACTGCATTGCTTCATGTGCAAGATCCAACAGCCCTAGCTGTTTTAATGCCAGTTAATACAGCTGTTAGAACTGAATGTAGGCTGAAGGGGTTGTTATTCCTTCCTTCCTTCCTTCTTTCCTTTATTACTGTGGAGTTACATTAGGATGTGACTATGGGATGATATTCCCTAGATAGGATCTTGACTTGTAGTTGCATTGGAATTGGTTTCATATGCAGGCATACTTCAGTTGACAAAGCCTTTGATAAAGAAACTTCCTTTTTGGGGAACCCAGTTCACACACACACTGGGCCTTTCCACCCTATGCTGTTAAAGTGCTATTGTTCCACTTTCAACCTCCTGTGGAATTCCGGGGTTTGTAGTTTACTAAGGCCCAAGAGCTCCCTGGCTGAGAATTCTAAATGCCCCTCCCTAAATTGCAAACCCCAGGATTCCATAGGAGGTTGAAAGTGGAGTAACAGTATCACAGTGTAGTTTGAAAAGCCTCCCCACTTTTCTTGTCTTCCATCTAGCTGGAAGTTGTTTTGTTTTGTTTTTTGCAGGATTGGTATTGGGAAAACAGTTAAGGAGGGCTGGAGAAAGACAGACTTTCAGTGTTGGGATTGCAGCAGGATGAGTACAGTAAACATTGCAATAAAGCTTGACCTGGGAAAGAAAAGGACTCTCCTCTAATTGATCCTGTTATAGCTGTGTGTAGTTACATGCAACAGGCAAGGTAAACTCCTGCCTCTAGAACCACTTACTGAGCAGGTATGAAGAGTCACGCAGAAAGAAAAGGGAGGAAGCAGGTTAGCCTGCCTCACCTCCTGCCATGGCAGGTTGGAAAAGAGTAGTTTGCCACCAAATAGGAAAACATAAGAAAAATGGAGGCTGTTAAAAGGGAAAAAAATCATATCAGGATGCCTTTTGGAAAAAGCCTTCAACATGGCTGTAGAAGATTCAAAACATTTTTGTTCACTTACCTGACCTGCTGGTTTCATTTCATATTTGCATAATGTTAGTTTTCGATAAAAAGTTTTATGAAACATATTGAACTTCTTTTCTTTTTCTGTAGTGTTATTTCTACCACTGGTACCAAAGTTTCTCTTAAAGAAGTGAACTCCAGGAACACATCTGCTTCATTAAGTGAAGTATTCCTTTAGCAAGATCATAGGACTAATTTTTATTGTGTGTACCATAGTGGAAGTAAACATTTGCAATGAAGGACAAGTTTTGGACTCTGTAGAAAAAGCTGTTATTTCTATACTTTGATACAATGCCAATCTAAGTTGTTCATATTTGGATAGCTTTTCAGAAATAGTTTTAAGAATCTAGCTGTTTAATCTGATTTATACTTTCCCCCAATTGTCTTAATACATTTTTTACAATTTCAAACCCCAACCTCCATGTATGTCCACATTTCTTTTTGGAATTCTTTTGTCTACATGCTGCAGTGACAAAGATGGTGAAAACGTTTGAACAGGTCTTGTCCCTACATCTTGACATTAGTCAGCTGCACTCTAGTCTTCAGAGGCCACATATATAGGAGATTTTGCAAAAGTACTTTCTGAATATCTGACACTAAGACACAAGCATTCAGTGGGAGGATGGAGTTGTCTCCTATTGTCTGTGTTATTCCCACTGCAGGGCAGGTACTTGGCTCTAGCAGTCAGCTGTATTTCTTATTTTTAGAAAGGGGAGTTCTGCTGCTTTGGCCAGATTCTCTGTAGTCCTGTATTCTGATTACGAGTTCACTGCTTGCCAAGAATCTTCCCTACAGATAACAGCTCTAGAGAATGGTTCTGTGTATGGCACTGACCCAGAAACACATTGCTCATGCTTTACAGGTAATAGCAAATTTCACTCTGAATCAAGATGTCCCTGTTGCACCAAAGACTTCAGATGCAGCTGGATGAGCATAACAATGACTGGAAAGTGGACTTAAAATGTAACAAGCACATGGTGGTTTTTTTACAGCACAGTTTTGGAATCTAGCAAATTTAACACAAGCGTATTGAAAATATCTATTAATGACGTTTTGTGGGACCTTGATTTGCTTTGATCATTTGTGGAAAACTTGGTCTTGTGAGAAGTAATATGTGAATAATTAATGCCCACAGATTTGCCTTGATAAGTAGTCTTTATTCAGATGTGATATTTTTAAAAACAACCACCACCACCTATGTTCCCAACAAATTAGGCAGCACTTTTATGCAAACATCTTATCATTTACAAGAGCTTGATGCAAATTCACCTAATAATTTGATATTTCTTTGTGGGGTAAGAAATTATAAATGCAGGTGATAAAATATTCAGCTGCAAGATTTAAATATTAACATAGCATAGGAATGACTTGGCAGCTGTGAATGTGATAGGCAGAACTGTCTGCCAAATAGACAAGTTGATTTAGAGATCAGAACGGGATGTACAGAGGTACCGCTGATTCAGAAGGGAATACAATTGTTAAAGTGACATGCTCATCCCTCTGGGACAAGGCAGTTGCAGTGAAGTTTACGGATGCCCTGTTGGCTTGTCTAAGGAGTAGTTGTGACATTGACTCTAGAGGGATTTGCTTGGCAGGCTTTTCTAGGAGAGAGAAGGTGCAGTAATTAGTGGCAATTGAGCATGTGGACAAAAGGCAATGGAAGAGGCTGGAAAGTATTAAATTAGACATTTTTATCAGTAGTAAACACCCAGAAGCACATATATTTATGAATTAATTATAGGGAAAACATCTGTGCATCTACATTTTGTTCATTGAGCAAATGCAATTTAGGTTTTAAAAGTCAGTTATCTAATAACTATGTATATTTACACTGAAATGCACATATGCAAAAAAAAAAAACACCATTCTGTGTACGGTGAATGACTAAAATTATATCTTTTGTATTTTTTAAAAATGAACTGATGAGAAATGGAAGTATCTTTTTCTAGGCAGAGAAACTGGTTTTTACACACCCATTATGTACTTATGTGGTTCATTTGACATATAACACATATTTACACATATGTCAGATGTTTTGGATGATGCTTTTCTATTACCAGTGCTGCACTTAACCTCTCATTTGCCTCAGGCAACAAAATGTCTTAGGCTGACCCTAATTGCAGTGTGCATATAGACATAGTGCATGGCAATTGAAGTGTTCCGTCTGTCATGATTTGAGAGACACATCTCTTCTCATATCATTATTTCCCACCTGTCTAGGCCTTCATCTATGGAACTTACAAGAACAGAATTGCTTAATTTAGGGATGGGAAACAAACGACTGCTAGACATTGTTGGACTGATCCTTTCATCATTCTTCACCATTAGCTATGCTGTATAGTCCAGATGTGCTGCAGTTCAACCACATCTGGATGTGGGGGAAATGTCACAGCAAGCCCTCCAACATTTCATGGATGAAACCCTGTGCACATGTGGTCAAACAACATCAGAGTTGGCAAGAGTGTAAAAGTTATTCATGAGGAAGGACACACAAGCCAGAAGAGGGTGCAGTAGTTTGCTTTGGCCTGAGTCTGTTGGGAAGGGAGAGATTCCAGCCCCTCCTCTCCTTCTGCTGAGTTGAATACAAACTACCGTACTTTAGCGCTCAGTTTGCAACAATTGAAGTTGGCTGAGGACAAAGGGGGAAAGTGGGAAGAGGAGAGAAAAATATGATATTTTAAAAGCAGCTGGAAAAGTGGAACAACAGAGGATTCATCCAGACTGTCCCTGCCAAATGTGGACAATGGGTAGGTGTGTCCACAGTTGTTGAGCTATTTGTCAAGTAAGAATAACTTGACATAGTAGGGTGGCCTGCTGAGGATGTTTTTCCCTCCCTGCCCCTAGTGTGAGAGTTAGGTAGCTCAATTTGCTCAAAATATCTCTATGCAAAACTAGCATCTTTTTGTACCCAGGTACACTCATACATGCCCACATACCAAACAAAAATAGACAGACCAATTGATGAAAAAAACACAGAAAAACCACATAATGCTACTACGCTTTGCAACATGGGATTCTGTACTGCAGTTTTGAATTTTTCACATTTAAAGGACTGAATTAACATGAATTTTGAATATTCACAAACACTTACTAAGACCATTTCCTCGCTAGACTGTTATAGTACTATTCTTCCACTTTCAACATCCTATGGAATCCTGGAGTTTGCAGTTGAGGGAGGGATCTTTGAGGCTCCTGCCTAAACTGCAAACCATAGGATGTTGAAAGTTAATAATAACACTATAACAGTCTAGTGCAGAAATGGCCCAGGACGCCAGCTTTAAAAAATATCATTTTATGTCAAAGAAGTTATCTTTTTCTTCATTGTCTCACTTATCATTTCCTATTTTTAGTCTGCCTATTGGTAATAAGTAGAAAAGGATGATATGATAAATATTCTGTATATGCATATGTTCCCAACCTCTAAATAATGTCTCTGAAAAAAAAATGTTTTAGTAGAAGCACAATTCCATAAAAATGAGAAAGATCCTCTTAATTAACTAATATTTGGAGGTGTATCTTTGTTATAACACATGTTTAGTGTTCATATAGCATACATACATTTCTAGTATATATGTAGTCAGTTTTGTTCATTCAGTGCTTTTCAGATTGTTTATAACACTTCTTATGCTTTCTCACACCCCTTGAAGCATGCTACAATTTCCAAGAGTGTCACAGCTTGCTGTATCTTCTTGTTTTCAAATAGCTAACCAGGAAAAGATTCATAATATTGTTTGTGCAAGCTTCAAACTACCCAGTCTGGTTACAATTAATTATACCTAGTAAAAATTCAGATAAGTGTTTAAAGATAAAACACACAGAATTTCAAAACATAGTGAGCAGCTTGGTGATGTTTTCAGTTTGGGTATATGCAAATATACAGGCCATTGTCATTTCTAGTGCACTCTCAAGGTCTTCTAGCTCCAGCACAAAGGTGTATAGCCCAGGCTTGGCTCCGGCTTTTAGATGGAAACCCAGATATCAACAACCTGGAAAAGATAAACCTGGGTTCCAAGAGCAGGAGTGAGAAGACAGAGAACTGACCAGAGTCAGAAGTCTCCTTTATTGACATTATCTGTGCCACAAACACAACCTTACAGGATAACCTAGCCCAGATGCTCAATTTAAAGCCTGTCAGCAAAGGGGATTATGGCTTGCTCTTTTGGCATCAACATCAGCAGAGCCAATCCAATGATGAAGTTTCAGAATTAACAAGTAGAAGCTCTGAGATGACTCATCCACCTTTCTCTAACGATTGGTTTAGAAAGATGGAAAATCTGTGGCTGTACAGATATTGTCAGACAAAAACCCACCATTATCCTTGCCCTCTTGCCATGCTGTCTGAGGCTGATGGGAATTAAGAGTATAGCAACATCTGAACAGTTCTGTATCTTTGCTTTGGGCTACTGATTAATGTTTCTTTAAAAAAACATAGTTTATGGCATGACCATGAAAAAAATTTCTCCAATCCGTATAAAGACAACCACACAGGGAAAAAGTCTTTCATGGATTGCTGGTTCAGGAATTGCAGACCAAAGTATTGCATCTCCTATTTGCAGTGTGTTAAACCTTGTTTATGTTTTACTCGCCATACCTTTTCTAACTTGGGGCAGACTACCATCTGGCTCTGAACCTGCCCACTGTCATTTTCCTCACAAGGAACATGCTGCATCTGAATAGGAGAGGTTCCTGTTTCTGTAGAGTTTCTCCATGCTTGCAGGTATCTTGGCAAACTGAACAGGAAGCTTTCCTCTTCTGATACATCACCTTTGATGTGAGGAAAAAAAGTCAATGGAACAGAGTATGGTGCAGCTAATCACTGCCGTCATCCTGTGTTGATGGAGTTGTGCTATATAATACCTTAACAGAACTTTAGTTTCAACTGGATGCGCACATCTCTCTTCAACCTTAGCAGTGAATAACTACACAAAACTAAAGCTCCACTGGGATTACTGTCATCCTCTGGAGAATATTGCTCGATTTCCCAGCGCTAATGTAATGTCTGCTGGAACTTTCTAAGGAATAAAATAATAAATTTGTTTATTGATATGGATCCCACCACCCACCTAGTTTAGAAGGAGCTTCAGCATTTCTGCCTGATACAAGACTGTGATCAGTATTGCCCAAGGCCTTCCTAACTGGGGAAATTAGAAATGTAAAAAGGAATGAAAAATTTCTAGAAGAGTTCTCTTCCTCCCCAGCATACCCTCCAAATGTTCAAAGATGAAAGCTGGGATATGTGTGGCCCAGCAACATCAGTGTATGGTCAAGATGGCAAAAGTTATTAGTAAGGATTATGTCACAAATTAGGAGGGGCTACAACAGTTTGCTTTTGCCTAAGCCTCCTTGGAAGGACAAGATTTGGTCTCCTCCTCTCTCTTTCTCCCCTGCTGAGTTAATTGAGTAGAAACTGCTTTATGCTGTGAACTCTATTCTACCAAAGGAAATAAGTTAAGGACAATGGGGAAAGGAGGATGAGGAGAGGGGAACTGGGACATTTTAAAAGCAGCTGGAAAAAAAATGTACTGACAGAGGATTAAATGGGACTGTCTCTGCCAAATCAGGACAGTTGGAGGCCCAGGCACTAACCTTGGCACTGGCTTTCAGAGTGTGAGAGAAAGACTGATCAGCTTTCTCCATCCCCAAAGCTCCATAGCTGAGGGAAGGTCTGGCAAAATATTCTTTATATACCTTTTCAGTGAGTCACAACAGTTAATTTGGATGAGTTTAGGGCAGGAAAGAGTCCTCACAGGCTTAACTGTTTGAACCTAGCTGTTCTACTTCCTCCTTACTCTACATCAGGAAACAGCCTTGGAACATGAGACCACTCTGAATTGTCATTCTCTTTCCATTTGTGCTGGACTGCGAATGGTCTCTCATGGCCAGTGATAAAAAGGGGAATTTGAAGCATGGGCCAGCATTGAACAGAAAGCTGATGCCTCCTGTGCATGTGTGGGGAGAGGGGCTTTCATGATCTGATGGAACAAGATTTGTGATAATTTTTGCATCTGGAGTTCATCTTAATGATCAGGCTTCTGTTCTTTTATTTTGCTGAATGGCAGGGAGAAAGTCAAAATGTAAAAAAGATCTTTTTAGACAGTGGTCTTGTTGAGACATACTCCCTCCAGTAAAAGTAAATGGGAGAAGTAGTCATCTGGGATGTTTGTGGGGTGGATTGTGTTTGCAGAACCATTGGATGCCTGTTAGCACAGATTTATAAATGTAAAAGTAGCCTGAGAGTTACCATGGTGTAGTGGTTTGAGCCTTGGACTATGACTCTCGAGACTGGGGTTCAGATCCCTGCTCTGCTATGGAAACCTTGAGCAAATGAGCCTCAGAGAAGGGCAAAGCCAACCTCACTCTGAACAAATCTTGCCAAGAAAACCCTGTGGTAGGTTCAGCTTAGGGTCACTATAAGTCAAAAATGACTTGAAGGCACATAACAGCAATGAGAACAAAATAGTAGCTTTACCATACCCCTTTTCTCCCTTTAGAGTTAAAAATGTTGTCTTGGCCTGCTTTTTATTATTGTCTTGTTTCAAAAGCTGTTCCTTATAGAAAGTAATCTTACTATGCATTCTTTCTTCTAGTGGATGAAAGATTTTCATAAGACGAAGCATATTTGTATACATTTTAGAAACACCTTTCTTCATGCATAAATATTGGTGACAATATAGAAGCATTTTCAGCAGCCTTTGCTGCAGTGATCTGCTACCATGGATTTTTTTCTCCACACTTTTAAATTTTATATCCTATACACATGATAATAAGTAGACATGTTTATACTTGTTCCAATGCCAGGCTCTTTCTCAGCAGTCATATATGCTTTAAACAGAAATGTTTGCTTTAAAATGTTTTCACTGTCCCTTTAGTATGCCTATATTACTTAGGGTTTGACTTCAAAGGCTTCAATTTTCTTATCTTCTCATCAGGTGCATTTATCATCAGTGGTGTTTGGTGCTTCCATATCACTGCTCTTGTTGTTACTGTTACTATTGCTTTCTGCATTTTGCCCCATTAGCAATAGTCTGAATTCCTGTTCCATATATGCAGACTTCTGTTAATATGAACAGTGTCAAAGCACATCTGACTCTGATTATGGCCATTTCTGCACTAGCCTGTTATAGCGCAATGATTCCACTTTCAACATCCTCTGGAATCCTGGGGTTTGCAGTTTTGGGAGGGGCCAGCTGGCCCCTCCCGAAACTGCAAACCCCAGGATTTCAGAGGATGTTGAAAGTGGAATCATCGTGCTATAACAGGCTAGTGCGGAAATGACCTATGTTTGCACCAGCTGTTTCCATCTAGGCCTTATGATTTACAGTTAAATGTAGTTACAAAGGATTCAGCAGTAGTGCAAGTATGTTAGAATATCTAGTTTACACAGCAGCAAGGAGTCTGGTTGGGATCCAGAATAGTTATTCTTGTCCTCCTGTACAGTAGTTATTAGGTAGATTGCTCTTTTTAAAATCAGTGCTGCATTTTAACCTGTTAAGCAGCCCAACATAGAGCAAGCTGTGTAGTAGTTGATTAGATTCCAATGGAATTGCACATGTAAGGGTACCAGAGGATCAAAGACTGTAGAACTGGGCAACAGAGTGAGGACAATTTTGTAAGGAGAGTAGAACTGGTGAATTGGATATAGTCTCTGGTGCTTAAGATCTGGAGTCTACTTCCTTCCCATTCCTCTTATCTCTTACATGCCTTGGTTAGACCACAGTTTCCCTTGCTTGAGGACTGCTTATGAATCAGCATTAACTGATGATGGACAAAGAAAGACATTTCACTCGTTTCTAAAATTTTAGGGGTTGTTTCCAGTTCTGATAGCAGATAATATTGTGATCAGTAAGGGGATATGGTGTTCACAATTTTCCCGTTTTTCTGCACATCTCACTTCAAAACTGTTCTCTGGAGTAGATGTGGGCTGTTTCCACCCTACACTGTTATAATGATATTATTCTACTTTCAGTACCCCATGGTGTCTGGGGGTTTGCAGTTTAGGGAGGTGTATTTAGAATTCTCAACTAGAGAGCTCTTTGGCCTCAGTAAACTACAAACCCTAGAATTCCACAGGATGTTGAAAGTGGAATCATAGCGCTATAACAGTGTAGTGTGGAAATGGCCTTGATGTCATGTAAAGGCAGCACTGGGAAGAAAGGATCCCTCTTCCCACCCACCCCAATTTCCTAGTCATGGAAGCCTCCAGTAGATCAAAGACGCTTGCCTGGCATTCTGAGCATTGCATGTTAGGTGGCTCTTGCGAAAACTGGCTGGAACTCCACAAGGCAACTCAGAATGCAGAAAGAGTGGGTGTGGTACAGATGTTCTTGGATAGACATTAGCTCACAATCACATGTTCCTTCTAGTGTCCTGATTTGGCAGGGATGGTCCTTATTAATCCTTTGTCATTTTCCTCATCTGCTCTTAAAATGTTCCAGTTTCTCCTCCCACTTCCCTCTTTGTCCTTGGCTTGCTTCCATTGGTGCCAACTAAGTTTAAAATGCAAAAGTACTTTGCACTCAATTGACTCAGCCATGGGGAAAAGATGGTGGGTGATTTTCTTCTTCCCAGAAGACTCACACAAAAGCAAACTACTGAAGCTTCTCTTGCTTTGTGTTCTTCCTCATTAGCATTTCTTTTCCACATTCTGATGTTGTTTGGCTGCACGTCTTGTTTTTTATCAGTGAAATGTTGGAGGATATGATGTTATGCCCTTGGTACTGAGGCATTTTCCTACTTGTACCAGAGGCCAGTGAGTGTCCTGTTCCCCACTACAGCCAACATTTTTCAATATCAGATAATGTCCTAGAATCATAGAGTTGGAAGAGGCCCCAGGGGCCATCCAGTCCAACCCCCTGCTATGCAGGAACACACATCAAAGCATTCCCAGCAGATGGCCATCCAGCCTCTGCTTAAAAACCTCCAAAGAAGGAGACTCCACCACACTCTGAGGCAGCATATTCCACTGCCAGACAGCTCTGACCATCAGGAAGTGCTTCCTGAGGTTCAAGTGGAATCTCCTTTCCTGCAGCTTGAATCCATTGATCCTTGTCCTAGTCTCTGGAGTGGCAGAGAACAAGCCCACTCCCTCCTCAACATGACATCCCTTCAGATATTTAAACATGGCTATCATGTCCCTTCTTAATCTTCTCTTCTGCAGACTAAACATACCAAGCTCCGTAAGCCATTCTTCATAGGGCATGGCTTCCAGACCCTTCACCATTTTGGCATCTAGACACCATACTCCTATTGATGCAACCAAGGATCACATTGACTTTCTTGGCTGCGGCATCACACTGCTGACTCATGTTCAGCTTGTGATCTAGCAAGACTCCTAGATCCCTTTCACGTGTACTACTGTCCAGCCACGCATCCCCCATCCTATACTTGTGCCTTCCATTTTTTCTGTCTAAGTGCAGGGCCTTACATTTCTCTCTGTTGACACTATGTCCTATTTTCCCACCCAAAGGAGGTAATCTTAATCTGATGTATATGGGGCTGTACCTACATTGATGTTTCCATAAAGCAGTGAGCAAGGGCAGAATACAGTGAATCTTTGGAATTAATGTAAGTGGGAAGACTAGCATTCAGAGGCAAAGCTATGCTTGGTTTGCAGGCTTTATCATATGCCAGCCTGTCCAGAAGTATCTAGCAGCAGAAGTGCCACATGACATCAACAAATAATGATAACTGAATCTAGGAATGTTTAGATCTTGGTATAGGAAATACCCTAAACAATGAAATGAGCTGGTCTTTTTTTTTATTTTTTGATGAGCTTGGCCTATTACAGAGTTACACTAAATGTTGAATTGAGAGATGGCATTTCAAATGACAAGGATATTATATTTAGAAGTTAAAGATGTGTTCTTTGATGCACCTTAAAATGTAAGGGCATGAATTTTTGTAGACTACAGGCTGCTTTGGCAGATGCTTACATGAACAGTATAAAAGGGCAGATGTATATGCTTGCTGTTAGCCATTTATAGGATGTGAGAAAATGTATTGTGTACAAAAGCTCATGTTTTTAGTACAAGATGTTAGTTTTTAAGACACTGGAAATACCAGATCTGTTTTTTAAATAAAGAACTGCAAGCAAACTCTTGAGGAATGTTTCAAGGTATAGTTATTTTATGAAGAAAAAAATATTACAAAAAAGTTAATGTATTTTATCCCAATTTAAGTAAAAGCAGGAAGCACATTCTGAAATTTTGTGCTTCTCTTGATTTCAATAGTTGCAGAAAATAAAATGAGGTCTCCATCTCAAAAGTATTCTATATATATCATAGATCTTGTGACCTCTAAATGAAGAAATAATGTTAGTTTGCACTGATTGCAATAATTTTACACATGAACTTGATTTTTGATGTGAAGGATAGTTATTATAGGAACAAGCCATTTTTTGCAAATGTAATCTGAGTGCAGATTCTTCCAAATCAGCTTAGATGACCCCTGCAGCCACTGCTATCATGTGATATTGGCCACATTCCCACAAAAATGATTAGTCAAAATTGCTAAGAACTTGGGATTCTTGATAATGACTAAGCATGCTAGTAGACATTTCCCAGATTCTGCTCTTTGGCTTTCCTATGAGAGAGAGTGGCAATAATAATAATGAACCTACCAGCCATAGAAAGGCTAGCAATACATATGATTGCCCCTCTAACAATCCAGAATCCAGAGACCTCCTACAAGCCCTGACCTCAAACTCTGGTTTCTTAGAAAAGGGACAGGCCAGGTTTGGATGGAAATTTTCAGATAGCTAATTTCATGTTTTCTATGCTGGAAGTTCCTTGTTACTGTAGGCACTGGCACTGGCAGGAATGGGAGTGCAAATGATCGGGCACCATGGATAGGACCTCTTGCTCATTACTCGTAAGCCAGAGTCCGCGGCAATTGTGCCCCACCATTTTGTGCAAACACAGCTATAGCATAAAGGGTGATGCATAGTTCTGGAAGCACTTAGCAATTATTGTATTTGAGCCACACAATTTACCTTGTGCAGAACCACCTCAGTAAATTAAAGAGTACTGGTATATTGTGTTTACATAGACAATACTGTTCTACAAAGGATGAGGTTTAAAGCATTATGTGTTGGTTTTCTTTGGCATTTTGCAGCACTTGCATTTATTTTCAAATTTGTAGGTTCAACCCGGTGAACATTCAGGCCATTAAGCATTCAGCAGGTTCCCCAGTTCATCAGTTTTCTAGGGGTACTTCCAGCTCCATGAGATTTTGTGGACAGCTGGTCCACTCTCTGTGTGTTTATTATACTCCCAATCCAAAATAGATAAATTAAAAATAAAACAATGCCAATTTGTCCTACTTGTCCCTTTTGACTCTTGCATACACACAGCCCCAGCTTGCCCATTCTCACTCTCCAGTGATAGAGACTAAAAATGAACCTTTTCATTCAATTCCTGGTCCATCTCATACACTCCGACCATCCTGATTTGTCAGGGACAGTCTTGATTAATTCTCTGTTATCTCACCTTTTCAGCTGCTTTTAAAATATCCCATTTTTTCTCCTGCTTCCTTCCACTTTCCTCTTTTGCCCTTAGCTTACTTCAGTTGCTGCAAACTGAGTTTAAAGTGCAAATAGAGTTGTGCTTGATTAAGTCAGCAGTGGCAGCTGGCAAAATCTTGCCTATTCTAGTAGGCTCTGGCAAAAGCAAACTGCTGCAGTCTCTCTTGGCTCATATGCTCTTCCTTATTAATAGCTGTTGCCAGCTTGACCACACTTGATGTTGGTTGGCCACATGTATCATAATTTTCGTCTGTGAAATGTTGAAGGGAATGCCATCTTAGCTGCCAGGAACTATTACAGCTTAACAATGTTCTCTCGTGTCTTAAGAGCATTGCCTCAGGGCAATCCAAATATATAGCAATAATAATGATGTCAGGAATCAAGGAGCTGGAAGAGTTCCTGAAGAGCCATCCAAACCACCTCAGCTCCATAATAGTAATTGCATTTGGGATTTGTAAATAGTTACTTTAGATTACAGCTTGAGGGGAACTGTATGTAAGCAAGAAGGGGTGCTCTTTCCAAGAGACACTTCCAAGATTATCATCTGTTCGTTTTTGACATATACTCCCAATCTTGTTGCATGCTTTATGAAAATATATTCTATTAACCAATCACACAGAACTTATGTAATGGAAATTCAAAGCTTTTCATTTAAAACTTACACGTGTTATTTATTGGCAGTGTGTTCGAGATTATTTATCCATGTATATGTGTGTATTTTAAAAAGTCAGAGTGAAAGTTTTTCAATTAAATTCCTAATATGGTTTTAAAAGTCCAACAGCTGTGAATAATTATAATACAAGCACATGAATCCATGTGCAAACAGATTTATGCAGCAATCCTCTTGCTAACTCTTTGCTTCAATAATTAAACATACGTTAACAGGATGCTCAGTCATTTTGGTGCAATATTCCCCCTTAATTATTATTTGGACTTACCCATGTTTACAGTAATTAGTGACAGCTTTAAAGTATTAATGATATGAATTGTGTTTTTTGTGACTTTGGCATACATTTCTCTGTGCTTTTTTTTTTAACAAAAAGCAAAAAAGGGGGCAGAAAGAAAAGAAATAGAAATGAATATATTACGCAGACATTTTATAGCAAAAAAACAAAACCAAATGCTCCATAGAAAATAAAGTATGACTTTATGGGTATGTTGTATTACACAATAGGCAAAAACTCTATTTGTTATCTGACATTGCATTGATACACTTGCCCTAATGACTGTAAGGTCTGAAGATTTTTGAAGTTCCCTGCTACTTAATTTCCCCTCTATACCCACTTTTAATGTTTTTACTGTGGATCTCAATCTGTGGTCCTCCAGATGGATTGGACTTCAGCTCCCACAAATTCCATCCAGTAGGGCCAGTGCACAGGAATTCTGCCAGATCAAATTCCTAAAATCTGCCGGATCAAAGGTTGAGAAACACTGCTTATTTGTGCATTGCACATTCATCTCTTAGGCCCTTTTCGCATTGAGGCTTCTCGCGCGAGGGGGGAGGGCGGCTTGTGCGAGAAGCCTCCTCCGGGAGGCTGCCGCTTCCCCCTCGTTCCTTCTGCAGGCGAAGGAACGAGGGGGACGCGGCAGCCTCCCGGAGGAGGCTTCTGCGCGAGCCGCCCTCCCCGCTCGTGTGAGGCAGCAGGCTGGCGCGTCCGTCCTCCCTGCTCACGCGAGGCAGCAGGCTGACGCGTCCATCACGCTAGCACCACGCCCCGCCCCTTCCTTCCGCAGGGACGGAGGGAAGGAAGCATGACCCGGCCGCCTCCCTGACGCTCCACACAGCAGGTAAGCGCGCATGGGTGCCGGGAGCGTTGCGCAAGCACGGGTGATTTTCACTTCGAAGCGAAATCGCTTCGATCGTGCCGCTGCGGCCCTGTGAGCGTGGCGGAAGTGGGAGTGCGTCGTGCAGAGCGACGCTCCCACTCCTGCGAGGCTCATGGGGCTATTTTGCGAGAGAAAGCCCGTGCGAAAAGGGCCTTATACTTGCTGGGCCTTTTTGGCACTTGGATTACTGCATTTTATAGGGAAGGGGGGGCTTTCAAAATTGCTTATAATGCAGCAGCCATTTATGATGTAGCTCTTCTGTTCTTCTAAGGGCACCAACTTCCTGATCTGAAAGAAGATTTGGAAATTTATGCAAAGGATAATATAATGATACTGTGACTTGACTGAAGGACTCAAAATAATCAAACTGTATTTTGTGTTTTATATCAGGCATATCTGGCTTAAGGAGGGGAGGAACTGGAAGTTGCTAATATGAGAGAAGTAAGAGGAAATAGAGACTAAGCAGCTGTGTGTTGAAAGAAGGGAAGCACTTGGCTCCTAAGAGGGAGATTGAGAAATTTGAAAACTAGATGAATGAAGGAAGGGTACTAGCAAATTGTAAAAGAGGAACCAGTGGTGAAGAGCTGTCTCTTGGGACCTGGAACCCTCACAGGTGTCTGAAGCTGTACCTGTGGATACAGACAGAGTCCAAGAAGGAAGTCAAAGCCCTGCCCAGTCTGTGAGAACAACACTACCAGCTGTAGGTGACTCAGTTAGTGTCACCCAGGCAAAGTGCTCAGGTGCAAGGAAAAACTCCTTATAAATTCCAGAATGTCAGCAGCTGCACTGTAGGTAGGGGATATAGACTTCACTCCTGGGGCGATAAAACTTTTGGCAACAATGTTAAGTACTGAATTCCTAACTGCTAACCTTTGCGTTTTCAAGTTTTGCCATGATTGATCTCATGAAGTCTGTGTTTGATTTTATCTCCTGGAGTCTCTCTGCTTGATAGATCAGACTGGACTATTGTTTGGTTTTGGATCCCACTCAACTGAGTTCCTGGTGGAACTCTGTTTCGACTTTAGTGCTGTTTTTCATTCTCCTTCTGAATCTCCCTACTTGCCTTGTCTTCTTTTGGCATAGGCCCTGGCTGACCCTCGACCTTAATCTCTTTTGCTATTGGATTTTAGCCACCCTACAGACAGAACTAGATCTTGGAAACATTGCTACTTTGGACTACAGCTTTCCACATGGACACAGGTCAGGTTGGTTGTGGGATTCTGGGAATTGTTGTCCGACAAAATGCCATTTGATAAGTTCAGGGAATAAGCTTCCTAGCACACAAGTTAGTTGATAGTTATTAAAAAGTATAAACTCACTTATGTGAGAGTTTTAAGCTTAAACTAGATGTCGCCTATCATAGAATCATAGAATCATAGAAATGTAGAGTTGGAAGAGACCACACGGGCCATCCAGTCCAACTCCCTGTCATGCAGGAACACCCTCAAAGCACTCCCGACAGATGGCCATCAAGCCTCTGCTTAAAAACCTCCAAGGTAGGAGACTCCACTACTCTCCGAGGCAGCAGATTCCACTGCCGGACAGCCCTGACTGTCAGGAAGTTCTTCCTGAGGTTCAGGTGGAATCTCCTTTCCTGCAGCTTGAATCCATTACTCCTTGTCCTGGTTTCTGGAGCAGCAGAAAACAAGCCCCCTCCTTCCTCTACGTGGCATCCCTTCAAATATTTAAACATGGCTATCATGTCCCCTCTTAACCTCCTTTTCTGCAGACTAAACATACCCAGCTCTCTCAGTCTATCCTCATAGGGCATGTTTTCCAGGCCTCTCACCATTTTGGTCACCCTCCTCTGGACTTGCTCCAGCTTGTCAATATCCTTCTTGAATTGGGGTGCCCAGAACTGGACACAGTATTCAAGATGGGGTCTAACCAAAGCAGAGTAGAGTGGTACCAGTACCTCCCTCGATCTAGACACCATACTCCTGTTGATGCAGCCGAGAATTGCATTGGCTTTCTTGGCTGCCGCATCACACTGCTGACTCATGTTCAGCTTGTGGTCTATGAAGACTCCTAGATCCCTTTCACACGTACTGCTATCCAGCCACGTGTCCCCCATCCTATATTTCTGTATTCCATTATTTCTGCCTAAGTGTAGGACCTTACATTTCTCTCTGTTGAATTTCATTTTGTTCGCCCTGGCCCAGCTCTCCAATCTATCCAGGTCATTTTGAATTTTGATCCTGTCCTCTGGCGTATTAGCAACCCCTCCCAATTTGGTGTCATCTGCAAATTTGATGAGCATGCCCTCTATTCCTTCATCTAAGTCATTGATAAAAATATTGAACAGCACTGGGCCCAGGACAGAACCTTGTGGCACCCCACTAGTCACTTCTCTCCAGGATGAAAAGCAGCCATCCGTGATCACCCTTTGGGTTCGGTCGGTCAACCAATTACATATCCAATTAACAGTAGCCCTGTCTAGCCCACATTTTACTAGCTTCGATGCAAGAATGTCATGGGGAACTTTGTCAAAGGCCTTACTGAAATCGAGATATGCTACATCCACAGCATTCCCTTCATCTATCAAGCTAGTAACTCTATCATAAAAAGAGATCAGATTAGTCTGGCATGACTTATTTTTGAGAAATCCATGTTGACTTCTCGTGATTATTGCGTTGTTTTCTAAATGATTAGAAACTGAACGCTTAATGATCTGCTCCAGGATCTTTCCGGGTACCGATGTCAGGCTGACTGGGCGATAATTATTTGGGTCCTCTTTTTCCCTTCTTGAAGATGGGGATAACATTTGCTCTCTTCCAATCTGCTGGAACTTCTCCTGTCCTCCAAGATTTCTCAAAAATTATAGCAAGCGGTTCCGAAATGACCTCTGCCAGCTCTTTTAATATCCTAGGATGCAATTCATCTGGCCCTGGAGACTTGAATTCATCCAATGCGGCCAGGTATTCCTGTACCACCTCTCTACTTATTAAGTGCCTCATTTCCTCTGCTTCCTCCCCTGCTCCCCTACCGCCAGGTTGAGTGCTTGTATCCTTCTGGGAAAATACGGAGGCAAAGAAGGTGTTAAGTAGCTCTGCCTTTTCTCTCCCCCCTGTGAGTAATTCGCCATCTTCTCTGCGTAGCGACCCTACTGTCTCCTTCTTTTTCCTTTTGCTGCGGACATATTTAAAAAAACCCTTTTTATTGTTTTTAATGTCTCTGGCCAGCCTAAGTTCGTTCTGTGCTTTAGCCTTTCTGACCTCCTCCCTACATCTCCTGGCTACTTGCTTAAATTCTTCTTTGGTGGTTTCCCCCTTCTTCCATTTCCTATACGTGTTTCTCTTAACTCTTAGCTCAGCTGAGAGTTCTTTAGTCAACCATTCTGGTTTCTTCAGATGCCTTCCATTTTTCCTCCTTATTGGCACAGTTTTAGACTGTGCCGTCAGTATCTCCTTTTTAAGGAACTCCCATGCCTCCTGAACTCCTTTCCCTTTCACTATTCCTGACCACGGAATTCCAGCCAGCAGCTCCCTAAGTTTACAGAAGTCCGCTTTTTTAAAATCTAAGACGAGTGTCTGGCTACCCTTATCTTCTCCTTCCCACTGAATGCTAAATTCCAACAGGGCATGGTCACTCCCCCCTAAAGATCCAACCACTTCTACCTCATTCACAAGGTCATCCCTGTTGGTCAAGACCAGATCTAGAATATTTGATCCCCTTGTGGCCTCTTCCACCTTCTGGACCATGAAGTTGTCTGCAAGACAAGGAAGAAACTTGCTGGACCTTGCTGTCTTGGCAGAGTTTGACTGCCAGCATATATCCGGGTAATTGAAATCTCCTATTATTACTGTATCTCTCCTCTTTGAATGTTCAGTCATTTGGTTGAGGAAGGCGTCATCCAAGTCCTCAGCCTGGGTTGGAGGTCTGTAGTAAACCCCCACCAGAATATCCCTGTTGTTTCTCGCTGCCTTAATTCTTACCCAAATGCTCTCTACCTGGCTTTCTGGGTTTAAGCCCAGGATCTCTTCACAGGTGAAAACATCCTTGACATACAAGGCTACTCCTCCTCCTTTCTTGTTTGGTCTATTTTTACAAAATAGGCTATACCCCTCTATTCCTATATTCCAATCATGAGACTCATCCCACCAGGTCTCAGTGATGCCTATCAAATCGTATTTATTTTCTTATACTAGGAGTACAAGCTCATCCTGCTTGTTTCCCATACTCCTTGCATTAGTGTAGAGACACTTAAGTCCCCAGGCCCTTCCTACAAGTCCTGTACTATTGTTTCTACTCCTCCCGCCATTGGCCGCTTGTACTACTTGTCCAGTATCATTTGGGCCTTTTCCCCCTGTGTTCTCTGAGTCCTTGCCCTGAATAATATTGTCTCCCTCCCCAGTGGATCTTAGTTTAAAGACCTCTTAATCTTCCTTGCAAGACTGTTTGCAAAAACATTCCTGCCCAGTTTTGTGAGGTGCAGCCCATCCCTCGCCAGAAGCCCATGTTCATGGAAATTCAGGCCATGTTCCAAAAACCCAAACCGTTGTTGGCGGCACCATGTGCGGAGCCAGTTGTTGACCTCTACTATTGCCCTTTCCCTACATGCGCCGTATCCTTGAACAGGGAGGAGAGACGAAATGACCACCTGCACACCAAGGTCCTTAAGCTTGGTCCCCATACGCTCGTAGTCCTTTGCAATGTGGTTTAAGCTGCTCCTCGCAGTGTCATTGGTTCCCACATGAACCAAAATGAGGGGCTTATAGTCAGTGGGTTTGACTAGCCTGGTTAGCCTCTCCGTTATGTGGTTGATCCTGGCCCCAGGAAGACAACAGACTTCTCGATTGAGCTTGTCCGTTTTGCAGATTGCTGTTTCAGTTCCTCTTAGCAAAGAGTCCCCAACAACCAGAACTCACCTCCTCTGAGACTTGTCCTGGGCTCCTCGGCGAACCTGTTCTACTCGGACTGCCTGGGCATTCTGTTTAGGCTGGGAGTGTTGATCTAGTCCCTGTTGGTGAAGTTTGATTCCTTCTTGTTGACATTCTGTTCCCTCCGCGTGGTGCTCCTCATTGTTCATAAGGCCAAGTAGTTCGAAGCGATTGTGTATGCTAAGAGTCTCTGTTACCTTCCTGGTCCTTTTACTCCTCCGTGTGACATTCGCCCAAACCTCCGTTTCCTGGCAAAGTGTGGTGACTTCCTGATCTGGCAGCTCCTCCGTGCATTCGGTCTTCTGGTAGGTCTTCTCTGCCCTATCCAAAAACTCCTCCCCTTCCCTAATAAGATGGAGATCAGAAATTCGTGCCTCCAGCTGGCGAACCTTCTCCTCCAAGAAGGTGACCAGCTTGCACTTGGTGCAGGTGTACCCGAGAACCTCTTGTGGCAAGAAAAGGAACATGCCACAAGCGTTACAGGTGACTGCAGCAGCTCCCTCACCTTCCATCCTTGAAACTACAGAGAGTAGTACAGGAGAAGCTCGAGAAAGTAAAGGAGTGCAAGTGTCTTCACAGGCCCAGCTCTCCTCTGCTCTTTCCTCTGGGAAAATCAGAGATGCTGTAGTAGATTTGTTTTAGAAACAGACAGTAGAAGTTTTCTCCATCCCATCTGTATGATTCTATGAGATATACCAAGATATACAAAGGTGAAACTGGAGGTGGTGATAAAGCCGTTCCCCCCACCTAAAATCCAGGCAGTTGCATTGATTATGAAAGTGGAGCTTGGACTGCTGTCTGATGGCTGACACACCTTTAAAGTGAGTAACGAAGTAGGTGAAGGCCAGTCCAGATGCCTTGGATGGAACATTTTAGTTTTTAGAACTTAACAGTCTGGTTTAAGGCTAACATTTTTTCTTGAGATGGTCCAGGACAATCGACAGGGAAAGTATGACCCTATTGATTCTCCTGGACTTTTCAGCAACTAAGCCCAGAGAGGGTGGTGAGGATAAGGGTATATCACTGCTTCCTGTGAGGTTTTTTCCCCATAGAGTAAAACTGAGGGAAATATGCCTGACTTCATGGCATTTAAGCTATAGGGTGACCCAGGATTTCATCTAGGTGCCCTTTATCCACCTGCTTTAGTATATTTACATTAATGCAATGGAAGCTAAATCTCACCAGATTGTAGCATATTTTTGCTCAGTCTTTTCCTCATGCTTCCACAAATATCAGAAATGATTTAATAGGAGAAAAGCTCTGCAGGGGTTAAACAGCAGGCCTCAAGAGAGTTCATTTGCACTTTCCTTTTCTTCTTTAAATCAGACACACTATCCCTGTTTCTATAACCAAACAAGGCAGACGAGCATTGAAAGGAATGAGTCTCGTTGGCCTTTAGTGTGTTCTTGCTGTTCTTTTTATGCAAGACATGTGTAAGTACACACATGCTCTGGCTGTGTTGTACATTGGCCTTAAAGGGTTTCCCCTTGTTTTCAGGCTTGTTTCCAGCTAAGAAGTAACCCCTCTTCCCGGCACAGGAACATAAAAGATTTCCATGACAATGGTTGTCAGGAAAGGCTCCATACTGAAAAAGTGTCCTGTCAGTAGTGACATTGCTCCCTTTTAGTTTGTTTGCTGAAGGCATGAAAAATTAAAGGGGATGGAAAAGCGTTTGTCCTCAATATGTTGTTGCTCATGTTGTAACCCATCAGGTACAACAATAAGCGTGGAGCAGTAATGAACAATCATGGGTTGTTGCCTTTATGTAGTGCTAGCACCACCTGTGTATCCTTATTCATTAATTACTGTGGCCGGATGTGACAGACTCTGACATGCATTTTAAGAAGTAAATCCTTTGCCAAGTGTTCTTAACCAATAAGTCTGCTGTTTCTTTTCACAGACCTAGGCATTTGGTGCCTAAAGATTCACTTGCTAGGTCAAATTGCTATGGTGCATATTCTTCCAGGAATATTAGTTATTCCTGATTATTGTTAGGCATGTTATAAACTGTAATTTCTCAACATGGAACTAAATCACTTTTGTGCCAAAGTGTTTATTTTCTTTCCGATGAGAATGGTATAGAGAAAAGAAACACAGATGTGGCTTTTTAATTTATACTTTTTCATTTATCCATTTCTCTATTTGTTGACTGCTTTAAGGATTAATCCTCTCTAATTTATCAAAATGGCATATTAGACCTCATTAATGGCATAAAGATGACTTGAGGTCAGACGTAATCTTCATGGGACATAATGAAACATGTTATACGTTTATATATCTTGCTTCTCATTCTTTCATTCCGGTGATTGAACAGAAAACAGCTTCTAATAATGGTGTTTTTAATGCAAAATATTTGACACTATGCTCATTGTCCTTCTGCTGATATACAAGTGCTTTGGCTTCCTCCTAATCTCTGTTGGTATAGAGAGCAGGGAAACAGCATGAAGGGACGGCTTGAGGTGATTGGATAAATGAATTTCCCTATTCATTAACACCACAATATTCAAGGGCTCAGTGTGTTACTTCAGCTTCATAGGACATAATTACATGTTTTGATTAGCAGATACATTTCCCTATCCTCAAGATGTCAACAAGGGTTCATGTGTATGTCATATATAAACGGGTGCTAATTTCACCAGTCACAAAAACAAGGTTCCCTAATTACAGTTGTAGCCTCTCCTTCCTGTCAAGGTTGGTTCTACATTACATCTACTGTGGGAGATGACTGGGTTTTGCCCCTGTGGAATCGCTGCAGATCATGGGCGGGAGCTGCTAGAAACATCTCCTCAAATCCAAAGCACTTTCCTGCTCAAGTCTATGTGACTAATGAACGCCTGTATGCATTTTGAGAACCTTATGCCACATGGGCAGAAACATTGGCTCCTCCCTCTCCTATGACTTAACAAAATGTTTTGATGAAAAAGTTGGCTTTTTAAGGCTGCCTAGGTGAAAACTGGAGATGGTTCATGTACTTTTAATGATTCTGCAGAAGATGGAACTTCAGTGGTGTTTCTTCTTACCTGGCTATAGGACCAGAAATACCTGCTGATATCCCCTGTTCTGTATAGCTATTAGATACAGGAGCTCTCTCCACTTTTTATCCTGGTAACTCTAGAGCCTTAGATTTCCTTTTTAAGTCAATGGAGAGCACAGGCATGGTGGAAACAGAGAAACTGGATAACATCTGTAGTGGCAAAATGAGAAGACAAAATACACGCTCATGTTAATGTAAGATAGTTTGTACTGAGAAAGTTGCTTTATGACATGTTAAGTTTCGTCTGTTTAGGCCTCGTTTAAACATTAAGCTGATAGTTTCCTGAGGGCATGCGTGAGAAAAAACTGTTCAAGCTGACCAGTTCATGTATGGTAGGTTTCCATGGCCAAGCAGGGATTTGAACCCCGTTCTCCAGAGCCCCAGTCCAACAAGCCAAACTACTATACTACACTGACTCTTCACTCTTTGAGGTGCACTGCATTAAATCTCAGATACATTCAAATCTTGGGGTTCTCAACTGATTTATATGGGCATTAGGGAGCTCTGTGTTCCATCCCTGGTGACATTTTAAAAATAGCTTCCTAGAACGAGGCAGGAGGTGAACACTTCAGACAATGTGATGGTCCTCCTTCCTTCCTTCCCAGTCAGTACACTCTGTTCCTTCCCACTGGTAGGTCAGCCATTGCTATTTCATAATCAGTAATTAAATACTAATAATTAAATATCCCATATAAGCTTGCACATATTTTGTGATCTTCAGGGAAGTCTCTTTTTCTATTCCACCACTTATGCAGATCCATGTCATAGGAATATGGGAGAGAGCCTTCTTGGTGGCTGCTCCCAGTCTCTGGAGCTCTTTTCCTACAGCATATAGACTGACACCTCCTTGCTATCCCATAGGAGGTGAGGGGGTTTTGTTTGTTTTTTTGTTATTACTGTCTCCGAACCAATTGCTCAAGCAGAAAGGGCCTTTAATGATGTGCTATATTGACTTCATTTGTTTGCCTTTAATGGTTGTACATTTAAATGTAATCTCATTGATAATTTAGTTATATTTTAACTTCTGTGTGAGGTTAACTTTTGTCTTTATCTCTTTGTAACCCATCTTGAGTTCCAAGGCTGAGAAAATGATTGGGAATGTATGTATGTACGATTCAAGGAGTGAATGATTAGTAATGGTTTCCTCACTCCCCATGGAGTCTTTTCTCCCTGCTCTAGATTGTTTTCTACTCTGCTGATCTCAGGATTATGTTATCCCTATTGGTACCTTCCATGTGTATGCAGGTTGGGGTTGTGGGGAGGTTAGTAAACATGGCAAGACTTAAATTAGTATTTGATTGGTAAATTATACATGATTTGAAATAAGAAAGTCTGCCTAGAAATGTGAAAAAACCATCTTCCAGTTATCACTGTAATATTTCTGTAAGTGATTAGAGATGAGAAATCTTGAATTCTAGCTCCAAATCTGGGCTTGGTAGAGAGATTCAGGGTATCACTTGCAAGATGCAGCTGACAGGTACTCCTCCCCCCCTTCTTTCAGCACAAGGTCAATCATGGCATAAAGGTTTGTGCATTGGACTGCACTTCAAATCCCTAATCAGCCATGGGCACCCACTGGGTGACCTTGGGGAAGTCACATTCTCTCAGCCTCAGAGGCAGGCAAAGGCAGACTTCATCTGAACAAATCTTGCCAAGAAAACCACATGATAGGTTTGCCTAGTGGTCACCAAAATCAGAAACAAATTGAAGGCATACAGCAACAACAAAGAAGAGGGACTCTATTCTTGATCTGGACCCTCACATGGCCCTGACCAGATTAGGCTCACTGCATGGGAATTTATATTGCTAAAGAGTGATGAATTAAAGTGGTGTCTTGGGAACATGTTGTACTGTAGATGTCGTTGGATGATAACTGCCCTTAATAGTAGTCAAGTTTGCTAAAAAGGATGGAACATGGAAATTGCAGTCCAAAAGATACTGTAGGACTTTAGGTTCCGCATTCCTGCTTTAAAGCAAAGTATTAATAATTTGCAATAAAAATTGGAGGTGTGATGGGTTTCAGTCTGGGTCAGTACCCTGCCTAATCCAGGCCTTAACCCCCTGTGCTTGCTCTAATGGGTAAGGGGAGGCAATGCTGCCAGCCAGCTACATCTTCAAAATAGTGTTTGCTTTGGCCCTCAGCTCTGGGGATCCAAATCCACAGTGTCCTTTTGGGTATGCAATTTCAATGGCACTTTCTTGTATTACCCTCATTTGATTAGGGCATCAGTTGGTCTTCAGAGGAGGATTGTGGTATAAAAAATGAATTAAGCAACACAGTAAAATTAAACTATTTAGTATTAAGGAAGCTTTAAGAAACCTAGAAACGAGCAGAAAATTCATTACTTTTAATATTTGAAGGAAAAATTAATTCAGTATCTCATACTTCTGTTGATTTCATTTTCCTTCCTAGTTTAATTTAATGTCAGTGAAGCTGCAGTGATATTTACATATTGTCTTTGCTGCCTGCAATATCGTTACTATCTTAAATTTCCCACCTGGTTCCATTTAATCTTATAATAGTTTTTTGGATGGAGACTTGTGGGAACATCATAAATGTTCAGGGAAAAGTACACCACATTGAGCTTCAGAAATTACATTAAAAACTTCCTGTATGTTTTAAATAAAAATGAAGCTGTGTAAAGGATAATAACTAAACAAATTAAACTGGTACACTAATAGCTGGTTTCCTGTGAATTCCTGCATGTTTCTTTATGGGTGATGGGATGCATTAGTTTCTTGGCTGTTTTTGTTGTACATTTTGTTATCATCATTACTTATCACTGAAGCTAGTATTTTTTTTTTATGCAATGCATTATTGTTACATAAGATTTCACATTAATTTGTTACATATTAAGCTATGGTACCAGATGCAGCTTTCATAAATTATATGAAAGTACTGAAATAAAATGAGTGAATCATGTTTCCTTCTCTTTTCTTGAAAGGGAGGAGTAGCACACATTACAACATTGCTTGAACCTTGTATATTGGTAGATATTCATGGATCTTTGAGGAATTACAATACTGTAGTAAGACATGTATCAGTTTCCTTTGTATGTTAATTCAAAAATGGCAAGTGTGATTCTTTTCTTTTTTATTTTTCCTTTGATCTTCCAAGATGTTTTGGGTTTTTCATAAGATCTGAAATGTCAATCAGAAATTTGACTGATTGGTGCCCTAGTCCTAGTAACAAATGGCTTAAGATAGGCTATAATAACCATTGCACTGGGGAAGTGTTAGCAGCCAAATTAGAAGTGGGTGACTATAGTAGGGTTTGGTAACGTTGGTAATCATATTTTATAAGGGTATATTATGCTGACAAAGATTTCATGCTATCATGAAATCATGTCTGCCTGTTTTCTGGGACTTCCATTTTCTAATAGCCGGAGCAAATGGTCCCATAATTACCTGGCATAATGTAACATTCTTCTGTTTTGGGCTTCTCAAGGACCAGGTCTTTAGCAAGAGAATGGCTTCCTCTGAGTTTGGGTATGTTCAGATCAGCATAGACCTGATTGGTTAGTTGGGTTCACTTCAGCTAACTCTAGGCTGTTCTATGAAAGAATATAATTTCTTTATTCATTGTTCTCACTTTTGTCTTCACTGTCTGATTCAGAAAATTCCATGTTGTCTTTGCTGATACTTTGATCTTAAGGTCCTGTTGTGAGATTTGTGCTGTATGTTTTTCAAATGTATTCAAGCTATGTTGTTTAACATTCTTATTTTCTCCTGTTGTATATCCTTTTGAATGGTTCTAAGACTCCTTACTTATTCTGTTAATTCTGTATCATAATTTTATCCTTGTAAATAAACATACAGTGGCCACTCAGTTCCAGGACCCCTCATGGATACCAAAAATTGGGCATGCTCAGGTCAGCCTCATGAAGCTTGCAGAGAGACTGCAAACCAGAGGCAAAGCTTATAAGCCTATATTAAAAATGTCGTAGGGCAGCAGCGGAGGTGGCAGCGAGCCCTGGCTGCTAGGCATGACACATTCTATGGGCTGTCCCGGGGAGCATGCCAGCCAGGGTCTCTGGAGGTGAGGAAGCCCAAAGTATGCAGCACTCCTGGCAGGCTGGGCATGCTGCCACCTCCACTGCTGCCCTGTGGCATTTTTAATACAGGCTTATAAGCCTTGCCTCTGGTTTGCAGTCTCTCTGCAAGCCTTGCAAGGTGAGGATCATACAGTAAAGTCCCTGTTAAAAATGGTGCCAGCTGCCTGCTTCTGCTTTGTGAAGGAATCTCACTGTCTTGAAGGGAGAAGCAGGCAGCTGGCATGCTCCCCACCATGGACTGTGTACATTTGAATCCATGGGGGTTACATTTGTTGATCTTGAGCTCACGAATACAGTGAACCCACTGTGTCTGCTTACAATTGGTGTCTGTTGTGTTAGCAGGATGTACCATTGTGCCTGACCTCTTGATTCCTATTGTTGAATGTTGGTTTCACCTGTGATTCTTGGATCCAAGGAGTAAAGGGCTTTTCCTTTGGTAGCCGAGGTGCTCTAGGGATTCTGCCTGACGCCTGGGTATCTCCTGGTCTTGACTAGCATGGACAAAAGAGTGGTAATCCTGTCTTGCAGATTGTTGTTGTTGATTTTCATTATGCCAGCTACCCCTGAGCCATCAGTTCTCTCTCGCTCTTCTCCTTTACACAGCCAGTATGGAAAACAAAGATTTGTAATGTGCTTATTACCTTATGTGGGTGTAATGAAAACATTTGAAGGGAAAGTATGTGTTGGTAAATATATGTTCCACAAAGCATATACTGTATTGAAATGGGAGGTCCAGGTTGTGGTTCTGATTTAATGAAGGAATTGCGTCATTTGTTGCTGTGTCTTGGAAATATATTGATTTTGAGGAATTGCCCCAGAAAATTAAACCTTTTTTTTTTTTAATTTCCTTCCCCCCTCCTTTTCCTGCACTTCTGTCAGTAAGTAGGCATTCATCAGGGTTTACCAGTGTCAGTCATGAAATGTGACATTCAGAAAACAGGTTTATATTTCTAAAAGGATTATTGCTGAAGCATCTACTATTTTTGCACCTTTGCTTAAAAAAAAAAAAAAGACTTTCATTTTGTAGAGTGAATTTCTCACAGAGGTATCATTTTCTGATGACATTCACATGTTGGCTGATTATCTGAGGATAATCTTTATCTTTGTCAAATATAGGATTAAATTTTAGCCTGTATGTATGCATGTGTACACACTTGAAATCTGAATGCTGCACACTCCTTGTGAATTAAGAACAGAGGCAGTTGTTAAAATCTCTGGCTGACAATAAGCTGCTGTTAGTGTGAAAGTAAATGTTTCTTTGCACATTATTAGGTTAAAATTTCCTCACTCCTAGGCATGAATTCCTGCCTAATGTCATACTCTGAAAATATTACACAATACCACAAGGGACAGATTATGTTCTAGAATCCCCATATCCTCTTAGTTCGGTATGATCTAATAAAGGATTGTGGATTTCACAGTATATATGGCATGTGTATGCAATACACAATTGAAGTTATTAAATACACCACACCTTACTGCTGTCAAAAACTGATTTAGCAGCACATTGCATGATATCTGTAACTTTATCAAGTAACCTGATATCTATGGTGCTGATCCCAAATGCCTCCTCTCCTTGCAGATGCAGTTGAGACTCTGCTGTGGTTAATTGTGCATAGATAGATAACATCCGGGTAGAATGGCAGGGAAAGCGAAAGAAGAGAGAATAAAAAGGGCCTTTAAAGTAATTAGAAGCTAAAGCTTTATCCCTACAGTGTCTTCTGCTCTTTCTACTGATTGCAGTTAGGATGAACAGTAGTAAACGCCAGCATGTTGTCAAACGCTCACGTTGTGAGTATGGCAACTGCTTCCACATTTGCCTATACTATGATCCACTGCATTTTAGGGCTGCTAACAACAACAACAGCAACAACAACAATGGAATACAAGAAAAACATGTTGCAAAAATCTCAGGCAAAAATTTCAGAAGGATATTGATGAGAGTTTATCTTGCCTGGAAGCCTTGTTTTTGTTTTGTTTTTTCTCATTTGAAACCTTGACTTTAAAACTTGCCTGAGAAGCAGTGCCCCTTGGTTTTAAATTTCTTAGCTTAGATCATGTTCCAAGGCAGCCATATTGGGGATAGCTCAAACTGAGCCAAATGGGCCCATTAAAAATAAAATAAAAAAATTAAATATTTATTGATTTTAATGGTTCATCATATGTTGAGAGCCAGCCCTAGCTACAGTGACATATGCCCTGCTGACATTTGGTTTGGATTACTGTAGCATGGGGTATATTTGTGGGCAGATTGCAGGAGAATGATGGATTTTGCTGTTACAACAGCAGAGGTCCAGGGCTGGATCCTGCTCATTCTTGGAATGGACAAAAAAAACAACAACTTATAAAATAGTAAGCTCTTTGTAGTATCTCTAATTCTTCAGGCTAGTTGTAACAACAAAAGGCTGAGGGTGGGAGGTATAGCAAAAAAGTACAGATATAGAAATATGTTTTTGGAATTAAAATTAAGCTTTCCTTTATGTGACTCATGAAATTTTATTTCTGGGAGTTGTCTGTTGGGGAGGCATGCTATATTGTTATACTGCTCCCCCTCCCCGATCTGATCTTAACATCATTATCACAGCTGTTTTCTTGTTTGTATCTTCTCTGCTTCTTGACTTCTCCCCAATAACATTTCTCCAGCAAAAGTTGGAATCATGGAAATTTATTTGTGAGTCTGTTTGATGTCAGTCTCTAGTGGCTAAATGTGTGTGACTGTTCTCTCACTGATGTCAGATGGATGGCTGTCCGGAAAGAAGTGGAAGAGGGAGGGAAAGACGCAGCACAAGCTTTGATCTCTCCTGACTCCCGGTGGAATTCTTCCACCTTTTCATGTTGGGGATCAGTTAATTATTAGATGAAATTGGTTTGGGGACCAGAAATCATTCTGAAGACTGAGTTCTCATGCTGATGCTGAATGTTCTTTGATCTGGGGCACTGTGGCTTTTAGACAAGAAGAATCTTTACCATATCCTGTAAGTGGTGAGTCTGTCTTGCAGAAGTGAATTAGCACAGTTGTCACTTCTCAATAGCCCTGTGTTTAAACACAATTGCTAAAATTTGATCCTTTCCCTAGTCTGTCAGCAAGAGTATTACCGCAAGCTGAAATTTTCCCTTCTGGATAACAACATTTTATATTTCACAGATGAACTTCTGCATTGTAGAATCAGAAATATTGGCAAGATGTTCAAGAATTCTTTTTTTTTTTTATCATGACTGATATTCTGTGGCAGCACTCATCTTGTGTCTCTCATCTTTAGCTTCATGATAGCCATGAATAATTATTTAATTGGATGACTTAATCCTTTGTTTTGTTGTTGATGATCAATCTACATTGTATTAGTGTCATCTGTTTTTGCCTATCTTTTAACTCCTTGCTTGCTTAGATTATATAGCAGTGATCATATTTTCCTTTTGGAAAGTTCCCTTAAATCATGGGTGGAGGGGTGCAACCTGCAGGCCAAATGCAGCCCTTAGTCAACTTTCTGCGACCCCAAAGCTTCTAGGCTCCCCAATTTCTAAAAAGATAACTGCTTTGGGATTAAAAAAGCCCCCAAAACAATCACTCTTAGAGTGGTAGTTTATCTGTAAACTTTTCCCACCTCCAAACTTCAAACCCAGTTGGCAAAAAATCTGCCCCAAATCCAAGAAGTAAAAAGTGGAAATAAATTCCTGATCCCTTGTGAGTGCTATATTTAGTGGGGCTTGGGCCAAAAGTGTGGCCCATCATGCCTCCATACATGTCCACACCTTCCTTAAACCTTGAATTTAATGTATTTCTGATCCGTGATAGATTTAGCATAATCGCACCACTCCCCACAAAAGAGTACTCCTACTCACAATGGCCCAACAGAGCTTCATCTTGATCCCATCCTGGCAGTGTGATTGCCAGGATGGGATTGGAGCCTGAACTCTCACCGCCACAACCGATCCTCTGCCAGTGGATGAGTAGCAGTAGGGACACTCTTCTCCCTTCTGCAGTACAGCCCGCCTCTTCCTGCGCTGAAATGTGGCGGGACACATTTGATATGCTTCCGCCCTTATTGCATGCCTACAGCCAACGGGATCATCGCAGGAAAGCAGGTCGTTACCAAATTTTTTCTGGTAATGATATATGGTGTGACAACAGCAGTTGGGGTTCGACAGCAGTGGGACCACAATGACATTGATGCTCCACCATGGAATAAAGAGGCCAGACACAAAGTTGAGTTAACTAAGGGCCACTTTATTTTGACCTGTATTATTTAAATTGTATTAACCTGAAAGATACAAGGAGGGGGAGCAACATGATATGGGTCCAGCTGATGCCAGGGTCACAACGTGACAACCTGCTCAGCCTACCCATGGGTGATTGCATCTCAGCCCCAGGGGCAATCCAAATTGCTTTGGTTGCTCCCTAGTCCGGCATTTTGGAAGGTAACCTAGGGACTTCCACCCAAGCTGCACAGCTCTAAAAGTGAGAGCCTTATTCCCAGGTTAACCTCAAGGGTAGCCTTCTTCACCGAAACCCCTGGGATGCAGGGCTGTAAAGAGGTGGTTCCAGAGCCCCACCCTACACCAAAGGACAACCTGTTTAACACCACCCAGAGCCAATGTTGCCAATTCCATCAAATACAGTATGGGATAGCCACACACACACAAAAAAAAACCCTGAGAAAAGAGGGGGGGAATTCCTATTCAGCCTCGAAGTGACCAGATTAACTCACACTGCATTGACAGTGGATGGGTGGGTCAACACCGGGCACCAAATGACATGTATAGGGGGCAAACTGCTTCACTGTCTCCTTTGCCCCTATCACATATCTTGATTTGGTGCTTAGTACCAATAAAAAATAACACTCTGGAGACCATTAAAAGCTTGCCTTCCTCTGCAGTGATGTTTGTCATGTGAGTCCAGGTAAGTATCATGCTGTGGCATGCATCCGAGACCACCAGCAGCGCGTTGCCATGCCAGCATGGTGATGTGCAGTAAGGGCCAAAGCCACCAACAAAGAAACTCCTTTTCACAGCCTTTTTATGCCTCCCTAGCCCCGTTTTTTTCCTCCTTGTCATCTATTTATCTGGACATCTTTTAGCAGCATTGGCACTGGGGGGATGATTCGTCCTAGGTTGCACCAATATGCACTAAACAATGCAATAATGCTTAAGCTGGGGAAAAAATGTGCTCCTACTCCAGCTGATTTTACTGTAGCTACGTATGCCTACAACAGACTAGGAGAACATCAGCAGCCCCCAGAATTCCTTACTGTGCATGTATGAACAGCAAAACAGGGAGAGAAGGGGAAAGTAGATTAGTCTGCCTTCTCTGCTACTCCCTGAAGTTTTTGTTTTGAAGTTGTAATTGTCTAGACCAAAATGGAAATCATAAGAAAAGTGGAAGCTGGGAAAAGAAAAGCTCATCCTTGAATATCTTCTGGAAGAAGTTTTCAAATGGTCTCCAGAAGGTTCAGAATGTTTTCATTTACTTATGCCAGGCGTTCCTGACCCTGGTTGCCTCATTTCATGTTTTGAACACGTTTGCTAAAACACGTTGAACTGTGCTCCTCTCTCTCTCTCTTTTTTCCTTTTGTTGGTGTAGGAACCTGTCTCTATTCTTTCTGTGTTATTCTGGCTCTGGGATCAAATTTTCTATTAAAGAAGTCATACCCAAGAACAGATCTACTTTGTTAACCATGGTATAGCTGTAATAGTTCCCCACCCCCATCAAGACTAAAAAACTGTTGAAGTACATCAGGCATGCCTTATAGAGGTTTTCAGCTTTCTACCTTTAGGGATTCCCTTCCATGTGCACTTGTAAGCTACTCCCACTAATTTCCATTACCATGAATAAATGTACCACCATACTACCTGAAACACACCTCGGCCATTTCCACACTAGCCTGTTATAGCACGATGATTCCACTTTCAACATCCTCTGGAATCCTGCAAACCTCAGGATTCCAGAGGATGTTGAAAGTGGAATCATCGCGCTATAACAGGCTAGTGTGGAAATGGCCCTAGTGTTGTCTGATTTGAGAAGCTAACCCAAGATCTCCAGGGAGGAGAGCTGCTTCCAGATGAGAGTGGATAATAGTAGCCTGGATGGATTAGTGATCTGGCTCAGTATAAGGCACTTTCCTATACACAAATGTGTTTAGGACAGAACACTTACTTGTATGCCAAGTTTTAATATGTTGTAAAACTCAAAATGATGGTTCGCCAACCATTGTAGTCAGTGGACATAGATATGGTGCCTGCCCCGGCACACTGAGGTAAAGAGTCAAGTCTCTCACATCAGGCAGCTTAAGAAGCACTATTGTAAAAAATCCTCAGTTCACAGGACCTGCTGTTTAGGCCTTTTAGGCCTGATTAGTTCCCACGGTGAAAGACAATATTTTATTAATAAATACACCCAGTCTGTTGCATTGTAGCTGCCCACTTTGGGAGTGGCAGGCAAGCAATTCTACCATTATGGACTGCATCAGTGAGGAAGCACTGAAAAATTTTCAAAGAACCCCATGGGGCCCCAAAGAACCACTGATGTTTTCTTTTTACAAGTCATTTCATCATTCTGGTAAATGCAGGTTTCTTTTTTTTAAAAAAAAGAAATAATCCTGAAAGATGTTCTTGTCTTTTGTTCTGTTTGTAACTCAACAGCACAAAGGAAATATATAAACAAACACACTTGGAAAAGTAACATGGCAAAGAGTAATTCTGCCAAGCAAATAAAAAGAGAGCCAGCTATCACACAGATTAGAAATAAATAACTGTTTATTCCCAGTATAGTGCCTAGGCTCTTTGAAAACCAGAAAAAAATGAATCTTGTCATTTCTCTCTTGCTTTGTTTTCATTGCTTTTATTTCAATATCCTCTGTGGCTAGTAAATTATATAACTCTGTTTCTAGGTCAGTTGAGTGGGCTGTATTTGTAAGTGTGCAGAGGTGTTACTTTCATTCCACTAGTCTCAGTGGTAAATACTTGTTCAAAGGCAGATCTATAATTAAAGGTGATAAATGTATACATTATACATTACAGTAACTATTTCATCAATAATAAGAATAATAAGAAATGTTAAAAACAGAACTGGTTTGGGAACAAGAGCCTTAAAACAGGACAAATAACATATTCTGCAGCTGGTTCTCACTTCATTGTTTAATAATTGCATTGTGCTTATTTTGCTTGTTTAATAACTACATTTTGCTTATTATGCATGGACTCGTGTTTCTTTCTTCAGTACTCCCTGAGAATGGCAAATCCATTATAAAATGTACATTATACATCCAAACATACTTTTTTCTCTCTCCAGTAAGATACTTAGCAATGACTTTTTGGATTTCAAATAGGACCCGGAGTTTAAAAGAAAACAACAAATGCTGCCATCATGTGTGCATTTACCTGCATGTTAGTTTTGTTGCACGCTGTAAGGCCTAATTCAAAGCAGCTGTGCATAGAATCCCATTGTTCACAGACTATTTACAATTTCTTTCTCAAAAGAATAATGCTTTTAAATAAATACACAATTAACTATAAATGCAAAAGCTGGTAAGAAAGTTGGAGTATGTAATTTCTGTGATATATTTATTAGTACAGGACTGAGAGCAGAAGAGTTAGTACGGTCAGCCCTCCACATTTGCAGGTTTCACTTTTACGGATTTGATTATTCACGGATTATTTGCTGTCACCTCCACTCCCTCCCTATGCCATTTTTAAAAGGGACTGCAAGCCTTGTGAGACTGAGAGATTGTGAATGAGGCTTGTAAGTCCCTATTAAAAATGGTATGGGGCAGCAGTGGAGGTGGCAGTAAGCCCCACTAGCCAGCCATTTCTGCCTTGTGATGCCTGATGCCTCAAAGGAATCCACAATGGGTTTTAATATGGTGATTATACTTCTTTTGTGTGGTAAATATGGCTTGGGAGGGCTTAGAGTTATTCATGTTTTTTCCACTTTCACGGGGGTCCTGTGCCCCTAACCCTAATGAATGTGGAGGGATGACTGTAAAATCAAATGTCCATTTTAACCAAGGGGTGGGCAACTGTAGTGATTCCAGGAGCCACTATTCTGCCTTTGATACCCAATTTAGGCCCTGTAGGCTGCCAAAAATGCCAGAAAGGAATATATCCGTACACACACACACACACACACACGCATATATATATATATATATATATATATATATATATATGCACACATACATGAACTACCCAGAAGTCCAGTTCTAGAGCAGGGGAGCCCTTTAGGTGATTAAAAAGATGAACATTTGCTCATGGTGGCTTCCAGAAAAGGCAAATAAAACCTATTGGAGGACTCAAAGTGAGGTGGTCCAGAGGTTGAGGGCCACAAAACAGCATTGGGGACTTCATATTGTCCCTTGGCTATACTTGGCCCAGCCCTGATTTAACAAGTTGAATTGGAGATCCCCACCCCCACCTCTTATCTCCCCAAAAGCACCTCCCCAACATTCTACCAACAATGTTGGGATGATTTTTTTTATATTAGACAAGTACTGTGGGAATCATTTCAGAACTATTTCTTCTTGTGATCCAAGGATAATGTAAAACACCCTGTGTCATGAGAAAAACCCATATTGTCTCAGAGTCGTCTGACTTTTTGGTGGGCTGGTGCCAGTATGGTAAAGAACTTTGACCTGAGTTTCTTGAATTATCACAGCTCCTTTCTAAGCAGCTATTCCTGTGTTTGCATATCACCTTCATCGTTTCTTGAGAGCATTGGCACACTGGTTGGTTAAGTATTATTGATAATCCAGCACCAAGTTTGGATTCTGTGGTTACCTTGTCTGTCTATGCTCTCTAGTGGTACTTGTTTTATATCTCTCTCTCACTCACACATACACACAGTCACATGAGGAGCCTTTCCACTTACTTCAGTACACCAAGATCAGCTCTCAGCTTCCCTATAAAAGAGATTCACAAGGGAATGACATTTTCCACTGCAGATTTTGATAGGTTTCAAATGAGTCAGCAAGGAGCACATTTGCTCTTTCAGCCGCAGAAGAACTAACTCAAGTTAAGTGTGAATAATTCCCTGTGGGTTTCTTGAGGGTGGGGACATTGTTGTATTCCCGTTTTCTTTCTATATGTGGAAAGTAGAAAAACAGACAACCGCTGAAATAAATCTGCTTTGATGTTCTGTTTAAATACATCCAGAACAGTTCTAGAGCATTACAGATTAACTAGGATTGCTAGTTAAATGCCATCTGTAATTATTTCCTTAAGAAGAATGAAAAGGACTCACCTTTGGCAGAAACAACGATACAGCATTGTCATCTTAAGGAAAAACCATAATATAGCTTTGTGATTTTCCTGGCGTGTGTGTGACTTGCATCACCCATGACAGGAAAAATCATGAAATAACCCCTCAGAACAATCAGCTGTCCTAATCTGGTTCAGTATAAGAAGGAAGGAGGAGTATGGTGTCAGCTGTTGTTGTTGTTGTAGTTGTTTTGTGACTTCAAATCAATTCTGACTCATGTCATAATAAAAGTGGCTTGGGTGGGATCACATTCTTGTTGATCTGTGCTTAATGAAAGCAGTGCCATGTGGTATTTTTAAGAGTTACATAGTGACCATGGATTGCAGTGCCTTATATGCATCTCAGTATTACTTGCATTTCTCAGAATCCAGTTCCATTTATTGCATATTTAGATACCCTTATTGTTAGGTGCCTTCAAGTCAACTTTGACTTAAGATGACTTTTTTCTTGTCCAGATTTGTACAGAAAAAGTTTGCCTTTGTCATCCTCTAAGACTGAGAGAATGTGACTTGCCCAAGGCTACCCAGTGGATTTCCATGGCTGAGTGGGGATTTGATTCTTGGTTTCCCACATTCTTGTTTCAAACCATTACGCCCCACTGACTGTCTGTATTTAGGTGGTGTTTTTGAAAAATGTGACTTCTCATAGTCTTGTTTCATTCATGCAAATTATATTTCCCTAAGTATTTCCCATAAAGCTGTGGCCTTTTCTTCTGCAATGTTGAAATTGGGGGAATTCCATTGGCATGTTGGAAGAAGACTTGGATCCATAGGATCCATAGCCTTCCATCTTCGCTGGCATATCACTGGAGGAAGGATGCATACATCCAATGGTAGTCAGACCAATGAAGGAGAAGGGTATTCTGAAAAAGGGCAGAGATTTTTTTGGGGGGAGCATTATAACTAATACATTCCCAGAATATATACTGGACAAATTATCCTACTGATGCTATATAATGCATAAGAATTTTGAATATTTTCTTGAACTGAAGTAGGGAGGTACCACTGATGTGAGCATACTCTCCAACTGCCCCAATTTTGCAGAAACTCTTACTCTTCTGTCATCTTGCTTTTTCAGCTGCTTCTAAAATGTCCCAGTTTCTCTCTTCTCCTCCCACTCTCCCTCCTCAGTTTTTCCTTGAGTTGTTTCAATTGAAAAAATTAATTTTTGCACAATCAACTCAGTAGGAGAAAGGAGATGAGACATGGAAACCTGTCCTGTAGGTTCAGACAAAAGGAAATGTTTGCAGCCTTTCCTAGTTTGTGAGTCGTTCCTCATTAATCACTTTTGGCATCTAGGCCACATTCTGATGTCGTTTGACCACACATGACCTGGTTTTCATTTCTGAAATGTTGGATGGTATGTAAGCAATGTCTATTTTTTAAAAAAGACTAATCACTATATCAAGAGATGGGATTCAGCAGAGGAAAAAGGAGGAAGCAGAAAGAAAAGGAATGAGAAACAGATGAAGGGAGAGTGAGGAGAGGAAATGAGAGAAATAAGGTGGCAGAAACAGAGGTGGGCATAGAACAGAGAATGATCACAACTGCTGGCTCTGCCCATTTTATGCTGGATCCACATGTTTTTGACTCCATATATTTAATATACCATGAGAGATTGTCACCCACAGACTAAATGTTCTCTACACCTGTTGCAGACAATACTGCCTTAGAGAGGCCAATAGTCTCATTCAGTAAAAAGCAGTTTCATATACAGGTGGCAGGATTTGTATGCAGTTTGCTTCCATAGGCTTAATCCCATTTGATAACCAGTATATATAGGTGAATGTATTTAGGGCTTTCCATTTGGATTGATAAAAATGGCTTTTATAATTAATCCCTTGTGGCCTTGTGCTTGGGGATTTTTGCTATGAACAACAACAGCAGAAAACCCCTTTGCCAATTGGTTTGTTAACAGTTTTTTTTATAAGGTGAAGAATTCAGTATTTGGCGCACTTTTGTTGTTGCTTCATACATTTCTATTTATTTCTTGGGTAGCTGTATTGTCATTTTTGACTCACAGTTTGTAACGAGCAGTTCCATGCACATATAACTGATTGCACAATACGTACTATTAAATTTTAAGAGTTGTTTTCTTCCCTATGTCCTAAGAGTCTTTTAATTATTGCAAAGAAAAGTAAATAGGTAATCCAATAAATTCACTAAATGATTCTATAAATAGGCCATTTGATTATGGGATATCTCTGTAAGTCAGGGGCGGGCAACTGTAGTGGATTTTGTACCTTTTTTTTTTCTCTGTAGCTTGTACAGACTACCAAACATGGGAGGATGGAAGTGGATTCAGGTCAATTTCTTGGTTTTGAAACATGGGGTTTCAAAAATGTTAAGAGTGATCCTGCAACCCATTGTGATCTGTCCATCCTGCACTGTAAATAAACACATTTTTCAAAATCTGAGAGACTGTGGTATGTGTTTCAATATAAAGTACCAAAGCCCCATGAAGTGAGGAGTTCTGAGTCCTTTTCCCACCTGCTGTCTTTTCCTTTCTGACCTGAAACCCACCCTTCTTATGCATTGTGCTCATAATTGTGTTCAAAGCTGGTAGCTGACTACAGGCTGTAGTGGTAAGAGTGACAGGCATGGGTAAGGGTCATGAACCCCCTGCCTTCATCCCAGTTAAGTACTTTGACTTTACCAAGTGCTTTAGATGTGATGGATGAAAGCCGCTTCCAGTCAAGGTGTAACAGGCAGACATTTTTTTTCCTAACATCAGTCATCAGAAATAGTGGTTTCCTGTTTAATGTGAGCTGGATTTTGACTGCAGATGAGTAGTCACAGAAGTGGTTTGTGGGAATAAGCCAACTTCAGAATTAATTGTGGTTCATTGAAAATTGAACCCAAAGCTTCTGATCTCTACTATGCAGTCATGGAAGAGCAAGAAATGGTGGGAGGTCGAGAACAGAAAAGATGAAAAAGGAATGAGGAAGAGAGAGGGAGATAGCAAACACAGAGCTCAAATTTATTCATTGGAAAAAATTAGGTAACTGGAATACTAATATTTCTGATCTTTGAAAGATAAAACCATGTTTTCAGGTCCAGATCCCATGAAAAGATAGGATTTTCCTGGCTGAAATCACTTGTTTTAAAGATTTCTTTGAGAGAAGCCGGAGATGAAGGGTATTTGGAAAAAGCAAGTGACTCAGTTTAATCTTTACAAAGCATGTGTACACACAGCACAATGTCCATATGGTTTGCCGGCACTTTTACATAGCACAGCTATATAAGTGAAATGTGCCCACAGGTGTTTCTCCACAAGAGAACTGTATAGCCACAGGCTGAAACAACTTTCTATTCCTCCACTGTAGGCTATTTCAGGATAAGTTGACAGCCTGCACTGTATCTTCTTACTCAATCACCTCTATTCACTGCATGCCAGTAGTATTTTCAGAATAGCACTCGACGATAAGGAAGAAGCAAACATGAATGGACTGCTGTGAATTTATTGGTACTCCAAGTTCCCTTGATCAAAAGTCCTGCCAGCTGAGTGGCTTGTCTTCCCTGCTTAGAGAATAACTTCCCACATGCTGTCTGAGCTAACCAGTACATTTCTTATTCTGAGAGATAAAATGAGAGTTGGTGACTTAAGGATGGAATAAACAGGAGCAAAGATGGCTTGTCACTGCCAAGCCTTGTCTTGGCAGCTGCCTCAGCAGAATGCATTTGATAAACTGTGATTGACAAAACACTATAGAGCTGTAGCTTGAAGCTGAAATCAAGGTTCAGAGGGAAACAGTCTAAAATTAGAATAACAGTTCAAGTACACAGACCTGTCACAAATCACTTTAGGTGCTAAAACCTGAAGTGGGAAGGCCTGATGTGGAATTTCATGAAACAGCCAGAAAAATGATTGATATTATAGCATTTAATCGAGGATGTTTCATTGTTCCATTTTTTTTAAAAAAAATGCTTTAGTAAATATATAATGTTTGACATCACATAAACCCTGTTTCTCATTAACATTTGGGTTAATATATGTTGTTATTTTCAAAATAGCAGAATATTCCGTACCTCAAAGCATTATATGATTTCCCATTTTTTTACTGTTCCTGACTTAAATTTGTTGTTGTTATTTTTAAAATGCTGTATCCAAAGTGTGGGCGAGGTTGATGCAATTCATATAAAATAGTTAATTAGCAATTTTTAAAAAAATACATGTTTCATTTAAAGAATATTATTTAAATACTTAATGCAGTTTTTTTTTTTTTAAGATAGAGCTGTCACCAATGACAAAATCAGAGAGATTTTACCAGTTAGTTAAAAGTTACTGGAGGTGTCACAACAACTACAGTTGTGATAATTAATGAGGTGCTATCTCAGGCTGTCCACATGCCTCAGCCAACCCACCATGTAATTGCTATGAAAATTATCAACTGTGGTTGATGAAAATGCCAGAATAAAGACAAGAGGCAATGAATTGGAGCTATGGAGCCCTTCCATAAATGTAACTACTCTCCAGACAATCTTATGATGACTTAGGATGACAAGAGCCACAAGATGCACCCATATATCCCAATCCACTAAATGACCTCTTAAAGATGTCATTATTAAATTTCTAAGATGCATCCTGGTTGTTCAGTGTTTAAGTTCTTTCTCTCATTAAACCTGACCCAAAGGTAGGGCAAAAGACTCAACATAATTCAAACAGAAGTCTGCTAGGGGAGCCAAATTATACCCACCTTCAACTGAACATGAAGCCGAGAGACTTAGGTCCTGACCACACTACATTCTTACCGTGCTATGTTCCACTTCAACTGCCACAGCAAAACCCTGTGGAATCCTGGGGTTTGTAGTTTAGTGGGGACCAAGAGCTCTCTGGCTCAGAATTCTAAATACCTGCCCCTAAACTGCAAATCCCAGGATTTCCAGGATGTTGCCAGGGCAGTTAAAGTGGAATGCAGCACTGTAACAGTTGTAGTGTGATAAGAATTTCAGGCAGCAAAGAGCCAGGCTCTGCAGGATAGGCAAAGACTAGAAAGGCAACAGTAACCAAAGAAGATAGTCCATGGTTGAAACAGATGGATAGAGGGGTCCTCATCTTTGATCCACAAGTCAGATGGTACAAATAAGATTATTGAAGAAAATAGAATATCTGAGTGGATGGTGGTGCTGAAAGACTATATCCAACCCATTCTTAGAGGAGGAGGTAGCAAGCTTCCAAGAACCCACCTGTGGCTGGCATTTTACAGCTGTGTGCACAACATTTAGACATGATACCCAGTCCTTTTCAGTTGGAGAAAGGCAAGATTTCTCTTAGTAACATCAACAATGTACAGCCTGTGGTGTTTCAGTGAGGAGTGTAATGCATGCTGATCTGTACATGGAACATTTTGGAAAATAAGAACTAATATCTTGAGCTTTGAGAGGCAGTTCTAACATCTAGTTTTTTTCCAACTAGTTTTTTTTCCCCCTGGTGTTATAATTGTGTACTCCCAGTTTCCCTGTCAGCAAGACCTAATTATGTATAGAACTAGAGGAGAATGAACTTAATCAGTCATGGGATGTGCAGAGGAAGACTCTTGTATTTCTTTTTTCCTTTGTCTTCTTTTTCTTTCTTTTTCCTGTTCCCCCCTTTTTTTTCTTTTTTGCTTACTTTTCTGTAATCTGTAATTTTTTGCAACTTCTAATGCATTTTTTTTAAAAAAATTCTTACTAATAAAATTTATTTTTAGAAAGAACACTGGAGGGCTGCAAGTTGCTATGCTGCACTGCAGTAAATGCCAAGAAGCAGAATAGAGCTGGTCATGGGCAATGTCCTGAGAGAAATGCAGAAAATTTCACAAGGGTGCTGGCTTCAGTTCTCCTTTCAAGTGACTTTGTTTAGAATTGGGAATCAAGGAAGAGAATGTATTCCTTCCCAAACAGTGACAGCAAAAGAACCTGTGGATATTTCATAGTATGACCCCGAATCATGGAAATCACAACTCCATTTTATTTTCCACTCAACTCATGATCTTTCAGCAAGGGAGTAGTAATTGGTAGCTTTCACTTTACTCCTGAGGGTCACTTTCATTTATTTTGTCTTTCTCTTCCATCTTGAAAACAAAGTTGTGTGCAGCAGTTAAAACATGAATTGACCTGATGCTTTTTGACTGGGGAACAAATTCTCTACTCTTCTATGAATGCCTCACCATTTGTGGCAAGTTTGACAGAAATCTGTCTTTTCATTGGCATTATCTTTTCAATTAAAGCTATAACAATCTGATCAAGATATGACTAACTCTGCTTTTATTCCTCCCCTCACAAAGGAAGGAGGAGAATAGCATTTGGCTGATGATTTCTACTTCATTGCTTACTGATACTTCTTGCTCTAAATGCTCCATCTGGAAGTTCCACTGGGATGGAGCTAGGCCTATTCATAGAAAATGGATCACTTCAATCATTTCAGATGGAAAATGCAGTGATCATTTTAACAGACCTGTCTCCTTTGGCTGTGTTGCTGCAGTGCATTGCTTTGTGTTTCTGAGTGCTATATATCTGTGAAGGTTGCACAAGGTTAATGCACTCACATACTGCTCCAGTGTTTGGGCAGCCTACTGGTTTGCTGTCTTGATCCCAAGGCTTCTCTGTCTGTACTTGTCACTCTATTCTAAGGTTAATAATAGGTGGATGCTGCATATATGAGAAAACTTGACAATTTTTAGCTGCCCTTGGTCATGCCAGTGGTAAAGGTTGCAATGAAAAGAATCCTGGTAATATCTTGACTACATAAGAGTGGCCAGAAAAAAAGCAATGCAAAAGGCTTCTTAGAACCAAGAATTATTTTATTTTATTTCATTTCATTTCATTTTATTTATGGGCAGGTGTTTTTATATGTCTTCTTTTGTGTGTCTCAGTCAGCTTCATTCCTGCACTTGACAATGTCAAGGGGAGGTGTATTAGTGGAGACAGTAAAGGAACAGAGTGTTGAGATATTATTGGACTACAACTCCCAGTGTCCACCAGTTTAGAGTTTTAGTCCCCCAAAAGTAATATTTCCAAGCTTTATAGGACTAGTGGTACACTATGAAATTCCTCTGTCATCTAAATATATGTAGTTATCTATTTCTATATCTATATATGTCATTATATATCCCTTCTGCTGCCTTGGAACTCCTGGTTAAAATCATACATATGCATTGTAAACTCGATCTTTAAATAATTCTCTGTTGCTGTATATAGTTTGTTCTAATGTGTTTTCTTACGAGTAAAGAAGTCTGTATTAAGGTTCTCTAGCCAGTCTATTATGATCTCTGTATTATGCACCACTAGTTTTGCTGATTCCTATTAACCTGACACTTAAAATACTGAGCTTTATATACTTAAGCTCATGGAGAAATATTATAAATAAGGTCTCTCTTCTGCCTGTCATCCACAGCAGCATTTACACAGATGGATTAAGAACAGAAAAGGATCAGAATCTGTATGAGACACACCCTAGTTATGAGCTGGATGTATTTTTCATGTATGCCCCTTTCTAGTTAAAAGCAGACGTGATCTTTATCTGTGATATTAGCATTAGTCTTAGGGTACAATTAAAACGACCACCACTTTGCCAGAACCTATACCATCATGGTTAACTGGCATCCTGTGCTCCCAGAGCAGTGGATTACAATGGGTTGGAAAGGGGCAATGTAGCAGGCTGGGAATTTCAGCAGGGTCCCTAGCCACCTAACTACAGCAGGATTACTTCCATTGTCACAGCATATATGTATGTGCAATAACTATACATGAAAGGTACCAGTCAACACAAGGTGAAAAAACATTTGTTATGATCACATCATCACTTAACTCCACACCCTATGAATTATACCACATGCAGGTATGCTTCCTGGAAGATCTCGTAAAGTGTTCCCCAGTACAACTGATGGAATAGCTTACAAGTTATGAAGATAGCATCCTGTCTATGAAACTAAAAGCATCAAGACTCTGCCCAAATAGGGAACTGTATGCCTGATAATCCAAAGAGAAAGCTCAAGCCATTGTTTCGCCAGTCTTCACCACTCAGAAACTCCACAGCCCAGTTATTGAGAGGAGGCCTCAAAGTGGAACTCATTGGCTTCCTAGAAAAAGAATTTGACATTACTCCACATAGATAATTCAGATAACGTTGCACATGGATCTGGACTGGTGCTTGTATGAATGAGGACCTAGGAAAACAGGAATGAATGAATAAATAAATGGAATAAATAAAACTCCTGCAATGCCTGAGGCAGGGGAAGCTGTGGACATCATCCTGCCTTTTTCCCAGCTGGCAGGACCAGGCCAGAATATCAGCGTCGGCAGCCTCAATGTGCCACTTCAGACCTGGGAGATAGAACTAAGGTAGACAGTTTGTGCCACTAACCCTTAGAAAGGGTGAGTGTTTTGGGGAGAAATCTACGGCTGCCCTTTCCTCAGAAGCATTTATTTTTAACAACACCACAATTCTAGAAGTTTGAGTGAGTAATGCCAGTAGTATCCTGAGGCCTCTGTCTGCTAAAGACCCTGAAGCACTTTAGTTACACATACACCGATGTTAGTGTTTCTTTATAGAAGACTTGTGTCACATCCTCCCTCTGTGTGTATGTTTTTCACTATCTTTAATAGCCTTTGTCTAGAGAGGCAGCCTCTACGGTCCTTATCACACCACACTGTTATAGCACTATTATTCCACTTTAACAACTGTGACAACAATCTGGAATTCTGGGCTTTGTAGCTTAGTGAGATCCAAGAACTCTCTGGGAGGAAATTCTAAATGCCCTTCCCTAAAACTGCAAATCCTGGGATTCCATGTGAGGATGCCATGGCAGTTGAAGTGGAATAATAGCACTATAACAGTGTAGTGTGATAGGGTCCTAAGTAAGTATGCAAAAGAAACAAAACAAAGCTTAACAGTTATCTACAGCGCTGCAAGGATGAGAAACAGAAACACAAGCTGCTTATCTATCTCCAGGATGTATATAAACTGAGGAATACATCCTGAATATACATAAGGAACTTGTATTTCCATATCCCATATTCCTGCAGTGCTGTAGCTAACAATTCTGCTTTGTTTCTTTTCACATATTTAGGGGATGATTCTTTGGACAAAGGCTATTTAATTGGTGAAAACTAATATAAACATAGAACTACAACAATGCAACATTATATTTTAAACATTTTTTAAAAATCCAACACAAATTGAAAATGCAGTTCAGGCAGAATGAAAGCAGTTTTGAGATTCAACAAGGAAAACAATATCAAGGGAGATACCTCAATCACCATATTTTTTCTTGGTTTTCCTCTCTGTATTCTGCATGGTGATGTAGCTTTTCAGATAGAAACATACAAAGAATGTGTTTCTTCATGCTTAGGAATTGGAGATGAAGTAGGATTTTTTTTTTAATAAAATCCTCTCTTGTTTTCTTTTGTCTGTGAGTTTTTTTAAAAAATACTGTTACATTTTTTCTCTTGTATGTGGCAAATTCCTTTGTTCAATATAGCTCTTGCCAGGAATGCATTTCAGGATAAAATCAAAACAAAACCTTGAGTCCTGCCATGAAAAAATGTGTGGATAATAAGCACCAACTATCTAGGAAATTATGAATGCCTGTGCATTTTAAAAATAACGCCCATGTTCCAGTTTGGAGCTGATGCAGAGTTAGATCAAGCTTCTTCCCTTGTAGTAGTCTAACACGTACACATTTGAAAAGGAAGAGAACAAATTTGGCTGTTTACAAGTAGATGTCAAATGGATTATAATGAGCTAACTAATGTGTATAAGTGAATGCGAAAGCTACACATTACTGCAGCGTGAATCATAATTATGTTGACTATTCTACAATAGGTCTTAAAACATGAAAACTTGTAATTAAAAATTGAATTCTATGGATGGCATATAAGGAGCAGATAATTCTGGATTCTGTACTTCAGAATGATGGTATTTGCAAGACATTTGAACAATGCATCATATAAATATGAGAAGCTAAGCTGTTTTTAGTTTAATTGGCTTGGTGAGTATAGCTCAGGCAGGGAGAAAAGTCAATAACTACTTCTCTAGCTTCAAGGACAAGGCAAGATCAAACAACTCATCAGAAGGAAAATGTAAGAAAGGAATAATAGAAGAATTACCTATTCTGTTGTATTTTACTTCATCAGTTAAAGGATGATAGGAGAAAGAAAACTGCAAATCTTTCTTTTATTGTATAATCAGATTAAATGAAAAAGCAGCAGGCTCTATGGAAAAAATACAGAATAGCTCAGAATCTATTCTTTGTGTTTTTGTTTCTCACTGTTACCTTCAGAGATCATTTCTGTTTCTCCATAGTCTCTAATTGCATGCGGAGAGCGTCTGAGTTTTGAGTGGAAATGCTATGCATACATATCATTTTTCATTAGTGCATTTGATGGGGAAAGTGTCGAATGGCACTTTATGGCAGGCTAAAACATAGTTTTGCACAGTACTATGCACAGTTTTGCTGCACAAATCAGAACTAATATATTCATTAGTTGAATGACACTGTCATGATACAGAGAAATGTACATCCAGATTCCAGATCTGGTGAGGGAGGGAGGTATTATTATTAGACCAATGGCATGTATTTGAGTGTTCATATAACTAATATTTCAATTCAAAGAGGCTAATTCCATTGCAGTTAGGATCACCTTTGGAATACTAGAATCACTGACAACACTCAGGTGACAACCAGCTCACATTGTGATTCTTAATTTAAGCCACAGTCATTGACTTTCTTCTATGGCCATTTCCACACAGGGTTTTTAAAATGGGGCAGAGCGTCCTCCAAGGAGGATGTCTGCACCTGGGAGTGGACTGGGTCAGACCTACTTAACGTAGATCCACACCCCAGCCCGCTCCGGAATGACCCCAAGTGGTCGTCCAGCGTGCTTTTGAAAGACTGCTAAAAACAGGTCTTTCAAAAGCACGGAGCGCACCACTGCGAGCCTGCTCACTTATGCAGATTTGCAGGCTCACATTGGTGTGAGCCTGTGATCTGCCAGGGACGGGCTTTAGGCTGGTAAGCTTCAGCAGTTGGTCGAGACCCTCGACCAACCGGAAGCTGCCATTTTCGTCCCCGGATGAGTGCGGAGCAGCGGCCACGCACTGCTCCAGAGCAGCATGGACCGGACCGGGGAGCCCAAAAGTCCGGTGAGTAGCATCACGGGGTGATTCCCTCGCCCCGTGCAGAAATGGCCTATGAAAGACCAAGTAAATAGGAACAGAGTAGTACGAGCTTGTACAGGGTATGAATCTATGAGAATGTCACAAGTATTACTCTTATTATTTATTTTATTTAAAGTATTTCTGTATTTCTTCTGAACCCACAAGGACTTCTGAGGTGATGAACAAATAAAACCAGTTAAAACAATACAACTATTTTTTTTAAAGTAAACACGTTAAAATACTATTTAAAAATTCCTAAAAGCAGTCTAAAAGCAATCCAATTTTGAAACAGTTAAACAGAATCTGGTTTTGAAGCAGTTAAAAGAACAATTTCAAACTTTGAATCGCAAGCCAGTGCAGTTCTCTAAAATGAACATCTGACACCAGTCTGGTTCCTGCATTTTGTACTAGCTGCAGCTTCTGAACATTTTTCAAGGGCTGCCTCATGTAGAGTGCATTACAGTAGTGTAATTGAGTGGAAACTAAGCCAAAGGACCACTGTGGCCAGATCAGCCTTCTCCAAGAAAGAGCACAGCTGGTGCCCTAGCCAAAGCTGGGCAAAGGCACGCCTGGCCACTGCAGCAACCTAGCTTTCCAAGAGCAGTGCTAGGTCTGAAAGCATCCCTCAAGCCACAAACCTGATCTTTCAGAGGGAGAGCCACCTCTTCCAGAACAGATTGTGATCCTAATCTGTGGTTGGTTTTCCTACAGGCCAGCAGCACTTCTGTCTTGCATGGATTAACCCTCAGTCTGTTCACCTACATCCAGTCTTTCACCACAACATCCAGACAAAGATTCAATGCTACTATAGCCTCCTTGGTATTAGTTACATATCAATATAAGTTTCAATATTACTGCGTCATTGTATATCATGTGTTAAGTGTCAAATAGATTATTCTAAGCATTTTTTCACTCCACATTGGTCAGACTGATACACGTAGCTCTCCTTCCTTCTTACAATATCTGTTAAATAGTTTTGGCTGAAGAGTACAATTAGCCTAAATTCACTGAGAAAACTTAATCCTGGTGTGGGTATTTGAATGTATGGGTTCCTGTTTTAAGCCCAACAAGAAGGTAATGGCCCTGCTTTGCAATTCCCAGGCAAGATAAGAATGTGAAACTTTATCTGGCCACTTTGTTTCTATATTTATTAAATTTATATCCTGCCCCCAACCATTGGCAAAATGGTCACTTCTCAAGGTAGTTAGCAATAATAAACCCAGCACCCTTTCACACTATGCTATTATAGTGCCATCATTCCACCTTAATTGTCATGGCAACATCCTATGGAACTGTAGGATTGGTAGTTTTGAGGGAAGGGCCTTTAGAACTGTCAGTGAGAGAACTGTGGTGCTTCTGACCAAATCCCAAAGCCAAAGATTCCATAGGCTGTAGCCAGAGCAGTTAAAGTGGAATCATTGCACTATAGCTGTATAGTGTGATGAGGCCCCAGGTAAAAACAAATCCTCCAAAAATGTAAAAATCAAAAGCACAATGAAAACCATACAACTAAAGAGAAACACCACCACCAAAGAAGTGAAATGCCCCCCTTAACAACAACTAAATTTGGATGTCAGCAGGCTTTCAAAGTTAAATAATTTCTCCTCACCAGCAGGGCCTATCTAGCTTCCATTAAAATGAAGTTCTAGAGCTTGAAAGCAGCCACCAAGAAATCTGTCTGTTTTGTCTCCAGTAGGCGTGTCTCCAAGGGTGATCGGACAGAAATAACGGTTTCACTTGAGGATTTTAAGAGCCACACAGATTCCTATGAGAGCATACAGTCTTTAAATAGTCTGCTCACCTGTGGGTTTTATAGGTCAGTAGTTCTTAACCTGCAGTCTGCAGACCCCCAGGGGGGCACAATGTCCTCACGGGGGGAGGGGGTCTGCGAAGTCCTGAATAAATGTTATGAGCTTTTACAGTAAAGAGAGAGAGAGAAAGAGAAGGAATGAATGAGCAAATTTTACAGAACAATCAAAGATGTCTATGAAAGTATGGGTGTGAAAAATCATTCTGTGTTCTTGTTTCTCCTAAAAATAAGTATAGAAACTGTTTGAAAAATGTAGAGTCAGAGCTCAGAATACAAGTTTCAGCTGTTAAGCATGATATAACAAGGCTTGTAAGTGAAATGCAGCACCAGCCTTCTCATTAATTAATTGATTAAAATTAACAAGTAATATTAGGCCATGATTTGGTGTTCAGATGTTGTTGTTGTCATTATTAATTTGTACTGCATCATTTTTGTAAAAATATTATAATGAGTGTGTGTACATTTACTTATTTCTCTCTTCTCTCCAAATTTGAAGGCCCTTGGTGAACAACTTTATTTAAATACTGAATTTGCTGGCATATAAGACACACTCCCCTCCCCTAAAAATACCTTCTGAAAAAGGGGGTGTGTCTTATACACTGGCAAATACAGGTAATGCTAAATGCATAGGAAAAGGAGGGGAAGCAAAAGGAGTTCTCCCTGCTGAAGCAAAAGAGGAAGGGAGGAGGTGGGGGAAGCCTGGAGCAGCACTCCTTATCTTCCACTCCTTTCCTGTGCGTTTTGCACCTGAAAAATACTGCTTGAAAAATGGAGTACATTTTACACGCTGGTGCATTTAATACACCAGCAAATATGGTATTTGATGCACTTTAAGATTTTAAATCTTGAGCTAAGTCTTGATGGTCCCTGGCCAAAAAGATATTTAAGGGAGGCAGGCATGGTAAAGAAAAGGTTAAGAACTGTTGTCATAGGTCATAGCCAACACCTTGAACTAAGGATGGTAAAATATTCTCTGCTCACAAATGAGTTTCCCAATAGTCAGGAAAACTCATCAGGAATAAAGCAGTGAGAATTTTGCACAGTTTGTCCACATATTTGAATGTGCAAAAGTCTTCCAGAGGATTTTTCTGTGCAGCAAGAGACATGGCAGGAAACATATGTCCTATGCAGAAAACATGTTCTTTGTGCATGACTTTCTATACAGTGAAGTTCTCCAGAGCACTTTAGAATAATTAAATATGAGAAGAGAACTGTGTAGAAATACTTACTGTCTCCCTTTAAGGCAAGGATGAAATGGCCTAGGATTTACATCCCTACTTTGAATGAACAGAAGAATGAATTTGTTGGCTGGGGATTACGGATTGAGAAGGTCCGCCCTTCTTTATAATGAGGGCTGCCAGAATTAGGTGCTGTAGTCTTGGTTTTTGCAAAACGTCTTGCCTACATTCCAGAATTAAATAAATTAAGGATACCTGGTTATGCTATTACAATCCATCAAAACATTAAATCTGGTTTGTTCTGGCAGTAACCAGGTAGGACATAAGGAGAAAACATTCAGTAATTGCATGTTGTAATGACATGATTGCAAGTGTAGGATACTTATGATATTTGTACAACAAATCATTTTATCAAGCTGGTGGTAAAGTTTGCTTTATTATGATAAGTGTCCTGATCTGTTGCAGGAGTCAAATAAACCTGCTGCCAAAATAAATTCTGCCAGTAGCTGTGTAATGGAATTTGAGTACAAAAGTGTGGACTTGCCTATATGGTATGAGAGCCAGAGTAATGTAGTAGTTTGAGCAATTCCCTGCTCAGCCATGGAAACGAAGTGATCGTGTGTGCATCACATAGTCTCAGCCCCAGAAAATCTTGTGATATGTTTGCCTTACGGTTGCCATAAGTCAAAAACAACTTGAAGACACTTAACAACAACAATGTGGTATGAGAGTTGGAAAAAGAATATAAAGTGTGTGTAGTACTCAGCCTTCTCTAGCGTATATTGAAAGAAGAGGAAACATTTTATGGTCTCTAATGTGACCTGTGACATACTTAACAGTCTCTGGGGAAGTTGTCAAACAGCTATCAGGGCTAAGAAGCTATCACCTCTGGCCCTTGGTTTAACAGATCTTCTGCAATGAAAAATTTCAAGTGTGTTCCTAAAACATGGGTAAGCTTGGGAATCTGACTCTCCAGCCTTTCTGAGCATGACAACCTGATTGTACTGCATCTCTTTCATACCAGAATTCCTTTTCATATGGTTCTTTTTTTTTTTTTTTTAAATTGTTTAGAGTCAAATTCTCTAATTTACTAATTTATCACATCCACTCTTTGGAATATACTGCAAAATAACTTCTCTCTTTTATTTTGATACTTGTTTTAAATATTTGAAAACATAACTGAGCACTCTTCATTTTAGATTCTCTTAAGGCAGGAGCTAGCAAACAACATTTTTAAGCCTTGGGTTTTCAGTCTTTTGTCTGGAAGATGTGAACCTATCAGTCAGCTGTGCTTCTTGAAAACATGTGCTTTACTCTCTTTCATTTTTCACAGGGATGAAACAAAATGTGGAATCCAATGATTTCCATCTTCACTAGACACAGCTCTTTTGTATAAGCTGGTTGATTTAGCGGCCAAGTACATTTGTAAAGGAAATTGCTTTATGAAGAAATGGGGCTGGGGGGAGGACAGTGAATCCTATACTGGGAGAAAGGTGGCATATTAAACAAACAAACAGCTCAGCACAGTAACACTAGAAAGAGATTAAACTAAGAGGTTTGTGAATCTATGATAAGCAAATATAAATTCATGGTGGTTCATATTGATGAATCATATTACTTAGAATGAGGATGAAACATGCTAGGTAAAGACCAAAGTATTTATATACCTAAGGCTTTGTGTACAAAATATTATTGTCTTAAAGGAAAGATTAGATATTGTAGGTCAGAGTGTGCTCTATCCTTCCTGATAATTGCAAAATCCATTACTGTCCCACTGAGATTTTTTTTAAAGATTGCATTAAATCTGAATAAAAGCTTAATAAGTAGATTAGTTCGAACAATTGTCCTCAGGAGAATGTGTGGTTGTGAGTGTAGTTGGTAGAGATAACCTTAAATGAAATTAGGTCTGACTCTCTGTGAGTGTCAAAGGCAGCAGAATCCATAAAGGTTTCCTAACAGATGATTTTTAAAAAAAAGCGTTTCAGCATTTGTATTTTTCATTCCTTTGGGCATCAGCAACATAACCTTTGGTAAGAGTTAGTGGAGCCTTGGAAATAAAACACAGTTTTGAGAAACTTGTGTTAGATGTTTTACATCAAAAAGATGGATGTTTCCACAACCATGGGGATGCAGTTTGTTGTCCCCATCTGTAAGCTTTGTAATTGTTAGAAACTCTTCTCCCAAGGTAGGGAGCGATAAGGACAAAGAAAAACTACTGATTTCACTAAACACGTACAACTTATAGAGGACAAAGTGAACCAATGTCAATTAAAATTTTCCCTTGGGTTGTATATCATGTAAAAAAAACAACAACGACCAGGCACTGTATTGACAAATGCATAGTTCTGATTTGTATTTCTGTGTATCTTCTATTATACAGATTCCATGGGTGTAGTTTATAAATAAAGAAGAATATGCAGTTTTTTTATTCTAAAATGTAACTCTGATTTATAGCTTTAGCATAGAGATAGACAATAGCCTTTTTTTACATGTATATGTATGCATTTTGCTTTCTACACAAAAATCACCAAATGGAGAGACAGGAGGGCTGTACAGAGCTGCAGCTTTTGAGGATAGCATTCTCTATTATGTAAACAGAATGAAGTTTGGACCCAGGGATTTTTTTATAGTACACAGTTATAGTGCTATGGTGCCACTTTAAGTGCCATGGCTGCCTCTTGTGGAATCCTGGATATTGTACTTTGGTTAGGGGCATCAGACCAGCTCTTTGGCACAGAAGTGGAAAGACCTCTTCTGCATAACTGCCAATTCCAGGATTCCACAAGATGCAGTCATGGTACTTAAAGTGGGATCACGCTGCTGTAACTGTGTGGTGTGAAAGTAGTGATGGAAATAGTATTCAAAGATATTTGAAAAATGGTCAAAATCATATTTTTTTTGTGTTGAGAAGCCCTGATGAGAAGAATCCTGGACTAACAAGAATCTTTGCAGTTTGGACCTTTTCCTGAACAAAAAATGCATGTGGTTGTTTTGTATAGGAAACAGCATTTTCTGCACAGGAAACAATATTTTTGTGTCAAAATGCTGTACAGAAAATTCAGAAAATGCTATTTTCGGTACAAACCAACAACATGCAAAATTTGTACAGAATAAATCTTGAATCACAAAGAACTCCTCCCAAACTTGTGTAGTTTTTGAAGGTTTTCTTGCAGCAGGAAGAAAATTGCTGAAAATTGTTGCTATGTTTGAAAGGAAACTGAGTGAAGAATTGTTGTACATCCCTCTGTTAAGGGCCCTAAAAAGTTATCTCAGTGGTGTAATAATGGTTTAAAAGTATGTTAAACCTCAAACAATGCTTGGACTTTAATTTGCAGGGCTACATCTAAAATATATATGCAGTTTATACACCTGGTATTTTAGTGAGCTTTACTGAAAAGATGAATTTCTTTTTTCTTGTTTATCTGTATCACCAATCAACACTACAGTCATGTTTGGGTCAAAGTTCCAAAAAATCCCATACTCCAAATGCCCTGAGTTACACCAATGGATCTCCTGGCACCAACTTCTGGAAACAATTTGTCAGATAAAAATGAAAACACAGGAATATAGAACCAACAGTAGTAGTAGTCTAAAATGGCTAATGAAATTGAATGTCAGAGAGAGTTTCAGAAGAAACAACAGCTCACATTTTTTGCGTATGACTTTGAGGACATATCCAGTTCTATCCCTAAACAGGTCGGGAGCACCGTTAACATGGCTCTGAGGATAGCTAGTATGGCATGCTACAGAAGGACATGATTACTGGGTAGCCTAGTTTTCAGGGGAAACATAGACAACTAAGGTTTTGGCAACATAATGATAAATTTATTACCTTTTCCTCTCTCTCTCTCTCTCTCAATCTCTCTGGGCTGTTTGGCACTGAACGGTGACAGTGCTATTATTCCACTTTCATCATCTTGTGGAATCCTGGGATTAGCAGTTTTGGGAGGAGCATTTAGAATTCTCAGCCAGAGAGCTCTTTGGCCCCAGTAAACTACACACCCCAGAATTCCACAGGATGTTGAAAGTGGAATAACGTTATAGTGCAGAAAGCCACCACCCCCTCCCTTTTGGTATGTGCTGCTGGATTTAAAGTATGAGGAAGTATTACTTCAGTGGTTTCTTTAAGGCTCTAAAAATCTTTAAAAGTTGATGCTAAGCACTGTGAAACAATTGCATGCTCCCTGACTATCATGATTTGGACTGTCCTGATAAATCTGCTGTCCTTTCACTTTTTCAGCTGCTTTTAAAAATGCCCCAGTTTCTCCCTCCTCCTCCCACTTTCCCTTTTTGATCTCAGCTTACTTCAGTTGCTGGAACCTGAGTTCAAAGTGCAAAAGTAGTTTGCACTCAATTAACTCAGCAGGGACAGGGAGGAGGAAAGGTGGGTGTAGAATGTTGCCTTTATAGGGAGCCTCAGGAAAATGCAAACTGCTCCCATCTCTCCTAGTTGTGTGTTTTTCCTCATTAATTAGTTTTGCCATCCTGATGTTGATTGGCCTCACATATCCAGGTTTTCATCTGTGCAATGTTGGAGGATATTCATTTGGCAAATGTGTATCATTCTTGTGCTGCTTTGCATATCTCATTCTACAAATACCCTTTAGTGTTATAACAGCTGTATAGCAGCTTCTTACAATGTTAGGATCCTTGTTCTTTAGTATGCATGCAACATTACTTAAATATCCAACTGAATGTTGCTGCCAATATCACATGGCTGAAATGGGGCTGCTGTGCCAATCACAAAATAGTGAAGAACTGCAGGAATTACTCTCATTTATGCCATCTTAACTCTAACTATTCATATACACAATATAATCCTTAATTTTACAGTTCCAAAAGGAGTACAGATAGGAGCAGGTGTAAAATTTTATGGAAAACTGTAAATCTGACATACTGCAACAATAAAAAAACCATTTATTTTACATTTTTAAATTCACTGCATTAATGTTTATCTCTGTACATATATGAATATTTGCAGAAATGAAACCTAGATTTTTTTAAATAACAAAACTATATTTACACACACACACACACACAGGGTCTGACAATATTCAGTTTTCAGTTTCTTCCAGACTATTAAAGCTTTCTTTTGAGACTAATTTGCAACAAGGATATGAATATTGTGAAACCAGGAAGAGGGATCCAGCAAGAACACTAATGTATAATTATGTGCGGATGGATTGTGTGAGGCAGGATGAAGCAGGATGGTGAGTTTTCATGACTAGACACTGACTCTGCTGCTGGCCCTGCTTCACTTCAGTCATCAGCCCAAAGACTGCAGCAAGACGCACTCAAGAGCTGCTTATGAACAGATGCTCCGGTAGCCCACATTGCAAATGATATGAGGAAACCTGTGACATAAAAACTGGCTTGGTGATCCAGGCATAATCTTCTGTTTCATTATCTGAATGACATTACATTTATGGATTCAGCATGCACCATCTAAGACTAAAAACACAGGAAGGCCTAGTGAGACTTGAGCCCTTTTTCTTGATATTCAGAAATCTCATTTAGTGAAGGAGTGTGAGAAGGTTCACAACCAAAAGCCATCCACTTCCTGTACAGCTAGTCCAAATTGATATAATTGTCTGTGTGGAGGAAATAAACTTTAAAATATTTTCTACCAGCACCCCCATTAAGCATTATGCAAATGTGTGTGTGTGCAAATTTATTATTATGAAATATATGAAGTATTCCTATTAATTCCTTGTTGGGGGATAAAAGAAAAAAGATGCACAGACAGACATAACCTCAGTTAACAAAGCCCCAACAGCAAAGCTCTTTTTTACTGAGGTTTTTTAACACCCACGCAACCCCCTTTTGTTTTAATCTAGCTGTATGGTTTTAGCAGCATTGGCAGGGTAGAGATGGGATGAATCCAGAATTTTCCAAATCCAAATCCCTTGAAGGTTCCACGAATCTCACGAATCTCAAATCTTTTGAATCCTTCTTTACAAAAGGGTTTAAAAAGCAAGGGAAACGAAGAATTTCTACTGAAAAGTGTTTTGAAGCAGAATTTGACATCTTTGTCTAATGAAAAACAAATTAAATAATAGTTTTAACCCATATACTTCTTATTAAGAATTACATGTAATTTGGAAGTAGCTCCAGATATTGGAGGATGCTCAAGATGATGCCATCTCCTGGGTTGACTATTACAAAAAAAAAAAAGAGGGGGGGAGGATAATCTTGGGAAAGACATACTCTCTGAGCCTTAGCAAAAGCCTAGGCAAAGGCAAACTTCCCTCTGAAAAAATCTGGCCAGGACAATTGTCATAGTTTTCCTCAAGATCTCCCCAGATTGAAAATGACATGAAGGCCTTTTCTACACAAGCAGGAAAATGTGGATTATGAATCCCACATTTTCCTGCCTGTGTAAACGGAGCCACATACTACAGTACAGAGATAATCCAGGTCAAAACTGGATTTTCTTTGGATAGCTCCTTATGGCATCCTGGGGGTTGTAGTTTGATGGTGCACTAGCACATTTTGGCAGAGAAGGCTGTGACACCTTGTCCAACTACAAACACCAGAACTGTGTATGAAGGAGCTTTGCAAGGGAGCCATGCAAAGGAATCTTCAGCTGTCCTTGAAATCCCAACAACACTGTACTTTCCAGTCAAGTCTCAAGTCCTGCAACAAGGAAGGCACTTTAAAAAAACAAAAAAGAAAGAAAAACACCAGCCTCTAGCCCAGTCTCAATTCTCTATCCTGATGTCCAGTCTCAAGTCCTGCAACAAGGAAGGCACTTAACAAAAACAACTAGCACCAGCTTCTAGTCCAGTCCCAATCCCTACCCTCCAGTCTCAAGTCAAAAGAATAGGAAGAAGAGAATAATTCTCTTGCAGAGGGAGGCAGCCACAGGGACAGGCAGCAGGAGTGAGCTTGATCTGGGGCGCTTACGCCAGCTCAGGCCTCCGGGCGTGCAGGAAAGTGGTTCACACTGGCCCTGCGCGCCCATGTGGGCCTGATCCAGGGCACTCACACCAGCTCAGGCCTCTGGGCATGCAGGACAGCAGCTCTTGCTGCCCCTGTGTGCTCACACGTGCCTGATCTGGGGCGTTCGTGCCAGCTCAGGCCTCCGGGCGTGCAGGAATTCGAAAGATTCAATTCACCTGTTTTGGACCGGGGATTCTGATCTGCGGATCTCGAATCCTTCCCAAGGATTCAAGGAGGTGTGGATTTGGTTGGCCCATCCCTAGTAGGATGGTAAGGAGGGCTAGAGAAACACAGATGTTTAGTGGTTAGATGCAGCAGTGTATCTACACAAAACAATATGCTAAACAAATGTTGAGCTTTGTACTTTAGATGATCCTAATGTAGCTCTGTGTGTCTGGCTACAACAGACAAGACAGAATTCCAAATTTCTTACTGAGAATGTGTGAACAGTAAAACAGAGAGAGAAGGAGGGAAAAGAGATAAGACCCACTTAGCAGTTACTCACAACATGTTGTTAAAACTTATATCTGTTAAGGTTGGCCACCAAAATGGAAATCATAAAAAAAAAAATGGAGGCTTGTCAAAAAAAAAAAAAAATTAATCTCCAGATGCATTTGGGAAGAAGGCTTCAAGAGGTCTTTAGAAGGTACAGGATGTTTTAGTTTGTTCATGAAAGGTTTATCCAACCTATTCATTTCATTGCATTTGTGCATATTGTTAACTTTGACTAAAAAGTTTGCTGAAACATGTTGAACAGCTCTTCTTTTTTGTGTTGTAGGAATCTATCCCTGTTCTTTTCTTGGTACCAAATTTTCTGTGAAAATCATGACAACCACTTCATTAACTGAGGTATATCTGTACAATATTGTAAGAAATGCAACAAGCCACATACTTAGGGAAAACATTCCTGCCTTCTAGAAATATTTCTATCATGTTTTGTTCAAGAGCCTTTGTCTTCTTTTTCTCTTTGTTTCCAAGCATTTCATGTCTCTACACTGAGAAGTATTTCCCTTAGAGTGCTTGCAGAAAGGAAGTTACCTCTTTACAACTTCTTTCATATTTCCAGTTTCTGTCTGTAACATTCTGTCTTGATTATCATTCATAAGCTACTGTGTGAGTGTGTATGCTCCTGTGCGCGTCAGTTGACCAGATAACTAAGAGGAACTTTTGTGATTACATTGTTAAAAAGAGAGCAATAGAGAAGAGAAAATGAAGTGTTCTACTGACTGTAGAGAACAAATAAGGATTTTTTTTTCTTCTATTTGGAAACACACTAACTGTCTAGTATATTCTTGAAGCACTATAAAATTTTCTGGTTTGATCTCACTTAGAAGGGATCAGGTTTTTTGGCACTAGTTAGACATTTGGTGGGGTTGCCCACTAATTGCAGCTTTTTTGTTAAACTGAGTAGTTGTCCCTCTGGTGAGATTAACTGATTAGTTAATTCTAAACCTAAACGTAGGGGCCTTTTTGAGATATGGACGTAAGTAGAAGATAATTGACAATTTAATGCAGAAAAAACCTCCTATGTCTTTAACAATAAGGAAAGACCACTTTTAATATTTCATTTTTTGTCCTCTATTATATTCATGTACACCACATAAAATAGAATCATTCATTACAATTTTCCCGTAGAGGAAAAAATGCCTTTGCCAATTAGTCAATTAAAGTTTTATATTCCACTCCACGGCTATCTTTAGCTTGAGGGAGGGTGAACTGCTCAAGTTGCAGGTGTGAAGCGTCAGGAAGAGTGGGTCTGCAAGAAGACATTGGTATGAATCCGCTAAGCTAGTCTGCTGTCATTCAGATGCGATAGAGGATGTTGTTCCATTACAAACATCAAATTGAACTGCCAATCTGATCAATTCCTCTATATAGAATAGATATAGACACTATCTTGTCCTTCAACTCAGGCAACTAGATCAGCACAGTAGTATCTTTGGGCAGCTTAAGGGCACAGCTATGTCCTGCCCTGGACTGAATCTCCATTCCATACTTCCAGAAACAAAGTGTATGCCAAGGTTACCATACTTTGAATAACAGAAAAGAAGACACATTTGTTAACTGATTACTTCAATCCATCAACCCCTATGACTCTAAATACTCCTACTATATTGATATAAGTTACTAAAAATGTTTCAAACCTTCACTGTATTGAAATAACAACAGTTTTGCCTTCCTTTCTCTCTTTTCCCTCTTCTTCCAACACATGCTTCACCTGCTCCACCAAGCTGCCCTCTTCCATGGCCCTTGAGTGACTGGAGGCTCCCCCAACCTCACTCAACTAGCTTGCCTTCCTCGCTAGGTCTTTCTCCTACCTCCTCCCCACCAAAAGCCCTCCCCCTCTGAGTGCTCTGCTGAACTGGCCTCCATACCTTCTCGTGGTAGAGGTGTTGGTGGGGACAGTGATGAAGAAGTGGCATCAGCAGGCAGGTGAAGCAGCAGCTGACATTTTTAAAAATCCACCTAGGCAGAAATATTAGCTCTGAGAAAGAGATCATGCCTGGGAAAAGGGGAACATATAGTAACCCCAGTGTATGCATAGAGCAATGTGGTGTAGTGGTTTGATCAATTGACTACAACCCTGGAGACCAAGGTTCAGTTTCTCACTCAGCCGTGGAAACCAGCTGGATCACTTTGGCCTCATCTCACACTCTCAGCCTCAGAAAACCCCAGATACCCCTGTGATAGTTTCAGCTTATTGTTAGCATAAGTTGGAAACAATGTGAAGGCACACAACAACAACAACAAAGTGTATACATATGACATACTACTAAATGTTAACTATTCATTATTTTCAGGGTGAGCTACCACTGGCCCTATATTAACCACTTTCCCCAGTTCATCCCAAAATGGGCAGTAGTATACTGCATATGGCATTGCTTGAGTGTGAAGAGCACCAGCATAAATGAATACTCATTGATGTGTTTCAGCAGACTGGATTTCAGGCAACCATTTTTTGCTTGTTCAGTGATTGGCTGGCTGGTGTGCTGTTCTAATCCTCTTCCTGCACTTGATCTCACAATTGTGGAATTGAGGGAGAGAAAGAGACCCCTTTTGCTAAGGCTGTATGATTATCAAGCTTCTTTTTAATTTTTTTATGTTTAGTAATGTTTTATTTTTTATGTTTAGTAATTTCATGGGGTTGGGGAGAGCCAGGGAACAAACTCAACTAAACAGGAAAATCTGTTCTTGTTTGTGTCCGTAGAAAGAGGAATAAGGAGAAAAAAAGAGGAATGAAGTGTAAGAGGTTTAAAAATACAGGGTAACTGATCTGACTCATGAATTAGATATCTTCTGTGTTCACTGTGAAAGCTTTTTAAAATCTTCCAGTGTTGGGCAGAGCTGTGATTGGCCACCAACTTCAACCAGTTCCGTACTGAAATGTAGAAGCAAACAGAGGGTCTTGTTTTTTATGAATTGCTCTACTTCTCTCTCTCTCTCTCTCTCTCTCTCTCTCCTTCTAAAAAAAAAATGTAGTCCTGCAAACTTGAATGGATATAGTTGGGCTAGGTTACACATGATCTGGTACCCTATTTAGATGTTTCGATATTCTATTCATTAATACAGTTACCAACAGACCCATGAGGTGAAACAAAGGCCATTTCTACACCTTACCCATCTCTGTCATTTTCCCATCATGATCAGTGCCATTGTCAGGATGGGTGCACAACGTGAGTGCTTGCCTCCACACGTGGCCAGCTGCCTGTGGAATGATAGCACCAGTAACATGCACCTTCCTTCTGCAGTGCAGCCAGTCACATCCCTTGCTGCACTGGGGAGGGAAGCACCCAAATCGCACTTCCTCCCTTTCCACACAGCTGCTCGCACCAGGAGCATTTCACGATCAGGGGCCATTACCAGATTTTTCCAGTAATGGAATATCCCACAATTGTGACAGGTGGGGATGCATTGGCAGCAGGACCAAAATGATGTCTTGCAAAAGCAGAACTCACAGTGTCCTCTTTGCAGGATAGTGATGTTGTACAGAAATGACCAAAGTCCACTAGGAAAGTGTCTTTTCGGTGGTAACACCCTGACTATTCCAGCAAGGTTCTTTTGGGACAATGTGAAAGTCCTCTTATTCACCCAGGCCTCTTAGCTTAAATGAATCCTGTAGCATCTCGGAGCCTGACAGGTTTATACCAGTTAATCTCAAAAATGGTACTACATTTCTTTATGAGTTTTTACTCCTCACATAGTAAGTAACAGCTTCCACCACCATGGGATGCTGTTTTTATATGTATTTTAACATGTTTTAATTATTATTGTAATTTTTGTTTTAACTTTGTATATGACAGTTTTTAATTATGTTTCTTTTAATGGCTGTAAGCCGCTTTGAGTCCCCTCAGGGAGAAAAGCAGGATAAAAATAAAGATAGTGGTAATAATAATAATAATAATAATAATAATAATAATAATGATGATGATGATGATGCATTTATATACTGAGGATGTAAAATCAGCATTGACTTTCAACTTAACAAAAGTGAATGCAGGAAATGGGTCCTTAAAGACTGTATACTCGTGCACATCTACCAAATAATTTTTCTCTTGTATTGACTTGTATTTCTCTTGTATTTACTTCCTATGTGAACTGAAAAAGAAAGTTAAGAAAGACAAAGACAATTTTGTCTGTTTTATTTGGAAGAAAGGTTGGTGGGGGGGGGAGGAAAAGGAAAAGAAAGGGATGTGGTAAATGAAGAGATAGAGAAGAAGCCAACCAAGGATCCTTTGTCCATGGACTCACAAAAAAACTGGAAATGGTTCTGTCCACATATTCATGGCAGTAGGCTTTTATCACAGGGTAGCTGAAGAATTCTATAGTCTGATCCAGTTCATGGCTGGATTGACATCAGCTGCTTTGGAGAGGTGCTCCCCTATTGGACAGGTGATTGTCATGTTCAGAATTGTTAGCCATTTGTGGTCTGTACCTGATCCTGGAAGCTTTCTACAAATAGTTCTTGAATGAACCTTAATATTAATATTAATCTTTTGGTTAAACCTCTGTTTAATGCAATGTTAATGCTGTTAAGATATTCAGTTCTTTTTCATGCAGCTTTAAAAAGCATGCTAGGTTTCAAAGACATTGTAAATCCTTTGCCCAACAATCGTTCAGCTGATGAGGTCAGGATAAAATTCAAAGCGAGTGAATGAATATATAATATAATTGAAACTATGGGCAAGGTCAAAAATGCTACAAAAGACAGAAACTCTTCTCTTTCGTGGCCAAATTGGCTTAGTATTGGTTCACTTCGTTGGCAAATATTACTTTTATTTAGTATCAGTTGCATCAGTATTTATTTAGTGTTTAGCATTTATTGTTTTGATATGATGTGATAGTTTAATGAGGTGTATTTAAGTGAATCTCTCCAGTGATGGAATGGACATTGCTGTTGATTTGAGTTAACCCTCCCTGCAACCCTTCTTATCTTCTCCACTTACTATTGATTCTTGAGGATGGAGGTGAAGAAGTCCCACTGCATGAGTGGACATCTGTTTATATGATATTGGGTGGAACCTTGTGTAATCACTACAGAACTTACATTGATGATACATTAATGTATTAAATAATATAGCAATCATGGCAGCTTTCCTAGGAGAAAATATCCTGTCAGTTACTGGATGTATGTCATTTGTGACAAAGTCTACTTTTTAAACAACATCAATATTCAATATTCAGTAGAAAGTCTTGAGTTATATATTTCTTGCAAGTACTTTTTGCGGAACTACATATTTCTTGGTGTTATTCATAGCTTTTTTTGCTGCCTGTGAAGTACCCTTGAAAATCTGCAATATTTTCTCTGGTGCTTTAAAATCAAGTGTCTGCCTCATCAGCCATGAAGCTCAGCTGATTAGACCTGGACAAGTGCACCTGAAAATGACAGGGTTCAAGTCACTCATACCTTTGATATCAGCTTTTACACACATCAGAATTCTCTGTGTACCATACAGTAAGGGCACTTAGTGGTCTGTTTGTGAAACCCCACACCAACCTAGTTTTTAATTTATACACATGTCAAAAGGGACAATATGTTTGTGTGAATCGGCTTGAATGGTTTGAATGTAATTCTTCATCCTTTCCCCTGACAACAACTCCCATTTTCATTTTTCCCTTCCTGCTCCCACCTTAACAGTTCATTTGCTGTTTTTGTGTGTCTTCAAGATAACTCTAACTTATGGCAACTTTATCATAGGGTTGTCTTGGTAAGCTGAGATAACATGACTTGCCCAACGTCATCAATGGCTGAGCAGGGATTCAAACCCCGGGCTCCCAGAGTCCTTGTCCAACACTCTAACCCCTATACCACACTACTATATTGTTTTGGGTCTGGCCCTTTTCACTTTCAAAGGATAGGCATTTGACAACTTAAGCTTATTGTCTGAGAGAACCATTTAGACATTTTTACTTTCTATTTCAGTCAGGGATTTATTGTATAGTCCTCAACCTATCATTTCTCTTGCAAGATATAGTTCCTTTAGCTAATGGACTGGAAGGATGGTAGGTTTTGTCTTCTAAATGAGTGAATTCTCCTTTTTCATTCCATGCTGGTCCTCCTCCCACCCCCACCTTGGGTTCTCTGCTCAGTGGTCCACACTGCTTTACATCTAATTTAACATGGTTTCAGTTACGTTCTTGAAAATAAATTTCAAAATGTATTTTTGTGCTGTGTCTCCCTTCTCCCACTTCAGCGTGCACAAACAACAGTTGTGTATGTGTATTAAGTGGACATGTGCATGTATGACCTCTTCTGGAAGAATAAAATGAACTGAAAGCTGTAGCAAAACTGTATACTTACCAGTAAAAGCCAGGCATTCAGAAATAGGAGGACAGGAGATTAACTGGAAATCTTTCCCTATGGTGTGGTGTTCTTCTATGGTGTACCAAAGATAGAGGTCATTCATATAAGGGGTTCCTTTTGAGCAGGGGTTGGGGAAACCAGTGACCTCCCAGGCTTTATTTCTCATACCAGCCCAAGGCTCCAGTCCAATGATCAAGATTGACCGCTGAAATCCAACAGCATCAGGGGACAGCCATAAGTCTTAGAGGCTTATTGTTGCTTAACTCAGTGTCCCTGTGTATCTGTCCTATGGAAAATAGGTACTGGAGGGGAAGAGGAAACAACTCACCTAAGGATGATAGGCAAACAGTTCTGGTGAATTTGCACATTACTGATTCCATATCAAAAACCATAAATTCATTTCTTTGAAGGGAGATATATTTTCATGCAAGTTTCAGTCTTTTAAACAATGTGTGGCTGGTCTGTCATGTAACTTTTGGATTCTTATAGGGCAGTGGTTCTCAACCTTCCTAATGCCTCGACCCTTTAATACAGTTCCTCATGTTGTGGTGACCCCCGACCATAAAACTATTTATTTATTATTTACAATGCCTCCCCCCCGGCAAGAGCCGCCTCACTGGCCAAGAACGGGGGGGGGCAGGGAGGGAAAGAGGAGCATCTCCCCCGGGAAAAAACTCTGAGAACCCACCCAGGCTCTGCTTCTGCTTCGCTCTCATTTCCGCTGGGGGGGGCAGTGTGGGAAAAGTTTCCAGAGTGTCAACCCTTCCCAAGGGGGATTCCCAGCACCTTTGTCTTTTGCGCCGGGCGCAGCTTGCCCCCCTGGAAAAGCACCGCCTTGCAGCACCCCGGCCCTTCCGCAGTGCCCCCGTCTGTGGCGAGTGGGGCAGGGGCCATGGCGAGGAGGGGGCCTGCCTCCCGTGCTGCCGCTGCCCCCCCCCAAGCTGGCCCGTCAGACGGGAGGTTCTCCTGGTAGCAGAGAAGGGGAGCGATTTCAGTCCCTTCTGAACAGGGGACAGGAGGATGTGAGTGCGTGGCTTGTGCTTGCGCACCACCACTCCTGCTGTGGCAACGCTGTGGCCGCACGCGCTCCCGCCAAAGGGGGCAGGAGGATGCGAGTGCGCGGCTCGCGCTTGCACACCACCACCAAGGAGGGAATGGAGCCTAAGACCATTGGAAATACGTATTTTCTGATGGTCTTAGGCAACCCCTGTGAAAGGGTCGTTCGACCCCCAAAGGGGTCGCGACCCACAGGTTGAGAACCGCTGTTATAGGAGATTTCATATAGCTATATAAAATATTGCTCTTCTTGCAGTTATACAAAGGTAATTGTTTGAGATATTAATTTTTACACAAGAAATAGGATAGTAAGGGGACTACTCTACACTCTTCCCTAAACTGTGTTTGATCAGCTCATTTTATAAAGAAGTATGCAACTTTAGAAAATGGTGACTGAATTTCTTTCCCCTCTTTTTACTCCACCCTCTTCCCTTTTTTCCATTAAATTTTAAGTCAGTAAGTATGAACTATCTTGTTTTTTAAAATCTGTGTAAATTATGATGACAATAACTACTTATCTCATATACACATACTTATGTATTTGTGTTACTTTGAAAGGAGTCATTATGATTGTTATCTTTCTCAATATGGTCCCCCCCCGCTCAAAATGATTCATAAGAGGTTCTAAGTAGTTGTCTTGATAGCTACTATTGCTGATATATTTGATAAAATGTGATATTGGGTTTATTCATATTTGTTTGTTCTGAATTATTTGGTTTCCCATTTATTTCACATGCAGCAGAAATTATTCTGACTCTGAAGGCAGAATCCTTCACTTGATTCACATGGTATACTTATTTATGGATAGCAACATCTGAGCCCCATTGATGCTGGGTGCGTTTGTTAATATACATAGACTGAGATTCTGACAGCATATTTTTGGGCCAGGATGTTGGTTTTCGTTACACTAAATGTTTGGGTGGCAAAGGATGGGTGGAAAAAGTCTGGGAGAGAAGCCCGTTGTATATGCCAGCTAAAAGTTTGTGGGTGATGTTGGAGACTGATGAAGAGGTGGCTCTAAAATGTATTTATTTTATTTTATTTAGATTTTCATACTCAACTTTCTGAGACATTGAAAGACAGACAGACTGGCTGGCAGCAGCTGGCTGAAACAAAGAACTCTCTAATACGTAAGGTTTTCATCTTGCTTCCCCCTGTATTCCCTATAACTTACATCCACAACATTCCTAGCTGTGTGTTTCCAGTTGTGATTAGTCTAGCTAAATTAGTATGACATGTTTAGTGTGTGTGTGTGTGTTGTAAGTCAGTGTTTTCTGTTTAGATAATTGATTTCTTCTTTAAATGGATTTATTTATGTGTAGGATTAAAACCACATTGTAAAGATGTAGTGTTGGAAGTGTGGGGGGTTAAGGAACTGCTGTTGATAACATACAGACGTTTCCAAGGTATTTCAAATAAAAATATGAAAGATGATTAGTTCTATTTTATCTATCTTAAATGATATAGTCATGGATTCTGTTGTCAGTCTTTTGAGGATAAAAATGTAATGTTTGTTTTCTGTATGTGCCCCAACCCTAGGACAATAACATGTTCCTCGATAGGTCAACTTTTTCAATTTTTTTTTAAAAGAATGCATATAGGGAATTTGATATGTTGATTTCTCAGGAAAGCCAAAGATCTGGTAGGTACTTTATTTCATTTACTCAGAAAATATTTCAAGAACCAATTTCTATATGTATACCTTTGAGGAGAAATGTTTCACAGGCATTTTCAAAACAGTTTTTAAATTATTTCAGCAACAAAAATATTCCATTCTCAAGGTAAAATTTTGAAATTTTATCTTTTTTTACGCTTGTTTTTGGGGAAACCAGTTTTCCTAGTGCTAGTGAGCTAAGATCTTACTTGCTCTATCCTAAAATGGATGGAAGAGTTGGTCTCAAACTATTCTGACTTGTAGGTAAGGTGCATAATATGTCACACAAGAGACATGCATAGTAGCACTGTGTTACAACATACCATCCAACTGTATTGATTTGGCAGAATCAATCTTCTTTTATCTCATTTTTCCAGCTGCTTTCTAAACATCCTAGCTTCTCTCTCTTCCTCCTACTTTTCTCTTTTGTCCTTAGCTTACTTTACTTGCTGCAAACTCACTTCAAAGAGAAAAAGTAGTTTGGAGGCCGTTAACTCAACAGGAGTTAAAAATAACTGTGAATGCACTCTGTGGGCTGTGGGGGGCCCAGAGCTCCCAAATGTCAAAATCAGAGGATTTTGTGTCCAAGTGGTTTTTTTCCCTCAATGTGTCCAAGTGTTTTTTTCCCCTCAAATACTCCAAAATGTTCACTAGGTTGTGGGGGTCCATTTCTACCCACCATATTTTGTGGGCCTCTTTGGTCAGTTTAGGCCCAGGAAAGGACTTTTTTAAAACCTAAGGCATGGTGAAAATTCTTCCATACCTGCTAGATGCATTTGGGATCTCCCAGGAACTAATGATGCCCCCTGCCCTTCCATAGTTGCCCATCCCACTGTACCATTTTTGAATGCAGATAGAATGTTCTTTCCTATGGAATGTTCTCTGTTTTTACATGAAAGAGACATATCCAGTGTATATGTGTGTGTGCGCCTTGAAGTCATCTTGCTGACTTATGGCAACTCCATGAATGTCAGAAGATTTTCTTAGGCAAGGGAATACTAAGAATTGGCCAGTTCTTTCCTCTGAAATATAGCCTACTAGTACCTGGTATTCTCTGGCAGTTTCCCATCCAAGCGCTAACCACTTTTGACCCTGATTGGCTTCTAAGATAGTTAGTCTTTTTTCCAGTGTGGAAGAAGTAAATGGCACAAGGGAATGTTCAAACATTCTTTCTCAGTTCCATGTGAAACTGTACCGTCACAAAGGATTGTAGCACTTGCAATAAACATCTGTTACCAGTTCAACTCCTTATAGCCTTAGGTAAATCTTAGTAGTAGCATCACGAAGTCTGAATACTGTCTGAATGCTTGCACCCATTTCCCATGTATGTTGCAGGCTAACTGTTTAGGAAATATTACAGACTTTAGTTCTTCATAGCACAAAAATATGGCATAGCTCTGTAAGTGCTAAGAGTAATCTCTTGAAATTCTTGCTTCTGTTTTGAATCACTGTGTTCTCACTTTGGTCCACAGTATTACTTAGCAGGAACCCTGACTACTCTGTTTGTTCTGGTTGCAAAGCACTTTAAAAACAGTTGTTACAGGTGATCTAATTCACACATTGTTCCAATCAAAACAGAATAACATCATTTGCTATGGAAAAATTGAATATTCCTGTTAGGTTGAAAGCCAGAGTGATGATAAGCACACTGAATATTTTCTTGTAGATTTTGTATTTATGCACTATTATTTTCTCAACAGAAGCACGTGCATGTAAAATGCATTTGTATGTACATTCAAAGATAAGCTCTTCACAGATGAATAAGTAATAGCTGACATGAACCAGGGCTACATATACGAATTCAGTACAGTAATGCAAAAACTGAGTATTGTGCAACAGAATAACAAAACACTTTACATAAAATGATACAGATGCAAGAATTGGCATTAGTATGAACTTTTCCAGTACTAGTAATTCACTGAAAGAATTATGACCGAATCATGCATTTTGGCGCTGCCAAAAGACAGATGGCACCAGTCTTTGTCATCTGTCTGAGGGTAATTTTATATAACGGCTGCAGGCTTTTTCCATAACACATGGATCAACCTATTTTTTTGCCACTGTAGATAAAGGCTTGAATCATAAATGTACTTTCCACAAATGTATGGTCTCTTATATTTCACGGAATGTTTTAGATCCAGTGGAGAACCCCACCAATGGAAGTTTGAGTTACTTCCCCTTCCTTCTGTGGCCTCCTCCCATTCTAGAGGTTCTCCCAACCTTCCAGAGCAGATTTTCAGGAGGTACAAGGGACAGCAAGAGGAAGGGAGTGAGAGAAAGGTGCCTTCCCCTCTTCATGATGGGAGTATCTTCTCATGGGATGGTCTTGCTGTTGCCAACACAAGAAAACACAGAATCCAAATCAATGTTTTCAACTCATCATTGCTGTGCTGCTTCACTGTTGTCCTTGCTCTGAGCAGGAAACTTTAGGATAGATACATTTTAAATGTTCAAAGCAAAGCAAAGAGCGTCTTGATCTGCATTTCCCTCATTGTATAAAGAGTTCTATGACAATTGCGCCAACCTTCAAAATAACTCAGGAATGGGAGAAACCTGCACTGCCTTCTGTCAATTGACCACAAAGATATCCACAGTGGAGGGAGAACTATTTCTCAACCTCAGAACCCTAAATTTATTTAGTTAACTTACACAGATGAACATAATGAGTGAATCAGAAAGAGAAGTCTAGGGTATCTAAAGCCACTCCTATTGAAAGTCTTGCTGGCAAATTCAGATTCTGAACTGTGATGAATGCTACTTGTTCTGATCTAATGATACTGCTTCTGAAAATTTTACAAGATCTGTGAACCCCAGAAATACGATAGTTGTATCAATACAGAAACCAAGTTTGTATAAATAAAATCTTAGTTTTGCTATAGCTTTTATAATAATGTGCTTCCTTTAATAGCCTATGCAACCTCCTTACAGCAGAGCATTTCCTTTCTTTCAGTCTGGAAACAGTGGAAGATAGTATTCTAAGCACTATATTTATTACACAGTAGCTATGAGCATCCGTAGCAGAGAAGAGAAAGGAGCAGTGATCCTTCGATAAACCATAATCCCCAGATACACAGTTTCGTTTGGCGGGGGGAAACCCTGTAGAAACCTAAATAGGAGACTAAACACTCTTCCGCTCATTTGTCTTCCACTCAATCATGCTTCTGTGTTTGGTGTCCCAGTGCAAGTCAATCAAAGACCCAAAGATTTTGAATTTCCAAATATTGATTGAATTAGGTCCAAATCAAATCAGGGCCTTGTTCAACATGAAAAATCAGCTCTGGAACAGATTTGGGAACCCTTGCACAGCTGTAGGATGTTTCCAAGATTTTTTTGAAAAAGTCTTTTTCTACCAAGTCTTGTGAAGTTGTTAATGACATTATGAGGGTAATAATTCAGTTCATTGCCTCCACATAACTTTTTGTTGGAGTTCATGATACCTCTTGTGTTCCTTAATAGAGCTATCAATGCCCATGTTCTGAAGACTTTTTACTATTGTTTTTAGGTTTCTAAATGTCATTGAATATGATAAAGATCAAAATATGAGTATACACATAGAACCAAAAGCTACAGAAGTGCATTATAATGGCTTGCACTAAATGTGTGACTTATGTCTACATAGCATTATGCAGCTTTCTGCTCCCATGCAAAAATTACTGGAGTCCCCTTGGACTGCACATACCTTCAAAATTCAGGTTCTCCAGTTGTCTGCTGACAAAATTATGGCCATCACACTGTGGCAGTCCCAAGTTGTCAAGGATGGACAATACTGAGCATCAGTTCTCATATGAACAGTTTCAGTGCCCAGCCTTCCTCTTCAAATAGATCTAGCACAGAAGCATAATAATAATGTTTTAACATGCAGAACTATTTATTTGTCTAGTAGTTTAATACTTTGACTTATGTAATACTCAAGAAACATTAAATGTTTGTCTATAAATGTGATGGGCTGAAAGAGAAATCTGCCAAGGGGTTGAATGTTTCTTTCCCCTGACTTTACTCCTTTTGCTTTTGTTCTTACTGTGTGCCTTCAAGTCGTTTCTGACTTATAGCAGCCGTAAGGTGAACCTGTCAAGGGTTTTCTGAGGCTAAGAGTGTGTGATGCACCCAAGGTCACCAGTGGGCTTCCATGGCCAAGTGAGGAATTGAAACCTGGTCCCCAAGGCCTATAGTCCAACATGCAACTCACTACAGCACACTAGCTCCCTCTATCATCTATTAAAAATGCCTTCTGTCCCTGATTTTCAAGTAGTCATTTTATCAGGACTTTTTCTGGGGTAATTCCAGCCAACCAACAAGCTAGCTGGTAGTTTAAGGCTACCAAAACATCATCATTATAGCCAATCGAATCAATTACTTTAGTCCCATTCTATATGGGAATTTGTTTAAGCTTTATGAATTTTTTCACCAGAATGCTTGTCCTTCTCTGCGGGCACTCTCCTATTTGAAATGTGTGTATTTTATGTTGTTTTGTTGTGTGAGATTGCTTTAAAAAATAATCTGTGCAGATTTCGTTTATATTCCAGTGAGAATTTTGCACCTAAGAGTTTTTGTTTTTTGAAATTTCACACATGCTTTAAATGGCACAGAACTGCCTGTCTTGCAGACATTTCACCAGTGCACTTCCTCCTCCCTCTGCTAAGGTCTTGCTCCTAGTCAGAAAGGAAAGCTTTTCTGTCATGCTGCTGTTTGCACTGATGACTTCCAAGGTTTAGAAATTAAAGCTGCTTTGAATATTTCAGAAGACTCTTTTAGTAGGTTTTTTTTAAAAAAAAAAAAAAGAAAAAAGAAAATAATATCTGAATTCCTGGAGATACTGTGAAAGCCAGTTAAAATGTTATAGTAAGATACTGTAAAAGCCAATTAAAATGTTAATATTAATTAAGCCTTGGTTTAAAGCCAGTGGGCATGATCTACTATAAAGGTACTTGGAGAGTATAGCTACTTGGACAGCAAATGTATAACACAGAAAGTCCATTTTTCAACTCCTTCTCAGCCATTAGGGTCAGTTGATGGTTTTAGATGAGTCATTATCTCTCAGCCTCATCCTTCTATCTGCATTATGGAGATAATAATACTGGATTGATGTGGCAAATAACAGAGAGAAGAAGGACTTAGAATAGGCTAAAAGGGCAATGTGCATGTTGAGTTATTATGCATACTTTGTTCAGGTGTTTAAATTTCTCATGTGCTGAGGAGCAGTGGAGATGAGTACACTGGCACATGACCCCACAGCATTGCCCTTCATTCAAGGGATGCAAAAGACTGTTGCATCAGGGAAGCTTCGCTACATGTGGGAGCAAAGCAAGAATCATGCGGGGACCCTTAGGAGTAGAGAAGGCTCCCTGCCTCTAAGTCAGGGAGGGCAATGAGGATGACAACACAAGACATCGGACAGAGCTTCCTCTCTCTGTCTTTCATTGCTAAGTAACCTGGGTGGCTGAACAGGGTGCATTCATTGTTAATTCCTGCTATCATTTGAACCAGTCACTATGCAGAGGACTCTTCAACTCTAATCTCAGTTATTTACACAGTTCTGCTACCAGTGAAGCTGAAAGCTGTTGTAATACCCAAAATTACTTAGTGAGCTTTTGGAAGTCATTGAATTGTTGAATCAGGTTCTCCCCTGTCCATATCTAACACTATGTGCCTCATCACATTGGTCCCTTTATTCTGTGTTATCCTGGTGATTCACAGACTCTGTTTAACAGACTTTAGGGCTGTAATTCTGCCCATAATCTGCACTTGGACCACAAACACTGACAGGTGAGTTTAAAATGATGTACTTTTTTTCTCAGTCTCAAAACTGAAATGGAGTGATTCTGTTTCTTCACAGCAACGTTGTTAGTTCTTTCAACCCTTACCTTCTCTCCTTCATTTCCCTTCTACTATTGACATTTAGAATACAACCTCTGTGGATAGAAGACTATCCTTTTTTTTTTTTCCTTATGGAACTACGGTATATAAAATGCCACACATTGCTGTTTGACCCATTGAGATGCTGAGTTTGCTTGCATGCTTTTTAGTACATCTATTTTCTGCCCAGAGCATACATGGAATATACATATATACAATATACACACAAATGACACATCCACATCATCCTTAAAACCAACAATATGAGAAAGATGAGGCTGAAATATAGGGACATGTCACCCCTGTTGTGGGGATTTGAACTTGTATGTCGCCAGTCATGATCTGGCACTCTAACTCTAACAACTACACCAACAACTGATGTGATGGTGTCACATTACCCCTTTCTATTCTACAGCAGAAGAAGGAAAACTCCACATATGACTGCAACAATTTTTTGATCCCTCTCATAAGAATGAGATGGGCAACTTGTGGCCTTTCAGATGATAGCGAGTTACAGCTCCTATCATCCCTAGCCAGAATCACTAATGGTAAAGGAATAAAAAGGGCAATCACAGCCCGGCATTATCTGGAAGGCCAGACATTGTCACCTCTCTGTGTTAGAGGAAATAAAATATTGTGGCATTGACTTTGGAGTGAATATTCTCTTGGAGTTAAATTTAGAATTTTAGACAGATGCAAAACTGTAATCCAGGAATGATGAACCTTTCCTGTAGGCTGGACTATAGCATCCATCATCCCTGACCATTGGCTATGCAGATAAACACTGCTGAAAGCTGGCAATTTAGCTGGAAGACTGCAGTCTCCTCATCTCTCCTATAATGATTGTAGTAGAGAGTTTCATGCTCACATATATATTTTCACTGGATTTATTTTGTGTAGTTGTAAGAGTAGACTTTCATTTCCCTGGATGTATTTTCATTGTACTTTTTACAAATTGAGGCTAATTTATGGATGGAGACATGGACATGGATACTGATTAGTGGGGACAGGATATAGACTTTCATTGTCTAATGATAAGTTGGCAAAACATGTGATCAGCTAAGCTGGAAAGAACTTTTCTGGAAGCCTGTGACATTTCTTGCCAATACTATTCAATACTATCTATTTAAGAAACTTCAAAGGAGAAACTTGGTATTCATCCATTCCTATTCGCACTGGAACTCTGGAGTAACTTTTTTGAAAAATGGCATGCATAAAAGTATGCAGAATAGCGGTTTTGATCATAAAATGTGTTGGGGTTAACCATTGCGGTGATCACTTTTTTAGACATTTACTAGGGCCAACCAGAAGATGCCAGATTCATTGCACTAGCTTTTGGAAACCACTGACTTCTTCATGATTTTTTTTAATCAATGCTTTAAATAAAATAAAACAATGTTTAAAAAAATCATGCAGTGGGGAAAGGTGACATTCTTAGGGTCACAGATCTGCATCTTATTTTCTTAAGATGTCATGGAGAGAGGATCCATGCAGATGGAAGGTTCATACAAGTATGGCTTTTTATGCAAGGCATATAGGACAATATTGGGTTTCTCATTTGTGTCCTGTGTGTATGTAGCCTTCTGAAAGTACAGACTTATCATGAAAGCAGTCATACACAAACACTCAGGTGGAAGTAAGGCCCTTTTCACACGCGGGGAGCCAAAACAGGGCGGTGCACACAGGGGTGGAGATTACCTGCGTGCGGTTTTCTCCACCCCTGCTCCGTCCCTGCGGGGAGTGCGGCTCCGCCGCTCCACACGCCGCCGATTTTCAGCAGCGTTCGGCGGTGTTCGGCGGTGCCCAAAATGGCGGCTGGTGGCTTCCGGCGGCGCTCCGCCAATCAGGGCAGCGCGCCAGCCGGAAGCCCGCCTCCGGGCAGATCTGCAGAGACGCACTAATGTGTCTCTGCAGATTCACACGGGGAGCAGCTGCGGATTAGTGCGGGCGAGTTTCATAAAAACCACCTGGGAATGTGGTTTTTAAAAAACTCGCACTGCCACCCTTGCGGCGGCACTCGAGCGGCACTAGAGCGGTTGGAGGTGTGGAGTCTCACCTTTTCCAACCGCACTAGATCGCCCGGCGGTGTGAACGACCTCCGTCTCCCATCGTCTGGAGGCGTAGTTTTACCCCTGTGTGGAAATGGCCTAAGTCTCATTCAACTGACCAGGACTTACCTCTGAGTGGACATGCATAGGATTATACAGTCAGCCCTCCACATTTGCAGGCTTCATTTTTGCGAATTTGATTGTTCACTGATTATTTGCTGTCACCTCTGCTGCCTCCCTATGGCATTTGTAATAGGGACTGCAAGCCTCGTGAGACTGAGAAACTGTGATTGAGGATTGTAAGTCCCTATTAAAAATGGTGTGGGGCAGCAGTGGAGATGGCAGTAAGCCCCACCAGCCACCCACTTCTGCCTTGTGAAGGAACCCTGATGCCTCAAAGGAATCCATAGTGAGGTGAATATGGTGATCATATTTTTCTGTGTGTTAAATATGGTTTGGAAGGGCCTAGGGTTTTTTGCACTTTCACAGGGGTCGTGCACCCCTTACCCAAGTGAATGTGGATGAATGACTGTACTGCTAATACACTTTATTCATTATTTTTCTGGTATAATGAATTAAAAACTGAACTGCCAAAGATGTCTAGTGCTAGCAGGAGGGCACTTCAAACTGCATGATGCAATTTTTGTTGACCTCTCCTTCTTCTGCAGGACTTTTGACATCATCTCCAACCCCATTCCTGAGGTTCTTCTGATCAGCTTTTTTGTGAGATGTGTGTGGCTTCAATACACCCCTTCCCACAAATGCCAAATAGTTCAAAATAGTAAGGATTCAAGCTTTAATGTTTAATTTCACAGTATCACGTTCTAAGACATTTTGAGAAATGTTAATTAGGCACTCACAGTCAATTTTTTTTTCAGAAGAAACAGCAAATGGATTTTCACATACTATGTGATCATAAGCTTAGATCAGCAATATCTCTGACACTAATCTTAAAATAACTCCTTAAAGTAGTTATATTATTAAAATATAACAATATAGGAACAAACAGCCTTCACAAGCAACTGTTACGTTTTACTGCCATAGAAAATTAGATTTAAATAACCTGGACACTCTTCCTCCCTGTTGCAATTCCACTGTAGTTACCCCAACAGTAAATTTGATCAACTTAGTTCTTTCCCTGTAGATTTCATATACTTATTCATATTGACTTCCTGCAGGTCATAGATTTCAAAAGTCAAAAATACTCTTATGAAATAGGTAAGCAAAACAGTACTTGTGTCCTGTGGGTCTTTGCATTGATTTCTACACTGCCAGTTTTAGATTTAACAATTACTTTTCTTACAACATGCTGGTTTGTTACATGAATCATCTATAAGAGCATGTAAACTACATTATGAAATATATGTGCTTAGCAAATAAAAATATAATTTGGGAAAATGAAATGTATTTTTGAAGAAAAGAACTAATTGCAGATTAGATACTAGCAGAAACAAAACTGACAACTGTGTCTGATGGCAGAAACCTGCAGGGCAGATTTAATCTTTGTTATGGAATTTGTGTTTTCAGAACACTAGTATTCAAACTAACACATTTACAAACTTTGTTGGAAAACACAACAGATTGCTTATTGAAAGACAGAGCTTCTGGCAAAATACTCCAGTGTGTCAAATTTAGACAAACCTATCTTGGGTGTATTGCATCATGTCCTAGAAAATTTAAAGCCATGAAAATATGTCTTCATATTTTAAGGAACTTGTTGACAGCTGCTTAAAAAAATAGCATTTTGTATGGCCATTTTTACATATAGCTTGCAGCTGAAAGAAATTCAGTTTGATGGAATAGGTGACAATTTTTAACACAAGCATAGACAAAATAAACACCATCTGTTAGTGCTGACTTATTCCATGATATTCTCACGGTGGGTGATTTTATTCTATTTTTAAAACCATTTTTTTCAGAAATAGTTAATGGCACATCTGGTACATGGTGGAAGTGCAGTTGAGGTGGCTATATGTAGATACAAATTTAGAGGAAATGCTGGTTATGGGACTATTCTACAAAAAAAAAGGCTAAGGAACTCAGCGTCAAATATTCGTGTTAATTGGTTTCTTCTGTAGCAGTAGCTTGTAATACATGTAATTATAGCAACAATGAAAATAATGCCATTAATTTTCCCTAGAATCAGTAAGTGATGATCATATTAATCCTCAAAACTGTTTCAGGCATGATTCAGCAAACTGTAAAAGATGCTGGGACATTTTCTTGAAGCACTTGATATAGCATCTTTGCTGAAGCTGAGTCGATTTGAGTCTGGTCATTCTCTGGATAGAAGGCCACAAGGAGAACACCTTGGGCTCTGCTGGTGGGATAGTATGTTGGGCAGCAAAGGGCAACTTGAAGTCATTGAAATTAAGGGAATGTAAGGGTACTTCTTCTTTTGGCTGGACATGCTGGTGGTGTGTTAGGGAGAGCTAGCTTTAGCTTAACTTTAGGACTCTGGGGAGCCTATGAATCTCTCAAGTTAGTTGTTTGATGGCAGATTCCTCCATTTCTGACCATTGGCCATGCTTGCTGTAGTTGATGTGAATCAAAGTTCAGCAGAAGGTTGAGATAGCACCAGTACCAACTTCAGTATATGCCTTTTGGTTAATAGCACGGGAGCAGATGAATACTTTCAAAATTAGACAGAATCGGGCAAACATGAAGTAAAAGAAAAGCCCCCTTCTTAAAAAGAGGCATCACTTTAGTTATCAAACAGATACATTCTGTTCTGAGTGAAATGGGAAAGGCAGTCTTCAGAATCCTTCAAACTCATATTAATGCAAAAAGAATGCTACATATTGAGAGATTCCCAAGAACCAGTATCTTGTGTGAGGATTACTGTTGCTGTTTCAACAACTATAATGAGAGGTTTAGTATAAAAAAATATATTATCTTCTTCTTGAGGATCAATAGAAAGCCCGACAAGGAGTTTGAAACAGATTTAGATATTTCCATCTCAGATAGGAATTGGAGCAGTATTTGGGTCTTTGCTCCTTTTAAAGATAACTTCAATTTCTTTGAAATAAAACATATAAAACAGTACACAGATGACTTTTTCTTTGTCATTAGTTAATAAAAATTATCTTCTTCCTGCTGGAAGTGATGTGAAGAGAGGGGAATTTTGATTCCTACATGGCCATACTGCTCAAACATAAGACACATCTCAAAACAGTTATTAAACCTAATAGATGGAACCACATCCTGACATATTAAGAGGGATAGTGTTATTACTGTACCTTTTTACAAATCCGCATCGTTAATGGCTGTATCTACTTCATTCACAGTGACATTGACATCATAGCTAAAGGTGTTACCCCAAAACGTGGATGACTGAGTGGTCCACCCATGATGCCAGTACCTCTGTGAAATGGTGCAGAATATTAGGGAGAGAGGGGTAACCTTACGAGATATTTTACACCTGTGTATACCAGTACTAGTGCAGGGAAGAACCAGTTGGAGATCCAAAAAGCCAGTTTGTTTGTTTTATTGGGGGAATTGAAAATCACATTTGCAAGATCCAAGCAGTCTTGCAATCAAACCAGGCTAACTGAAGGAAAAGGGAGGAAAAGTTGGATAGCAAGAGTCCAGGGCATTGTGGGTGATATTTACCAATCCAGCAGAGAGAAAGGAAAGCAATGTGGCTTAGATTGGGAGTCCAAGGGATAGTACAAATCAGGAATCAGAGTGGCAGATTGACTGTCAGTATGCCAAACGTACTACAGATTGTCTAGTCCAAAGTTGGGGTTTAAATACCCTATTTCTGCCTGGAGGATGAAGATCTTATTGGCTCTCTAGCAGAGTAAACAATGGGGTCTGGAGAATGGGCAGTGAGGTCCAGAGTGAGCTACTGGCCTTTGCATTAGGTGACAAAGGGACTGATGGGAATCATGATAGCTCCTTGATTGCTGGACTGGTGAGGGGACAAAAGTGAGTTTTCACTGGACAAAAGGGAGAAGGTTGAAGATAATCAGTCCTTCCATGGAAGTAGTTTCGGTGCCATTGTTTCTGAATATTGAGTCATTGAATGACACCTGCATGACTGTTGTTTGGGAGTTTCCCCAGCTATGACCTAACCATGCCCTGAGGTCCCTTCCTAACCTAATTTTGCAACAGACATGTGCATCCAGTTTCCTCTAAGCCAGCATGGCTATACAGCCATAGCACTGTATAATTTATATTTGTGTCAGTTAATGTTTGCCAGTTAAACCATATCAAAATGTGGGATTGTATGGCCTGGTAACAAAGGTTGGAAATATGCTGAGGAAGTAGGTCCTCTCACATGGTGGAAGAAGGTTGGTGGTAAACAGATATGTTTATTGAGATACTAGCATATTTACCTGGCATTGCCTGGGGCTTTTATTTTCCTTATAAGAACTCACCAAACTGTCTTTTTCCATTTCCTGTAACTTAGCTCCATATTTCCCAATGTAATCTGTATTCAGAGTTATTTACATGCACAGTTTGGGTTCCTGAGGGAGTATGCTGCCCTCCTCCTTGCTGCTAGGCCTCATCTCCATAACAACCAGCCTATTCCAGTACCTATAATTTATCTCCATATTCCCCAGTCCAATCTGTATTTGTAGTTGTTAACATACAGAGATTGGGTTCCTGTGGGAATACACTGTCGTCCTCCTTGCTGCTAGGCCTCATCTCCATAGCAAGCAGCTTATTCCAGTACCTGTAACTTTTCCCTGTAATCCCCAATCCAATCTGTGTTATCTGGTGATGTTGATGTACTGGCTTTTGTTTTTTGCTTTCTGTTGAATTTATGCAATGGCTTTACGTTTTTCTGGAAGCATTTTTTGTTCTGAATTTCAACTTTAAGATTCCTTGCGTATGGGACCCATACAATCTACTATGTGAGGCAAGAAGACCTTGTAACTGTCATCATTTCTGCACTATACTGTTATAATGCTATTATTCCACTTTCAACATCCTTTGGAATTCTGTGATTTGTAGTTGTAGTTATTTGTACTGTTATTTGTAGTTATTTGTGCTGAGGCCAAAGACCTCTCTGGCTGAGAATTCTTAAATGCCCCTTCTTAAACTACAAATCTCAGGATTCCATAGGATGACGAAAGTGGGATAATAGCACTGTGACAGTGTAGTGTGGAAGTGGGCTATGCTGTGTATGTCACTTTAATTTTTCTCACATATGCCTCCCAAAAGTTTTCTGGCATCCTTATTGATCGTAGGCCTCGTCGCCATAGCAACCAGCCTGAGGCCCAAGAGCTCTCTGGCTGAGAATTCTAAAGGCCCCTCCCTGAACTGCCAGTCCCAGGAGTCCATAGAATCATCACAGCCAGCCTATCATATGAGGTCTTCACCTGCCTGATGCAGACAAACAGACGAACATTGACTTTTATATAGCAGATGGAACCATTCATTGTTTTTGTAAGCAATGCCATTGTTTCCCTGAGAGTACTGGAGTTTCAGTATAAGTACTAGGAAAGAATTGCTGAGTAATCTTTGATATTTTATGATTTGGAAACTATAGTACTGTACTGTACTGTTCACTAGTAGGACAGGAAAGAAAAAATATATATTTAAACTGTGCTGGAAAATTGATTATAGCTTAATGTAGCTGTTGGTTTCCTCTATATCTATATCTATCTAACTATCTATCTATCTATCATCTGTCTCTACCATATCATATCATATGGTAGCATATCTATGTTTATCATTTTGTATTGTTATTTTCGTTGAAGTAAACTAACAGGATTTTTTTAAGAAACACACATGTGCACAGTTAGAGTTTCTGACCGCTGTTGTACTCGGTCACAACATATATCACAGTTATATTTACATTGCAATAAACTCATTTTTTGTAAGGGAAGTTACTTGAAAATTGAACAATGCAATTGAAAATAAATTGTTTAGAACAGCATACTTGTGGTGCAATCTTATGTGTGTCTACTCAGATGTAAGCCATCTTGAATCAGTGGGGCTTACTTTCAGAAAAGTCTGTATAGGATTACAGTATGAATCTACACGTATTATGGAAACTTTGGGAACAGGGTTTAGATGTGGGGACAATCCCTCTTGAAATGATAGCAGATTCTTGATCATTCATGGGATATCCTTCCAGCTTGTTTTGAGCTCATCCCAATGTGCGTTTACAATAATGTACGTTCCTTAATGTTAAGAAAGCATGGATAGTCTGTGTTCATGTCCATTTTTCCAGCTTTATAGATGGAGAAATTCAGTGAAAATATTACAGAAGCAATCTGATGCCATTATTCTCTCCTTTTAAAATGTTAGGTTGACATAAGGAAAGGACGTTGCAGGACTTGGAAATATATTAGTAAGCAGTCTGAGGCATACATTAGTGAAAGTTTCAGATAAGGCAGTTAGCCACTGATTGAAGAGGGAGAGAGAGAAAGAAAGAGAGAGAGAGAGAGAGAGAGATTAGAGCTTTAGTCAAAGAGCTTTCTCACTAAAACTGTCTTAATGCTTTGAAATAATGACATACACTAATGACTAAAATAATTGTAGAATATCTAGGGTGTTACTGTAATGACCGCGTAACAGCAAATGAATTAATCATTGTTAATGATGATGAATACTAAATTGATGAAGTCTAGCCTTGTCCATTAAATGGTTACTTTTGTACCATAAAGACGGATTCAGAGAAGACAATATTTCTCCACATACACTTCACAGATAACTTGCTTGCTTGTTTTTTGTTTTGTTTTGTTTTTTGTGAGCCTGGTCTTTAATCCTTCATAGTTCCTTGTGCCTTCTTCAGTGGGAGGCTGAAGTAGTCTGAGTAGCATGGATTACTCTCTCTTCATTACATTCCCCTCTCTCTAAAAGAGCTCTTTCTTGTCTTGCGCCTGCATTTGACCTCCTTCTCCTTTTTCTCACATTCATGTTTAAACAAAATCCCCCTTTTTCTTCTTTTGCAGTATCTCCATGGACCACCTTTTTTTCTCTTTTTTTCTCTTTTTTCTCCAGCTTAATCTGTGTCTGTGCTGTCATCTTCTCGTCCCATTAACTGTTCTCCCCTTTCTTCACATTTTCCTATTTCTAGGTGGCTCATGATGCCTCTGCTGGACTCACCTTTCTGTACTATCACCAAATTCCTGAAGTTTTTACATTGGGCTTGTTCATCCACTCATTCATTTATAGCCAAGATATGGAGAAGACATTTCAGACAGACCAGATCTTACACAAGTTTCCCTTTGCCTACATCCCACCAAAAGAAGACATCAGGGGTCACATCTGGATGCACACAGGTGTTGGCATGATGGTCAGATTTTCAGTCTCATTGCCACCAGCCTTTTGCTGGCTATATACGTAGACAGGACTCTTTTGAACATGCCTACCTGTTCCCTGTTAAGTTTCACATATAAAATTTCACTTGAATTTTCTCTGTCTCTCTGCTTCTACTTATTCCTCTTTTCCTTTCCTGTCTTTATAACCCTTTGTTCTGTTTTCTATCCACATCAGCTTAGGACTGGGGGGGGGGAATGTAGAGCCATCCATCTCGTTGTCTAACATAGTTTTTAGCAAGTACAAGTCTCTGTGCTATTGGACCATCATTATGATAAAAACCAAAGCCCTATTCAATTATGGTAACACAGAAATCATGGAGAAGACATGGACAGTGTTCCCTTCCACCTTTGACTAGCCCATGGAGGCAGGACAGTTCTCAAGGGGAAATGTAATCAGGGTTCCTGATTGCACTGAGCCTTGTAAAAAGTCCAGACAAAGCATGCTTTCTGTGTCCCCCATGCATCTCTATGGTTTTTGTTTCACAGCCTCTTAGGATAACAAACTTGGAATGTGGTTCTTACATAATTTGATACTGCCAAATCACAGGTCTGAGTAGTATCAGGCTCTGGTTAGTAGATGGATGGGCGACAGCCAGAAAATACCTGGGGTCTCCAGGTAAGGCTAATAAAGACACCTGCCTGAAGCAATATTGGGCTAGACAACTTGATGGTCTGATTAGGCATAAAGCAGCCTCCTTGATTTCCTGTGACATCAATCCCGTGTTCTTCTGTTGTAACATCATTATTTATCTATTTATCTGAAACACTTATATCCCACTTTTACTTTAGAAAACTGAGGGCTGCTAACAGTGAAAATGAGTGAAAAATTACATTAATGATGCAGACTGATCCAATTGTTTATTGAGGGAAAGCAAATTGAACTGAATTAAGCATTTTGAGTAATCAGATTGAGAGTGTAAGCAATGAATGACAGTACCACAAGTAATTCCCTTGAGTTTCAGTGTTAGAATAGTCTATTGTAGAAGATGATAGAATATATGTGTTGCTACAAGTAGTACTTATTTCTCAGACTGCAGATTTGATTTATCTTTAACTAAGTAACTATGCATCTCAGTTTCTGTTCTCCTCCATCAACATTGCAGTATCTTTTCTTCAGAAAACAGAGAAAGCATATTATTCCATGGGTTATCTGTCATATTTTATATTTAATTACTGGGGTGTTAATGCTTTGTATGTATTCTATCCTTTTTGGACCATCTCTAGCTGGATAATAATAATAATAAAAAAGCATGCTTTTGACAGCACTCTTCAAATGCAGGAAATTAAAGTTTATTCTGAAACATCTTCATATCTTCAAGGATTAGCCAGTTCCATCAAACTGTAGCTGAACTGAAACAAATGTGTTCGGCTAATATGAGGCTGTTTTGCCTTATCTGTTCACTGCCTTACAAGGATTATAGACAGCTTGAGTGGAATGGAGACAGATCTATGCCTTAACTCATTACCTGTTCTCCATGTAATTTATTTTTGTGGTATGTTCTTTAAACTATACCTGACCTGTGAGTTAACACTACTCTCAGTAGATCCTTTACTGGGTTGGCTTAATGAGCATCCACATACTTGTTAACTTCTCATTTCATTTTATTTTTTTTTTCTTTTTGAGAAATAAATGAATAGTACTAACCTGGATTTTTCAAAAAGAAAATTCAGTCTGTTTGCAGTGCATCTCCTTTCTGCATCTCTTGATGCCATTTAGTCTAATTTATGACCTAATTTGAAATTTTTTTAAAAAAATTGTAACAAAAAAAGGGGGGCACAAAGACATTCTTATAGTGAGAGGAACTTGTCTTTAGGCTGTTTTTTCAAAATAAATTTCTTTTTTTTTAAAATACTAAATTATCGTTAAAAGGGGTTAGAAAGCCAGATAGTCTTCACACAAAAATGTAGAATGTCCTCCTTCCCAAAAATATTGTTCAACAACAAAAACAAGCAAATATAGTGTCCTTGGCAGGAGGAATTGTACACCATTTTGTCATTTGGCTTCCATGTCCTAATTTTGAATGTGTGTATGCTGCTGGCTGCCAGGCTGCTTGAAGCAGCAATTACTTACCCCGGGAAAAATTAAAAAAGGGGAAAAAAGCAGCAAAGATTTTACATAATAGACTTGACTACATCTCATATTAATGTCAGTTGTGCAAAACAGAAAGGATAACTAGGTTTTGATCTGCACCTTAATCTGGGATATGCAAGCCTGATCAATCCATCACAGAATATGAAGAGACTGAATTCCTTGAGCTGTCTCCAGTGAGTACCTAATGAAGAACCTTTATGCAGTTTTGAAGACCTGTTGCCTCACTCTAAATAACTACAAAGTAGAAAGGATGTTTGCTGTGCTGCACTTGCACTAGGCTATGCATGAAAGTTAACATTGCACCTTTCCAAAATGTCCAAGAACCTGCTTCTCTGCTATGGAGCAGCATAAAATACAATCTTTCTGTGTAGATGTGATTCAGACATGTTTGAGCCCAAGGGATAGTATGAACGTGAAGTTGAATGTGAAGGGATCTGGATTCCTATTTCAATTAGTCTGATATTATTATATAGATCTTGCTCCCGTCCCCACTCTGTGAATCACTTTTGCTCTGTTATAAATATATAGTGGTACTGTAGAATTTTGCCAGTGATTCGGTTATGTTTTTAAAATATTTGGATAATTTTAAATAAGAAGCCCAGCTTTATTTAATGGCACTGTTGTGGTTTACTCTTTATGATCCTCTTGAATTTTTCTGTTTTGGAATCAGGTTATTTCTAAAATAAGAAAATTAGTTTTCTCCCTCAAATCACCTCAAATTTTTACTACAGGTCCTAATTAGTTTAAGATGAAAGAGCCAGCTCTGAGAAATATAACACATTAAACAGATCCAGATTCTGCTTTTTATTAGAATTCCCTAGTGGAGGCTTTTTAAAATATGTTTCTCATATTAAGTTAATCATTATAAGAAATATTTATTTAACTTTTCCTAAACTCTGTAAACATTGAAGACATATGTTAACAAAAAATTCACTGGAAGATAGTGTTGCACATTATATATATATAATATATATATATATATATATATATATATATATATATAATACTTCTAAAATCCTTTCCAGTTGCTGTGCATTAAATTAGAATGGAAGATCACATATACTTTCTGATCTATTATATATCTTTCAATGCTATGATAAAGCAATAGATAAGTAAAATATGGTTTTGTCTTTTTCTTGTTTGTATAGCAGTTCAGTCTGATGTGCTGTATGGTGCTAGAGAATGTTTTGTTGACCCATTCTAACCCCACAAATCTTTCTTGTCAGGTTTATTCTATTTTATCAGTGCAAGTCTGGAATTATATCTTTATTAGTACTGCATTGCAAACCCAGTAAGCATCTTATCTGAATTCCAAACTGGACTGTGAAATTAAGCTGGTAAAGGCTACATAGAAAAGCTTAGAAATTTTGATGGTGTTCAGTTCAAATGTGGGGTATGAAGCTGTCTAGCCCAAATAAAAGGAAAGAGTATCAAGTATAAATTAAAGGAGGTGAGTGCATGGACACATCCTTTCCCAAAACTTAGAAAAGTTACTTTCTTCTAATTCAGATCAGATCTAATTGAGATCACCTTCACCAGCCTAGGCACCAGTCATATTAGCAGGGGTAATCAGGAAGGTATAGTCTAAAAATAAGCTTTTCCAAGTTCTGTCTTTGCACAATTTTGCCAGTAGAAAAAATCACTTCAGAAAGATGTCAATAGTTACAACAATCTACTCTAATGAGAACAGTATAATCATCATCATCATAATAATCAATATAATCATAATAGTCTCTTCTAATTTGGAACATAGTTGCACATGGGAGCATAAATCAAAGGCATCTGTTTTTAAATCAATGACTGCTAGTTGCCTTTATTGGTGTTTCAGATTTTTGCACTAGATTTTGTGCAAATTCTCAATCTATCACAAACTCTTAATCTATCACTGTATATAATGATTTTTATTGTTATTGTGTCTTTTGCATTGCGTTATTTGTTGGATGAACATAAATCAATATATTACAATTTGTAGTTTTGTATGAATGGTTCCCCACCACAACCCCTTTGCATTGCTTTTGTCTGATTGTGAAAGTGCTATAGGTGGGTAGCAGATAAATTAGGATAGGGAGCATTCACAGCTTTACAAGGTAATGAGTTACTTTTGACTCGTTGTTTTGTTTTGGCCAAAGTTTCTTTACCCATTAAAAAAGAAGAAAACAACAACAACAACAACCAACCTGGCTCTATAGGTAATAGATTGACTGAGACTATCAACTGCTATTTGGAAACAGAACTGAGATTAAGTGGAACAGAAATGACATTCCAGGCTTACTTGGGGCCCATTCACACTACAAAATTACAGTGCTGTTATTCCACTTTAACTACCATGGTTCTGTCCTGTGGAATCCTGGGGTTTGTAGTCTGATGAAGCCCTAAAGTTCTCAGGCTGAGATTTCTGAACATCCTCCCCTAAACATTCAATCCCAAGATTTCCATACGACAGAACCATGGCAGTTATAGTGAAATAATAATGCTATAATTCTGTAGTGTGAATGTGCCCATAGCATCATTGTAAAAGTCCTTATCAAGTGAGATAATCTCTGAGGTACTTCTCCTAGTATGTCCACCTCCAGCTGTACTGAAGAGAAGGGCTTTCCTGGGGAAATTTTCTGTTGTGAAGACTCTCCCTTTGTTCTCAGGTGGCTGGTGCCCACTGTCAATGATGAAGTAAGAGTAAGAATCTGCTGCATGCTAAATCAGACCAAGTATTGTCAACTCTGACCAGCAGCCTTTGCAACAGAATTCTTTCTCAGCCCACCCTGGAGATCTCTGGTATTGCCTGGTGATCTTCCATTCAAATGCTAACCTGACTAGCAGACTACTTAAAGAATCTGTCTGTGGTTAAATACCACAAAGTCTTTTCAAAGACCAGATGCAATGTTTTCTCTACTGAACTACTTAGAGGTAGATTTCCTGGTGCCCCTATCTGGAAAGATGGTGCCCTTGCAATAATATGGAGGTTGAGTCAATGAAGCATATTCTTTTGGCTTGTAATTACTATAATCAGATCTGTCGCTGTTTAATTACCCCATTGTTGAGTCTATTTCCTGGAAGTTCAGATCAATTTTATGTTAGGTTTCTGCTGGAAGACAAGTCCCCAAAAGTGACCCTGGCTGTTGGTAACTTTCTCACAGAGGTGGTCAGCATTAGAGCTCACTGTGTATTAGACAACAGTCATTTATGATGGTCTTACTGTTTTGATTTTGCCTTCAAATATTTTCTACATGTTCTGTTTTATCCTCAAGTCCTTTTTTTGATGGATCTATGGATTGTAATAAATAACTGGCTTTAACCAAGTGTGATCCTTCTTTACCTCTTTCACAAGGACAGATAGATGGTATAGTAGTCTAAAGGGCTGGATGGTGGGCAGCCAATGATAGGTAGAGCCTAGTGCAATCAAGGATACTGGGTGGATTTCATAGTGAGAGGCAGAGCCAGAAGTAAAATTAGGCAGGCAAACATAATACATGCATGTAGAAACACACATCCCTCCCCTGCTTTGCCCCATCAGTCCTGCAAAGCCAGGCATCTCAGGAAATACAACTGGCAGCTGGAGGTGCTTGTTTTTGCAGTGTGTCCTGGCCACAAGGTTAAAAAAGAGGGAGAGGTGTGAAAACATTTTTTTAAAAAAAAGGTAGGTGGGGAGGCTCACTACAGCATTCCCCTCCTGAAGTCTAGAATCACCAAGCACAAAAAAGCTTGGTCAAAACTCTCTTCTGTGTTGCTTCTTGTTGATGCTTACAATATTTTCTCCCCAGCTCAGCAAAGCGTGTTGCAGGAAAGGATAAATAAAACACATATTGGGACCCTGGTGAGAAAGAACCGATTTACCAACAAAGTGCCACATTTGTACTTGCTCTAGGCAACCAATTCCAGAGGAATGGGTGAAAAAGGTGGAGCTTTCAGTACCAGCAACTCTTCTGGAGGCCATCTCTTGTAGGCACCAGGCAAAAGTCTACTCTGTCCTCCCACATTTTAAACTCTCTGTAACATGCTTCTGCTGCCTGTAAGCTCTATCTACTTGACTGATATACTGATGTTTTAATTTTTTTTTCCCCTTACTTTTTGTTCTTACTATATTTTGCATGTTTTGTTGTCTTTATAGGCCACTGTAAGTCAATGCAGGCTAACAGTGCCTTAAATAAATAAATGTTCCCAAACCTTCTGTATAATAGGAGTTGAGGGAGGGATGTTAAACACATATGCAGCCAGGGAAGAAGTGGTAGTTGCACAAGTGAGTAAAGGATCCACAACAAAGGCTATTTTGTCTGCTTGCTACAGATCAGCCCAGTGCTTCATAATAAAAGCACTGAGATTTGCAGGAGAGAAGGGGAGGTGGAAGAAGAAAGACAAAGCAAGGCTGTGTTGCTTCGTGTCTTTAGGGCTATCAGAACATCCCTATTCCTTTAACAATAGTGTGGCATTATGGAGACAAAAAGACAATCTTAAACCCTCATCTGGAAATAGTTTTGGATTTTCGTGTAGCTAATGGATTTAACCTGCATTGCTATGTCCTATCAGGCAAGGAAAGCCTCTGCTAAAAGAATCGTCGGACTATGTGCTATGTGGCTCTGGAAGCTGTTTACCTGGGAAAGGTCTAGATGTCTAGATTACTACACTTCTTTTCTTTTTACACTGATTACTGTGTAAACCAACTGATTAATTTACAACACTCTCATTAAAATAAGAAAATAATGCCTCACTGGGAGCTGTTTCACATTACTGTTTTATCACACTGTGCCAGAGAGCTGCAAGGGACCCAGCTGTGCTCACGGTATCACCAGCACAAGCTAAGTGATCATTTATGAATCAATTGAGTGCAGCAATGGCTTTCCAACAACTCTGCCTCTCCCCACCCCATTTAGGAAAGTGGCATTGAAAGGACAAAAGTGGCATTACAGCAGATTCCACTGTATTTAGCACAAGCTTGCTCTCCTTGCTAGTATACTGGGAACTGTTTTGCCCCCTTTCCTTTCTCAGAGAAGACTCTTAAGCAGGACGAATAGCTCAAGGCACTGGATCTCATGTGACTTAGGAAGAGTCAATGTAAGTTCCTCCTTCATTGTGCCTGATGCATTCTGAGATTTAGAGCACCCACTTACCCCTTCCCTAAAATATTGAATTATCTAGTCAGTGGTTGGGGCTAAAGAGGAATTTTGAGGAGGATCGTAGATGGCCTTTGGTCCTGTCCCCCCACCACCCACTTCATACTGTTCAGGGTGTAAAGGGATCTTGGACTTGGTTCAATTGGCATGGTATTCAGGTTAGACAGAATGATGTGGGTTAGCAGACTTTGGCAAGCACCCTGAAAGACCTTCTGGCATAGGAAGGATATCTTTGCCACTTCCTTCAACAAATTGGGGTGGTTGCCAGATGGCTTTCTTTCTGAGTCATTGCTTGGAATTAGAGTATTAATGCTTCAGAGACTGTTGTGTTACTAATCCCTACTCTCCAAATTACTAGAAGTCCACACTGTATTTGGGATTAATATTTCCAGGTTTGTTGCTGTTTTAGTTAAGTCAATAAAGCCATGACCCAGATTAATTCCATGCCATTTTCTTGAATCTTCTTTCTGGGGTGTGGGGCAAAAGTTGAGTTGCTTCTGTTGATTCCTTATTGGGAAGAGATAAGCTTTTATAGAAGGGAATTGCAATGGTCTTCAACTGTTAGAAAACTACATATCACTCTGTATGTGTGTGTGTGTTTAAAGAATTTAGTCTGCCCCATGAAGCTATAACCTGTTGATTTTAAAGTCCTTTATTATTTCACTTCTGTATTGCATTCTCCACAGATTTTTTCTCTCTCTTGTTCTTACATTTTCATGGTATACAACAATAGAGCATGTAGCACTCATTCTCATCAACCCCAGTTCATGCTGACCAGTGGTTCTAATGGGGCTGCAAGCCCTACTATTTGTGAATATTCATAGGGCTATTGCTAATAAGATATACAACACACAAAATGACTTACAGCTGCTTTTCAGCAGAGTTCTCACTTCAAAAAGGTCTGAAAAGCTAGCATATTTATTTGTGTTGGCAAATAATGTCTGTAAATACCTATGGCAGATGGGCTGGGTCAGAAATTGTCTGTAACACCAACACAACAAAGAGCTTTGTGTTACGTTCTTTCATCTGACCAGTGTCATCTTGTTAATCCAAATCCAAAGTGCACAAAACAGTAATAGCTTTATTGGACCAACTAAAAAGGACAAAATACGTAATGCAGTTTTTTTAAGCTTCACTGGCTTCATCTGGTAGGAGGACTTCTAGAGCACATCAACCTGCACTCGACATCATAGCCAACATTTTTCCAAAATGGTTTCTGAATAGTTTGTCATGGTTACCACATAAATGTCAAAGTTCTAAAATTTTGCAAGGAAACCAAGATGGTTGACCCTTTGAGACTAACAGAGATTTAGAGGATGCTCTCCAAAGGACACTTTGCTGTCCATTACTAAACAGGTAACAGAAGTACTTGTTCACAGCACAGACCATTTCCTCACTAGCCTGTGATAGCGCTGTGATTCCACTTTCAACATCCTCTGGAATCCTGGGGTTTGCAGTTTCAGGAGGGGTCGCCTGGCTCTCCTGAAACTGCAAAGCCCAGGATTCCAGAGGATGTTGAAAGTGGAATCATAGCGCTATCACAGACTAGTGCGGAAATGGCCACAGTGTTTGTTATGCCTGAGTGTCACAGGTTTTTTGTTTTGTTCTGTTTGTGTTCATTTCTACATGTCGCTTTATTTAATTGAATCCTATGCATTACTGTGGGTCTGTAGGATTTGGCAGAAGCCATACTACACTAGTGGAGTGCTGCCATGAAAGAGGTATTGGTAGAATGTTCTAATGAAGCAGGGCAGAGCTGTAGTGGGGGCAGAAAAGTACATAACATGTCTGTCCATGGTACACCTCCATTAAGAGTGCAGCCCCAGACCTGATATAGAAAACTGCCATTCCATTATCTTTAGTGTGGAGGGAAAGAAATAATACAGTTGCCTCTACATCAGTCAACATTTTTCTAAAGCCTCCATGAAAGAACACATGATATGGTGTAACTCCATAACCAAAACAAACAAATATGAATGTAAAATTTGGAAAAAGAGACCAAAACCCAAATGAGAAGTCATGGGGCTGTATCCCTTTGTCCTCACACGGCACACACCTGGAACCCACAAAGAGGGATTGTAGTAATGGAACAATGAGGGCAAACACTTTGTGTAACAAGAGATGTTCTAGAATTGTAATTTGTCTTTGTGGGAATTCTTCAGTCTCTGGGGCACTCTGTCTTTGACCTTCAGTGACTATCCTTGAACAAAAGAACTTCAAAGACAGATTCCAAACAGAAACAGTTGAACAAGAATATTTTTAAAGGTACAGCAGTTATTTCCCTTGGCTTAAATGGGGACACATTGTGTATTACAACCCGTTTTAGTCAGGGGCACTTTCACTACACACAAGTGCAGTACTTTGATCCACTTTTAACTGCCATGGTTCCATCCTGTGGAATCCTGAAGTTTGTATTTTGGTCAGAGGTACAAGAGCTCTCTTGGTTGGATAGCAGTACGTGTGAAAGGGATCTAGGAGTCTTAATAGACCACAAGCTGAACATGAGTCAGCAGTGTGATGTGGCAGCCAAGAAAGCCAATGCAATTCTCGGCTGCATCAATAGGAGTATGGTGTCTAGATCGAGGGAGGTACTGGTACCACTCTACTCTGCTTTGGTTAGACCCCATCTTGAATACTGTGTCCAGTTCTGGGCACCTCAATTCAAGAAGGACATGGTAAGGCTGGAGCAAGTCCAGAGGAGGGCAACCAAAATGGTGAGGGGCCTGGAAGCCATGCCCTATGAGGATAGACTTAGAGAGCTGGGTATGTTTAGTCTGCAGAAAACAAGGTTAAGAGGGGACATGATAGCCATGTTTAAATATTTGAAGGGATGCCATGTAGAGGAAGGAGAGGGCTTGTTTTCTGCTGCTCCAGAGACCAGGACAAGGAGCAATGGATTCAAGCTGCAGGAAAGGAGATTCCACCTGAACCTCAGGAAGAACTTCCTGACAGTCAGGGCTGTCCGGCAGTGGAATATGCTGCCTTGGAGTGTAGTGGAGTCTCCTTCCTTGGAAGTTTTTAAGCAGAGGCTAGATGGTCATCTGTCGGGAGTGCTTTAAGGGTATTCCTGCATGGCAGGGGGTTGGACTGGATGGCCCGTGTGGTCTCTTCCAACTCTACATTTCTATGGTTCTATGATTCTTGCTGTGAACTCAAAGCCAGTCCCTCAGTGCAAATCCCAGGATTTCATAGGATGTTGTCAAGGCAGTTAAACCATAGCATAATCTAAAACTGTGAAATGAAAGAGCCCTTGCTCATGTATAGAGATTTACATTCATTTCCATGGCACCCTTTCTGGTTTGAATAATAGGGGGAAAATTCTGTGCAGGCCCAGCAAAGAGCAGAGAGCCAAAGATGTTTGAAAATGAAACCAAGTGGCTCTACACACAGACACAAACACATGAAAATTTGGGGATGCCATTAAGGGCAAACAAAACAAAACAAAAAAAGACTTCTAAAATTTGCAGGTGTTAGCTGTGGTGGTTTGGGAGGCACTCAAAAGTTACATTTGCTTGACCTCTGTCTGTTGGTTAAGTCTGTTCTTTTTTGTTATTTAGAGATTTCTCTCTCTCTCTCTCTAACACACACACACACACACACACACACACAAATAGATATATAGATATATATGACTTAAATCAAAGATTGATGAGAAAGTAAATGCCTTTAAGGGTTGAAGTGACCACTGCAGTGTTTAAAATAATGTATAGAAGATGGTCTCAACTCTGGAAAGAAAGTGAGGAGGAATCTTTCTGTTTTTTGTTTCTAGCCAACAAGTAGTATTTTGTGCAGAGAGAAAATGGACTACTGCTCAGACTGAGCAAGATAGATAGGACTGACATCTATTGATTTTTGTAGTCTTTTTTGTGTGATCCACATTATTGACATGGCTGTTCAGATGTTTCGAAGTTGGTAAAACTCAAAATGTCAGGAAAATGTATGCTGTCTCAGGCACACACAATACTGAAGGACAGAGAATGCTGCAGCTTAGAGACCATGGCTCCCTGTAAAGCAAGGATATTGAAAGGGATGGACAATTTAGGCTCCACTTAGAATGAAACATTAAAAAGGTATTGACTTGGAGGTTTTCTAGTGCTTTAAAAGTGACAGTTCCAGTACAGTGACACAAGCACCATATTTCATTTAAATGCAGTAAAGGTATAAGCTAGGATGGAATGGAAGAAGGAAGCTGGACATTTCACATAAGTAGGATAGGTACAAGAGTATACGCAAGAGCCAATGTGGTGTTGTGATCTTACCAGGGAGACTATAGATCCCCACTCAGCTGTGGGAACCCATTGGATGACCTTAGGCAAGTCACATTCTCTCAGCGAAGGTATGATTGCCATAAATCAGAGTTGACTTGAAGGCACACAACAATAAATAGTAAATGCATGTAGGTAGACTAGCCTTCTCTTCAAACACCACACACCTTTCCACACGTTACCTGCTCACGGAGGTGGGGAATGCCGTTCGCGCAAGCAGTCTCTTGCGCGAGGCACTCGCATCGCTCCTCTGTTCTCCCGCAGCTGGCTTCCTGGTCACGCGACCGTCGCGTGAGCACCCTACCCCTTCCTTCTGCAGTGCAACCTGGGAGCTGTAGGCTGCGCTGGGGGAGGAAGCGCGACTGGCCCGCTCATCCGACGCACTGCAGGGCAGGTAAGTGTGCGAGGGCCCCGCGAACCTTGCGCAACCGCACAGCATTTTTGGCCTGAAGCCGAAAATAAAAAAATGTGCGTGCATTAGGCTCTTGAGCGTCACGTAAATGGGAGTGTGTCATACGGACCGCTCCTCCCGTTTATGCGATGCTCAAGGGGCCCTCTCGCATAAGAAACTGTGTGCAAAAAGGGCCCACTTCTTAAACCATCATAGCACAGAATACTTCCTATGGGGAGGTTGTGACTCCCTTGCCTCTTTCAGCAGAGTAGAAAGTATGGAAAACAGCAGCCACCCACTGCCAGGGAGCCCCGCTGCTGACGACTGCAGGGGAATGCTGGCACTCTTGTCCCACTGTAGTGTATACATTGTTGTTGTGGTGGATTTGGGGGGATGGAAGAAAGCCCCCCTCTCAATATATTTTATTTACAAAGGAATCATTAAAAAGAAGCTCTTATTAATAATATGGCATTCAGTCAGAATTAATTTCCTGACATACATTAGTGTGACAAGCTGGAGAGCTTTATGCCCGTTGATTTGTTGCTCTATGACACTGGAGTCACAAGCCAACACTCTAGTTCAGTGAGGAAGCTCCCAATTCCTTGTGGCCATCTTCATCTTCTTTCAGTTGCCCTGCTGTGGTGGCTCTACAGTGATTGCTCATGAGTCTTGATAGGGGTTTCTATTGATGAATAACTATTCAAAGTTAATGGAGCTGAATGCTATATCAAGGGTAAAATGCAGAGGATGTTATGGGTTGGGTGTGTGTGCATGTGTGTATTTGAGTGAAATGGGACTTAGGGTTACATGAGAATTATATGACTGAAATCACTCATATATTTTTCTTCTTCAAAAAAGTAGTTGAGCATGAGGAGTACAGTGGTCCAAAGTTTATTCCTGGAAGCTGCAATTGGCCAAGAAGAAGGACGCTAACAGCATGATTTGTATTTTGCAGCTAACAGAAGCTTTGGGGCAAATTATTTGGACAGTGGCCATGACAGGAGGAGGAGATTAGTTAGACCTGTCTCTCTGTGTGCCAAATCTTTTTATTTGGCATGTTTTTCTTTCCTAACAGAGGTGAGAGAGGGTGCATGGCATCTCCAGCTGATTAAAACGAGCCAGTTGGACATCTTTCCAGTCCTTAGTGGGAAAGGGATGTTCCCGCTTCCCAGGAGTAACAATTATCTCTTTTTCTTTACCACCTTGAGAGACTGCTTCTGCTACCTGCAGAGGTGAGATTCAGTTAGCCCCTTCAGCTCTAAGTAATTTGGGAAGGTAGGGAAGAAGGTTCTAGGCTTCTGCTTGCTGGAACTGTTTTAGAAAATCATGCCTATGTCTCACCTCTCAAGCCACTGCAAAAGAGAGGAGTTAGTTCCCTTGTAGTTAAACTCCCAGGGGCAAAAATGAACAAACTGTGGCCCTGGACCTTCATGCATCTCCCTTCAGTGCCTCCAGTCTTCCCAGACCACCCTTTTTCCTGGCCAAAAGGAAGGGGTGAACTGCCTTCCTGGAAACTTCCAGAGGGGGCAATTATCCTTTTTAATAGGTTACAGACTTCCACTTTTGTTGCTTAAAAATTAGAGTTTTTGAAAACCATAAATGTACTTCCAGCCTCTTTGGGGTATGTCGGGGGGGGGCACAGTCTGTGCAACCCTATAGGTTCCCAAGGACAGAAAACTGCTTCCCAGACCACCACTCTAGGGGAAATACTTGTGCAAAAACTTTTGCTTGATCTGTTTATGGAAATTCAGCTTGTCTTATGATTCCCCTGTCTATCTCACACACAGACATGTATATACCTATAATGGTGTGTACTTCACAGAACTTGACTTGGCTTTCTCATGAGAAAGAGTTATTATCTTAGCCTGTGTTTTTTTTAAAAAAAAGAATAGAATAGGGGTAAAAATAAGAAAGTAGTATGAGAAAGCAAGGGGACAAAGCCAAGGAGCTTTATAAGAGAGGACAGAGCAAACTTAATAATATGTAGAAGAGAATTGCAAAGGCCAGGAGCAGGGGGAGAGAGACAGAGAGACAGAGAGAGAACTTGGATAAATAGCCCTTGAAACTTGTGGTTTAATTAACTGTTTATGCTGAAAACATTTTGATTGATTTAATCTAGTTATTAAAGGTACATAAATAGTTGCAGTAAAGGAGGTCTAGTTTTATCTATTGTGTATAATGGATATTCACATCTCAATGCGCACCTTTTTTTTTTCCTTTTTGCAAAATATTGCATTAACTTTGTCATAAAATAAGCCTGAGCAACCTCCAAATTAGTAGATATTACCAGAGAACCTAGGCACCAAAGCAGATGCAGTTTGTATCCATGCAATGGGAATTGAGGCTCCAGCAAATTAGAACTCATTTTTCAGTGTTCTTCTCTGCAGGAGTTCAGTGGGGAAATAGTCCTAGTTACTTGCCATAAATGACACTATATTTCTTTCAACAAACCTCTCTGCAAGTTTGTGTGCATTTCCTTTATTAAATGATAAAATCATTTCTAGCTTTAGATTTTAGTGTGCTCCTGCTGGAGGCATTTGATTGTAGAGATCAAGTCTGTGACATTGCCAAGGCAGAAAGAACATTTCTTATCCTTTCTACATTCTTGGAGTCACAGGGAGAGAACAATGACTTTTAAATTATTGTTTTAATGGATATTTTAAAATCAAACCATAGTGTTTGCCTTCTCCAGACACACTGCAAGGCTTTGACATATTTCCCAGAGGATTCATACCACAAACTGAAAGCTATACCAACTTGTGGACTCCAGAGAGATAGTGCTTGGGGTGGGGTTTTTTACTTTCCTTTCCTTTTTTTAAGCTTTAAAGAAAGTATGTTGCAGTTGATTTCTAATGCTCAGCAAAGCCACTGGATTGATAGAACTTGTTAATGAAGTTGTTTGTTTAATTAGTGAGCACTTGTAATGTGAGCAACAAACAAGAAGTCCCTGCGCCCAAGCAGATGGAATAAGTCTCCCAGTGAGCAAATGGCTTCTTGACTACTTGGATGACCCAGGGTTATCCATCAGAGTTGCTAGCCCTTTCCTATTGTGGCAACAATGCAAGCCCTGTCTGAGTAGCCTAAACTGGTTATAAGTAAACATTTGAGGAAAGGAAAGCATTGTAGAGCCACTCCCTTCTAATGTCACTTTCTTCCTGTGGAGAGTGGCTGCCTGAAGAGGACAGCCTCTTTACCACACCGTTTTGAAAGGTCGGGAATCGTGGATCAAAATCTCCAAACACAGAGGAGACTGTCCAAATGGTCACTCTCGATGGGAGAAGAATGGCATTGGGATTGTAGTGAAGGTTACAACACTCTTCCCTTCAGTTGAGGATGCCTGAATAAGCCTACAGTGGCTTGTGGTAGGCTTATGAGTTAATTAGATGATAATGTCAGTGCTATCTCCTCCATCAAAGATCAATCAAGAGCTTGTTGTTCACATGCTTTCTCCAGCCACGAAAAGTAAATTCACATCTAGTTCAGCTTGCTTTGCTTTCTTCTTCTCAGCAGTGGTACAGATTTGACTCACAGAGGGTGGGGCGAAATGGCACAGAAGGGAGCAGGAAGGGACCTGTTGAGCACATTCTATCCAAGAGCTTCCTCCTTGAATCTGGAGCTGAAACTGGTTGAGAGACTGGACTAAGTTAAAATTGAGATTGTTTCAGTCTATCCCTGGAAGATTAACAAAAAGCCAAACCTGCAATCTGACTTTTCTCCCACTTTTTCTCTTAACTTCTGGCAACTGGTCCTTTTGCTGAGAGCTTTGGCTTCCTGTTTGTTGCAAGGAAGGGACTTTTTTCTTATTAGTAAATTAAAAATACAAAAACATAAAGAAGATTTAGACATACATATTTTACATATATTACTTCTTATAATTATTAAATATTACTTCTCCCTTGACAAGTCATTGATTAAAAACTATAATATTTAATGAAGATCCTTTCTGTAACTAATGAAAATATAATTAAAGGAGGGACTTTATGAGACTTCCTGATTGGTAAATGTGAGGTTGGGAGTTGGGTTTGCCTTTAATATAGTAAATGTTTGCTAATCAAGGAACACATGGGTATTTTGTTACATAGAAAACATCTCACTTTCCTCTAACTGACACAACAGCCACTTGAACATTGAAAATGCGTGGAATGGACTCTTAAGCAAAGCCCATTAAGTCTTGGTAGTCAGCATCACTTACATCAGAGCTTTCCAGACTTTTCGTGTTGGTGACACACTTTTTAGACATTCATTATTTTGCAACACAGTAATTCAGTAAGTAATTCAGTATGTAGAGACAGCACATCCACCTGAGACTGGCTTGCTGTCACCACCCTCATGGGATCTTCCTTGGCCACAGGTGGTGGCATCGGGAGAGGCAGCCCCTCCACCAGGAAGACCCTGCCCTCGCTGGGGTCTTCCTCAGCCTGGGGCGGTGGCAGCAGCAGAGACAGACCCTCCACCTGTTATGTTTGTGCGACATACGTACACACTGCAAATGACACACTATCCTGCTGCAATACACAGTTTGGAAAGCTCTGACTTACATATTAGTAATGTCAGTTACTAGGAGTACTCCAGCCATACGCTGTCTTGACTGCTTTCCTCCTGGAGTCACCCTGAAGTTGTTCTACACCATCAGGAGTATCAGCAAAATTTTTAAGTGCTGTCCTTGAATCAATGTATCTGGGTTGCTTGCCATAAAATATATATTAAAAATACCCTATTTGCTGGCATATAAGACTCACTTTTTTCCTGAAAAATACTGTTTGAAAATGGAGTGTGTCCTATACAGCAGTGCATCTCATATGCCAGCAAATAGTATTTGCCAGTATATAAACGAGGTGTGTCTTATATGCTGGTGTGTCTTATATGCTGGCAAATAAAATATTGTAATTGTAATTTTCAAGCTAAAAAACCAGGAAATCTATGAAAAATGAACTTTAAAGATGTGAATAAAAAGATAACAACATAAAATATAGTTATTGTATTCTGTGAAAGAAAGAATAAAATAAATAATCAATGTTACTAAACCTGCTGAAAGTAGGATAAATAGCTTTTACGCAGCTAAACAAACCACCCACCATTAGCATCTCTGTTTTATCTAGATGGCTCCATAGCATATTGGCTGTAACCTAATCCATTAGCAGGCGCTGCTACCTCATCTGAATTAGATGGACAAAAAAACCAGAGCTGATTGCTGCCCATGTATTGATGGCCCCGTATTCCAAATCTCTGGATAAGAAGGACCTCCATGTACCTGGTGTAACTACTGAATTCATAGAAGTTTCAATAATAGTGCTGTGGACCATTTTTAACCCTCCAGTCTGTATACTTCCCATTTTTTCTCCTGCCACCTTAATTCTCTGCTGAAGGCATGCACATTTATCACCAGCAATAACTGACAATTCCTAAGTACTTGTAGTGATTTTTTTAAACAAAGCTGCATCAACTCTTCACAACTAGAGCACATTCAACAGGTGCAGCTTCCATCATCCTTGCATTTGGAAAAATGATGTATTTGGTGAATATCTGTCTGTGTCACACAGCTATTAGAGGCACTGAGCCTCTGTCAGGATAAAGAAGATTATAACCCTATTCACTACTGAAGGGTGTAAGTGGTTTTTCAAGGGCTTCTGTAAGCAGAAGGTCAAGGCTTTTACCAGGAAATGTGGAAATATGTAGAACTGTTAAGTGATTATGTTTTCTGAATGGATGGGAAATTAGATTATGCTTTCTGTGATGACTGTACTATACTTCTCTCTTTTTCGAAGAACTAGAGATAAAAGTCCTAATTCAAATGATTCCTCATCACCCTCACCAAGTAGTGGGCTGGTTTGTTTTTTTGTGTGTTTTTTTTTTTTGGTTTTTTTTTAATAAGAGTATTGGTTCAGTAGGTGAGTTTTTAAAATAATGGATGCTACCTTGATCTTTGGGGGTCCCGGGAGGGGCGCCCAAATAACCAAACAACAACAACAACACCTTGGGGAAAATTAGCTGGAGCACTCACTAAAGCTAGCAAGAGGCAGGGTAACTTAGCAGGATCTTGCAACCCAGCATCTACGGGGCCAGGTCAGTCAAGCAGTCAGACAGTTTAAAATAGCAAAAACGATGTTTTATTAAACATAGACAAACATAAAAGATGACACAGTCACACAGCTAACTAAAGAGTTGGAAGTAGGGATTTTTGGAGGGAAATGGGCGACACCTGTCTCGTAGTCCTGAAGAGATATGAAGATTGAGTTTGTGGATATGGACTCTCAGTACGTGGAACTGAGGGGACAGCTCGCAAGGCACAGCGGCAGCAAGGCAGTCTGGAACTCAGGAGCGATCCGAGGTTGTCTCGGAATTGGGGGTTTATATAGGGTGAATTGTGACTGCAGGCCATACCTTACTCGGTGAGAACAGTGCGAGTTTGGAGCGGGACAAAGCTTTGGAAAGGTCTGAGTTTAGCATGATGGGCTTAGCATCAATTTAACAATAGTGTAGCCAGTATGCAAATGCAGAGCGCTTAGTACAGCTTTGTGTGGCTACCTGCTCTGGGCAGGGGTGCCTTTGTTAGTATCATGCATAAGCAAAAGGGCGTTTGCCAGAGAGGTCCCTGAAGCGACGAACCGGCTCTGTTCGGCCTGCCTAAGTGGGGAATGGAATGTCCAGCAATGATCAGCCGCGCCTGTTTACGCACTTGTCCGGAGGCCTCGCAAACACGTGGAGCAGGGTGGCAGAGGAAAGCCGAATGGTTTGATATCAAAAATGATATCAAGTGCTATCTCCGGGTAGGCCTGGGCCGCAGTAACAGGGAAGAGTCCAGCTATGTATCTGTTTGTGTATGTAGTGATCACCACCCTCCGTACAGGAGGCACAGATTAGTAAGCCCTGCGCACATGCTGCTTTTACATTCTGTTTTTGGAAATGAGGATTGTTTTTGCTTCTAGCCTCCATTTCTTGAAGAGCAGGGAATAAAGTGAAAAACTAAACTATTAATAGTAATTGCCATGCTGAACTTCCAATTTCTTAATATTTAGGATACTTGTGAAGATTTGGTGATATCATAGCAACTTAGCCAATATGGGACAGATTTCTCTAACATCACTGCAGCCATTGTTTGTGCTATATTATATCCCACTTTCACTGGATTTCTGGGACTGTGGATGACTGTGTGTGTGTATGAGTTTGGTAAATTAGCATGCTTGGTATTTTCATTTGGTACTTTTATTTTATTTGGATTATTCCTTGCTCTGCAACCACCCAGGTGGGAGTGTGCGACCGAAGGGAACAAGAAGCAAAATATTAATGCAGGTACACCGACACAAGATATTTTCCAAGTTGTGTATCTCCTTCAAGAGATTTAGTACATTTAACATAATTGGGATATGAACTGTTACTTGGTAACACATGAAATCAATTTGCTGCATTTGCCAAGTCTAAAACAGAGTGAAAATTCTCAGAGGCATTGTGTTCTTTTTGTAGCTGTCAGTGATGGACATTCATTAATATCATCACAGTTACCTATGTAGCTGGAGCAGCTTAATGAAAATGTATTTAATTTAAAGAAGACTTGGTAATAGAGATCAAATGGCATAAAACACTTGGGGAAGGCACATATATCTGAAATACAGGCAAAATGCTATCCTGTCCTACCTTGCATCTCTAAATCCCCCTGTGTCATCTTACAGCCCATGTGCTGTTTTTGTGAGGCTCAGCTGTGTAATTTCTACCTTCCTGCAGGCAGTGGTTCTTATAAGCAGACAATTACTGGTGTCAGCAAACATGTGGCTACGGTTCACTGTATGATTAGCTCTTAATATTTTGTTAAAGGGGTAATTTAAACACATCAATATGATTGAAGATAAACCATTACTAAAGCATGTCATGCCAGACTGTCCTAAGTTTAAAGAGGTTGAAGAATGTTGTCCCTCCTTTGCTATTAAAGCTTTCTTAAATCAACAAACAAAAAGCATAGCTAGGATTTTTAATTTTGGGGGGCTGATATCAAACCCTCACTGCTATTGCTTTTGGGTGGCAGGGGTTCTCATCTTTTAACACATCCACTCCCTTGATCATTTGGCCCCTTGCACAGATAAACTTCTGCCATAATGGCTTCTGTCAGATGTCTTCACTGTCTATAGGAAGTGGATTTGGCCTACTGGATAGGTAAATGGCTATGGTAAGAGCGAATGGCTGTCGCAAAAAATGTATTGATTTTATTCAACTGTTTTTGACTGCCCCCCCCCTTAGATATATGTTCTAAATTCTTTAAAATATTGTGAACAGTTTAATTCTATTTTGACGAAATTTCTATGATTTAAGGTACCTTGGATAAGTTTTAAATTGGAAGCCACCTTTGGGGGAAAGTGGGAGGGGGAAGAAGAACAAACAGGGGGAGGAGCAGCATTGGTATTCCATCTGTCTTACTTGACTGCTTCTTTTGGTGTCATACCCAACTGCCACTTCTATTAGTGGAAACTTGGTATGCCACAAGTGCTCCTCCAGAAGATAGACAATGGATGGGCTCAAGAGAGTAGACTGTTTCTGCTGCTGCTGCTGCTGCTGTTGCTGGGGTAGCTAGTTATGGGTCTGAAACAGAAGGAGATCCTCAGCTTATGTGTGGGAGATCAGAAAGAAAGAAAGAAAGAAAGAAAGAAAGAACGAACAAACAGAGGAATGGTTTTGGTGGTGGGTAATCCGAAACAGACAATGTTATTTGAAGACAATTAAAGACCTCTCCAGGCAGGCATGTTCTGGCAAAGAGGATTAGCAGAGAAGAGAATATGAGACAATAAGAGCAATGGAAAAAGTTTAGGGGAAGCCTTCTGCAAGTGAACTGTTCAGAACTTGGCAGGAGTAAGTAATCTGTCTCCTTTCAGGGACCTGTAGGAAGGAAGCAGAAAGGAAAGAAGTAGAAGGTTGTGGTAGAAAGGAAAGGGATCAGCAGACGAGAAAGACAAATAAAAGGGATGGCTCTGCCTATGTTGGAATCTGAAGTTACCTAGTGTTGGCTTCAGCCCTGCCTACCACCACTGTGTGGCCACCTACATATTGCTCCCATAGGGACCTCCTTTGCTTAGAAAGTAAAAGCAAGAGCTGTCCACCTTACTTTCAAATGCTGGAATCCAGTTAAGTTCTCCTGTTGACAGAGATGCTTCTGTCACTGAACCTAGGAGGAGTACAAATTCTCTTCACCCTCTCCTGTAGGTTCCCATGTGTCCTTCAAACCTGCTTTTGAAGGTTTGAGAGAAGAGAAGGAGAAGACAGGCCCATTATTCTGTTTGGATACCATTGGATCTCAATGGCTTATCTAGTTATTTGGTAGAACAGACGACTTCTTAGAATGGAATGGGGGAGGTACTTACTATACCAACAACGTATGATCTTTTCACGTGGAACCATGAAGGAGGAGATGCTTGGCTGATATACATACGGAAAACTTGGTCATCACATATAACTTGTTCAACCTCTTCCAGCTGATGTTGAACTATGGTTGGTGTTGAGATGCGGGGAGGGAGAAGAAGCTACCTGACAGCTCACAAAATCATGTCATAATGTTACCTTTTGTTGAGCATGGAGAGATGACAGTATTATCCATGTAGGATGGGATTTGTCATATGCCCTATAGAAACTTTGAGAAGTAACTATGCATATGCTGAGAGGCTTGTCATAATGCTGTATAACTACACAATCTGCTATACTGTTGTGAAAAAGACCAGAAAGAAGCAAGAAGAAATTCTGAAAATAATTTTAACAACATGTGTTGCCTTTGAACAGCATGAAAATATAGCATTCTAACACAGCTCTGAAGATTTTTTTTTTTTAATTTGTATCCTGCCTCTCCATATAGATCGAGGCGGTGAACAATTTAGCATGTATTTCGAAACATTTTTCTATACATGCCCCCAACAAGCTGGGTACTCATTTTACCGACCTGCGAAAGGATGGAAGGCTGAGTCAACCTTGGGACCCGGCAGGATCGAACTCACAACCTTGTGGTTTGTGGCTTGCAGTACTGGCATTTAACCACTGCACCACCAGGGCTCCCTTTCACCCCACCTCTAGCTTTCAGCTAGATTCAAAAGAATGTTGCACAATAATACAGTCACAATATAGACACTCCATAAGGTGGCGTGGACTGGCTGCTGGACTACAAGTCCCAGCAACCCTTGCCAGGCTAGCCAGTAGGAAGGACTGCTGGGTGTTGTAGTTCAGTAACATTTGCCTGATGTTTCTGACCTTTTAACTGAATGAACCCCCTGGGTGACATTCCCTGAAACATCTCTGTCCCCTTTGGAGCAGCTCTCTTGCACCATGTGGAAGGAAGCCTGTAGAGTTGTGGGGCTCCTCTCCCACCCAAGGCTGACCCTTGAGCAGGAGATAGGAGCTTCCCCCAAATTCTCTTAATTACAAGCTGCCACCACCTATTGAATTACCCAAAGCTTCAGCAACACAGTGGGATGTTGCTTGGGAAATTGCCAATCTCTATGCTTAGAGAACCCTTTCCTTTCCCCCACCCCCCTTCTAGGTGAAAGAAATTCAAGGTACACATGTTGCTGAAAAATTCATGGGAATGGAGAGGAAACAGAGAAGTTCTTACAGAAAAGTATTTATTCTAAGACATGCAAGGTAAACAAGAGAAATATTACTCATGACAGGTGCCTCCTCCCAGGCATGCTTAGTAGTTATAGATAGATTCCACAGATCAGCCAAACCTCCAAAATAACAGAAAGAACCTAACACAGCTAACTAGATAATACTCTAAGCTACTCACAGCAGTTGGTCATTTTCTGAGATGGTATGCTGGGGCAGTCAGGAAACGGGCTGTTGCCCTGTCTGCCACTGATATATTTGCCCTTTTGTTGATGTCTTGGTGTCTCCTTTGTTCTTGCATACCTCATGGTCTCTTGAGGATTTTTATAACTTCTCCATTGAAGCATCCCAAAGTCTCACCTTTCTTCCCCTGATTGGGCAACTATCTCTTGTGACCCCTGATGCTAACCCTAATAAAATGTTACCTAACCCTAACAGTTCATTAACCCTTTATATGCCTGAAGGGAAAACTATCTCCTTAAGCACTGTTACCTGGATAATGGGAAACCCCATTATCACAAAGTCAAAAACACCATGAAGCAAAAAGCCTTCTGTGCCCTAGTGAGTAAGAATGTTCCAAGCCATTAAGCTGGATAACATTTTTGGCAAGTGATTGTTTACCACTTTACTTCTCTCACCCCACTGAGGATTCCTCTGCCCAGTTACTTTTCTGTTGGGTCTATTATGTAATCAATGAGATTATAGATGCCCTATCTGGCAATAAGCAGTGATTTTTTTTCCCAACGTCAAAGAGTTTAACTGAGTAATCACTGCAATGTTAAAATACCCAGGAGACTTTGTGGGTTTTGTAGCTAATTTAAAACAGGTGCAGTAATCATTATATTGCCAAGCCTTTTAATTATTAAGGATGGTTTTAATAATTATGCAAGAGACCCATACTTTGATTTCTTCTTCCCTACTTTCTTCTTCACTCTGGGATAGAGTGTTCAATATTATCATTCATATGTATTGATCTTTTGTACTCCTAGGAAGAGAACTTAATAAAATGTGTACATGCTGATATAAATGGAATACTACAACCTACAGCCAGAGAGGGAATATTGTTAACCAAAGGAAGAGAGAATATGTTCAGGCGGTGGGAGTATTTACCCAGACTCAGTATCTTTAGACTGCATTGTATATTTTTCATCTTTCAGTTATAGGTTAACTTGCTTTATATCCAACATTTGTTACTATATAATAAAATAATATTCTCTACATGGCCAAATCTTTATTAAGTTGTCAGATAGTATACTGTGTTTTGTTTCTATATTCTTACTGTATCAACACTAGTATGCAAATTTTTATACATTTTCCTATTGTACTTTATCTGCTTGAATGATTATTTCTAATTATAGATCTGTATCTTTTACTAACGTTAGCACTGATTGGTTTTGATGTATGTTAGGAATATTGCATTAATATAATAACAGTAATCAAATTGTGGGTATAAAGGGTAATGGTTGGAAGTGAATGCAGGTTTGTCCTTTAATACTTATTTAATTTAATTTATCCCACTGATCAGAGCGAGCATAACTTTCTTCAGTTTAAAAGGATCATCGTGGAGTTTAAGCAAATACATATGGGGAGGAAAGCTTCACAAAATAATTAACTTGGGGCTAAACATATACTAAATATGTAGCTTAGTACGCATTTTGAGACCTCAGAATTATGATTATCTAGTATTGAGATCCGTAAATAATAAAATATATGCCTTCGAGTTGCCTTATTAACTTATGGCAGCTGAATGTATTTTGAAAGGTTTTCCTGGTTAAGGAATGCTTCTGCTTCATATAGCCCACAGCATCTAATATTTCCTGGAATTCTCCCTTCCAAGTATTAACCGATCCTGAGCCGGCTTAGCTTCAAAGATTGGATGGGATGTTGTACCTATTGGGGATTTCATCCAAAATATGTAGGTTAGTGCACATTGGGGCCTCAGAGTTATAGGGGTCCAGCACAGTGATCTGTACATAATAAAGTAAATGATAGCACCAGAGTGCAGTCCTCTTTCCACATTCATGGGTTTGACCTTCATGAATATGATCATTCACAAGGTGTGCATGTGCCACCCCCACCCCCATTCTTCTCTTCTGCTCCCCTTGTCTTTTGTCCAGGCTCACTTGCATTCCTTCTCCACGCTCAGGCAAAAGGCAAGGGAATGGGGGGAAGGCACACACACTTCTCACACATTCTCTTGACTTTTGCTGTGGAGGAGAAAGGCAGGTGCGCCCAGGCAAAAGGCAAGGGAATGGGAAGGGGGATGGAAGGAAGTGAAAGGGGAAGCACAGGAGAAATTATTCATGGGTTTTCCACTTTCATGAGGCTTCTGGATCCCAAACCCTCACAAAAGTTGAGGTGCCACTGTATTTGCTTACGGTCCTAGAATACTATGCAGACAATATCATTGTCGCTGCTCTTCTTTCACCACAGCCATTTGCGTGATCAGTTGTTCTCTTGCACAAGCAGCTATATCAAGAGAAATTGGCATGCCTCTTGGACACTAAACAGAGGAATCGAATGTGGTGCTATACTTTCCCCTCAAAATAAAAGCATAGTGAAAGCATTCCCTTTTGTGAAGGAAAGGCAAGTGCTGTACTTTGTCCTAACCTGCAGCTCTAAGATCCATAGAGGTTCTGCAGGAAAAACATGGTGAACTATTAAGTCTAAATGAAAAATCTTTATTTACCAGGGAAAAAAATCAAAGGATGTCATATTGTCTTTCTTGTCTTACATCTGTGTGTGCTTGCAACAAATGGAAACACTTGTCCCCTTTTGCATGCTGACTTAATAGGTACCTTGCCAATACACAGTTACAGCAGTTTGATGCCACTTTAGCTGCTACAGCTTCATCCTGTGGAATCATGGGATTTGTAATATAGTACACTATTTTGAATTCCCTGCTAGACAGCCCTGCTGTGGAGAATTCCACGTATCTTACTAAACTATAAAGTCCAGGATCTAAAGTGGTATGGAACTGATACAGCTGTTTAAGGCAGACACAGCTTTTGTTATTGTTTACACAGGCCAATCACTTTGAAGTGAGGTACAGGAGAAGTGAAAACCCACTTCTGCTGAGACTTTTCCCTACATTTGCAGTTAATTTAAGTTTTCAGTTAACCTTTTACATATAAACAAATCAATAGTTCAAATTAATTAAGTAGTTCTGTCTGAGGGTAATGTATTGTGTAAACATGCCCCCAGTGACAGAAATTGGCAGGAATATAATTAATGTAAACTAAATATATGCAATGTAAAATGCAGATATTTTAGAACAAAACATAATATCTATTTCAATGTAAGATCTACTCAGGAAAGGGAATTATGTATCTTAATGGCATCCAAATATGCTCTGAGTAATGGACTTTGATTAGTCAATTAAAAGATACAATAATTAACATAACCGCAGTGAAAATTAATCAAAGGCTAACATATGTGTACTAATTTAAGATCTCTTCTTCATCAGTTCCCAATAACTTTTTTTTTTTTACAAATAAAATTTGTATACAGGATAGAATGACTATTTTACTTGCGTCTTGTATTTTTCCACATTGTAGAAGTAAAATGCATTTGACAGAAGGATTTTGGGAAGTGGACTTGAGGACAACATCTGTCTTTCTTTTCTATTTTTCAGTCTAGTGTGTATATGTTAGTTTTCTGTTTCTCCAAAAGCCTCTGAACCATACGATATTTCGTTCCCTTGAGTCTGAACTGTCTTCCTTAGCTCATCTTTTAGTGGCTTGTTTTGTTCCTGCAGCAGTGCTAGGATTTGTCTGTCCTTGACAGAATGGGTAGAACTGCCACAGCTGTTCCATGCTATCCTTTATACATCTTCGTAACACAGTTATCACTCAAAAATCAGAAGAGAGCCATCTTTAGTAGGACCTTTTGTTCATCCTGCCTGTATGTCTCGGGAATCACACTACTGCTCGCAAATGAGCAAGCTTAACCAACCCATAAATGTAGATAACATGTTTTGCTTGCTAATATTTACTTATAGTGAATCCCAGAACTACATTCCTTATAACAGGGGCCGGGGGGGGACACAAAATGAATGTTATCCAGCAGCTACATTTTCATGTTTAGTTGTTTCTGAATATTTTATATGTCCCCTCCGTCCTTCAGCTATCTTAGGTCTTGGTCTTTTACCTTTCAGTCAAATGACAGGAGGTAAAATGGCTGAATAGCTGATGAAACCAATATGACCAGCTGGGACATGATAAGTCCTAAATATTACAAATCAGAAGGAGGTTAAAATTAAAAACTGATTGTAACAATTGCTGAAGGAGTTCATCAAACAGAACTCATTGCAGCTGCCATGTGGGAAATACCACGAAAAGTTTCCGCACAATAGAAACCTGACCCGGTTTGAGTCTGATCAACAAACTGGAGCGCTTACCCTGTTCATCCCTAAAATCATGTGCACAGCCTACACAGTAACACCAGCTGAAGCTATTTATTTCTGATACTGTTCTTGGAGAGATTCAATAGGATCTGTATGATAAACATTCCAATATGCTATGGGGGGTTTTCTGAAACTATCACCATGCTGATGAATTTCCAGAGGGTCACGTGTGACTTGAGGACTTACAAGTTGCCCTTAGCTATCTGTAATCACATTCTTGTCTCAGATTCATATCTGGTTTAAGAATGGAATCTTCTCAGCAATGTGCACTTGCCCAGAATTTTAGAGGTGACACAAATTCACAGTAGAATTATTTTAATTATTAAAAATTCTTCATGTCTCTGTAATTCTTGCAGCAGTTCTCTTTGTTACACCAATATTATTATCTCATTGCTGAAGGACAGGGGCTGCTATTATTGAAAGCTTGACTAAAACTACTTTGAACATTTGTGAATGTGGTTAGATATGACATGGGCACATCCATATTCAGGACCCCTTCATAGCATTCCTTTACTTTAGAAGTTATATTATATGGAGAGGCATCAGTATCATGAATCACTTGCCTATCCTGCATAGTATAAAAATAAGTCATACACATTCTTGGTGCTTGTGTTTTTTGTGTTGCTCTAAAACACGGATGGATTCATGCATCTGAAACCCTCATGCACATGGCAATGTGGGAATTAGCTTCAATATGTCTTCAGAGAAGTTCACCCTTGCAAAAAAATTATTGTCAAGTTTGCTATCTTTACCATGGAAAGGATAAGACAAGGAATATGTGCTGTTTGTTTGGACAATCTAAGTTCTAGGTTAGCTCCTTAAATAAATATCCTTATATTCTTGTCAGTCATTTTTTACTTATACAGAATAATCATTGCAGTAGTGGTTATACCTCCATGTCTTCAAAGGTGAATGAAAACCAAGAATTGTGCTTTATTTACTCTTGATTCCAACACTTAACAATTGGAGACCTCTTTGAAATAGAAATCCAACACTCAAAGCACTATACCATGTTGGCTGTTTAAAAAACAAAAAGCCAGATTCTTACAGAGTTTGGGGAAGATAACTGTAATTATTCAATCTGAAATATGATAAGATTTACATTCTTAGTCCCATGTACTTGATATGCTTTGTAAGTAGAAACTGGTTACCCCTTGGTGATCTGCTCTTGCTGCTTCAGAACAATTGATTTCATAATACAGTAAGATAGGAAGTATATTGTTAGAGGAAACTGCAGAAATGGAACCACCCCAGTGTAATCTGTAAGTGAATCCTGACCTGGGCATTCCACTGCCAGTTCAGCCTTCTACATAATTTATAGCCTAATCCACAGGATTTATGCTGCTGGCGCAACACTTTGAAGATTTCTGTGCTAATCTCATTTGACAATTTTACTTTTAGTCATTAATATTCATAATTCTTTAAAACTCTGTGCCATATTTTAAGACCTCCATACATTTTTGAGTGTGAAAGAATTTTAACTGCATTACAAAATGTTATTCTTTAAGGATTTGATTGGATCTGACCTTAGATGAACTTTATCAAAACAGCTTTTCTGTCTGTAGCCATTTCCTTAAGGTTATAGATGACTTTCATGTGTGTGGTATCTGTTTTTTAAGGAAGCAGATCTGTTTTTGTAGATATTATGACAAAAAGTACTGGAAAAGTTACTTTTTGGACTATAACTCCATAAATCCACTAGCTGACATGGCCAGTGGCAGGAGATTATAAAAATCATAGGCCAAAAATGACTTCTACAATCTCTACAAAGAGGTATCCGTGCTTGCATTTTCTCTTTGATTTTACTGGTACTAGACTCACGTCTTCCTGTTGTCTGTGGATGGAAGGGTGGTATTGTGGAATCAATAATAAAAGTTGCTTCACTTGTCGTATTGTGCTTCTCCAGTGTTTTTCAAAGATAATTTGTCTTCAGAGAAGCACTGAGTTTTCTTGTCAGTATAAATTCATGCCATTCAGGATAAATATAATTTTACTGCATTTAAAGTAAATATTCCTAACAGTCAAAGTGAAAGACAAAATTGCCTTTAAATGTTTTGCAGTTTCTCAGAGGGCTTAAAAGTGTGGATAGGAAGACATCTCTTTATTTTAAATTTCAATTTTCCAGGTGTTTTTCTGCTCCATTCTGTTGTCAGAATGTCAAGAGTTTTCTTTAGTATCAATTTCACATGATTATTTCTTTATACTTGTTAGTTCTTTCTGCCACTCTCTTCTCATAACTTGATTTGAAGACTAGAGCATTTCCATTAATGACATGTGGTGGCACTTTCCTTTATTGTTCACGGATGACTTTCTGACAGGAATAGATGATGTGCTTGGAGTTCCCCAGAAATTGTGATACCATCTCTGAAGGGAAGAGCTTTGAAACAAGCCTGGTTATGGATCTGCCAAACTGACAAATTCTTTCATTCTTTCAGCAACACACATGAAGAGTGGAAGCTCTTCATTATTGTGGTGGTTTTAAAGTTCTTGACACTTTGAAAAGCAAAGAAAAAATTATTCTTCTTGACTCTGGAAAGGTTAATGACACTAGTATGCACCATTACCATCAGTTTATTGGCGTTAATTGATGATGTTGCTTCTATGTTAGTGATGATGCTTTAGTAGCTATTTCTTCTCCTGACTGACACTCATCCAGGTGAGGATTTAGTACTCCAGGTACTTCTTCTGCATACCCACTTTATTGTTTTCTGAGTAGACTGCTGAATAGGGCAACTTTTGTTTATCCACAGAACAATTTTCCTCACTCAGAATCCTCTAGGGACCATGGAGACTTCCAAAAATGGAGGAGGGAGAATCCCAAAACAATATTGGAAAGCCCAGCAATGCAGCTGGCCTTGAACCTGTTTAGTTTGCACCTCCCTTCCTCTCCCTCTCTCTCTGCAAGAAAAAGGTCGGTCTAGAAGGACTGAAGTCCACAAAATCAGCATTGGGGCTGTGCGTGCCCCCAGAACTAGCCTTTCCCACTTCTGGAGAAGAGGCTGCGTGAGGCAATGTTTCACAGGATAACTCCCTTCTTTACAAATGAAATAGGAAGAACGGTGGAGAATGCTATGTTTCAATCCTAAACTAACTCTCACCGTTCTTTCCTTGTGAAGAGAGATCTAATTATACTGTGGTGTATGAATTGGTAAGTGCTTCATTGTAAAAATCCGTTTGAGGGATTTTGTCATGAGACCATCTGAAATGGAAGGTCTGCGAGAACTGAGCTTTATAGAGATCCAGCCAGAAATGGGCAGCAGCAATTCCTATAATCACTGCAGTTGGGAAAAAAAAAAAAAGGAAGGAAGGAAGGAAGGAAGGAAGGAAGGAGAGAAAGAAGGAAGGAAGAAACAGTCTTGTGATATCTGCTGACTATCTGCATGTAACTGAGCCCAACCAGCAATTCCTCCATTGAACCCCAAATCTGGGACAAGCAGGGGGATTTGCAAAGAAGCACTTGCTTGCATTAGGTACTAAATGTTTAGCTTTAGATGAACCAGTTAGGAAATTTTTGTTACTCTTGAAATCAGTCTCATGGGGTTTATCTTGCAAGTCTGCATATACATCACTATTGAGAAGTCAAGAAATAAATGATGCCCAATGAAAGATTCCAAGTTCTTCTGGACCCACTTCTGACTTGCTTTATTCCAAAGACAGCTCCCAGTAGACTCCACTGGCTGCACTAGGAGAAAACATTGGCCCTTTCCGCACGAGGCAGTTAAAACAGGCCAAGGCATCCTGACACAGAGGTCGTCCGCACCTTGGATCGGACTAAGGGTGGACTATTTAACTTAGTTCCTCACCTCAGTCTGATCCAACCCACCCCCAAGTGGTCCTTCCTCATGCTAAGTAAAGACCGGAAAAATCAGGTCTTTACATTTTCTGGAACGCGCCATTGCATTCCTATTTACCTGTGCAGATTTGCAGGCTCACACCAATGTGAGCCTGCGATCAGCAGAAGGTGGGCTGTGGGTGTGGCCAGCCTCAGCGGTTGGTCCACTTCCACAAAGACACCAGAAGCCACCATTTTGAGCCAGAAGCCACAGGAAGCCACCATTTTGAGCTGGAGCAGTACGGATCTACAGACGTCACACTGCTCCGGTTCGCCCTGCACCAATGGAGGAGTCCTGCGGAAGGGCTCAAGGGACAGTGTGCATTACTTTGGACCCAAGAAGAGCCGGTAAGTAAGGGCACGGAGTGATTCACTTGCCTCGTGCGGAAAGGGCCACTGTCTCATCAAGGAGTGGCAGACATTAGAAGTCTTAACTAGGTTAACCATACCTACAGTGGAGCTGGTTCTATCTCCTTATAATTGCTGGCTGAGGCTTTTAAAGAGCCTGAACCTGATTCTTTAACCTATCCCTGGTTGTACATGTGCCTTCAAGTCACCTGTCGACTTATGGTAGCCCTATAAATTCCATAGGGTCTTCTTAGGCAAGGAATACACAACGGTAGTTTTGCCAGTTCCTTGCTCTGAAATATAGCTTATACCACCTTATATTCATTGATGGTCTTCTACTGAAGTACTAACTTTATGGGCTGGCCTAGCCTCTAGGGTCATCAGAAGAGGCCCTTCTTTCAGTCCCACCACCATTACAAGCACGGTTGGTGGGGACTCAAGAGAGGGCCTTCTTAGTGACTGCCATTAGCCTCTGGAACTCCCTGCCTAGGGAGGCCAGAATGGGTCCCTCTTTGTTGTCCTTCTGGTGGCAGGCAAATATCTTTTTATTCAGGCAGCATTTTAATAAAGTAAGTTTTTAAAGAATGGGAGGTTAAGTGCTCTGCTGGTTTAATTTTAATTGCTTCTTTTAATCTCTTTTTCACTGTTTTAATTCTTTCATAGTTTAATCATGTTTTTACACACACACACACACACACACACATACTATTTATATGTTTTTAAATTGTATTATTTTAATATGTTAGCTGCTTTGAGGCCCAATGTTGGGCAAAAAGTAGAATATAAATAAAGATAACAACAACAGCAACCACAACAACCAGGAGTGACTCTGCTTAGTTTCCAAGATCAGATGGGATCTGGTGCCTTTACCCCAACCACTCTGTTACCCTGTATGTTGGGGGTCCCGGGAGGGGCACCTAAATTACCAAATAAAACACAAGCTGGGGGAAATTAAGCTCGAGCACTCTCTTAGCTAAACGAGAGGCAGGGTAACTTCAGCTAGGATCTTTTACCCTATGTCTACGGCTTCAGGTCAGAGAGCGTAGCCAGACAAGTTTAAAAGTAACAAAAATAGTGATTTTTATTAAGAACAAGCAACACGAAAGACATGACAAATACTACCTAACTTAGAAATAGAAATGGAGAGTTTCAAGGGAGCGGGTAATATGACACCTGGTCTCGTAGTCCTGGAGAGAAAGACGGGGTTCGGGAGAGAAAGCTCAGCGTGGTTCGCTGAGGGGAGTTTCCTTAGACAACTGGCAGCAAGGCGGGATGGAAGTCCAAAGTAGTCCAAAGTACTCCCAAAAGTGGGGACTTTTTATAGGGTGGATCATGCCTACAGGCCATGCCATGGCTTGGTGAGAACAAAGGAAATTTGGAGCTGGACAAAGGAGTTGGAAAAGGTCAAGTTTGCATGATGAGCTTAACGCAGGATGACAATAGTATGGCCAGCATGTAAATGGCTCGGCTGAAAGGAGTTGCTCGGCTGAGAGCCATGCGTCTATTGTACAAGGATCGTGCTGAGCAATGCCTGTTTGCAATGAGGTGTTCCCTGAAGCAACGAAGAGGCTTGAGTTGCCTGCCTTAATGGAGTCTGGAATGTAAAACCATTAACGGCCACGCCAAATACGTGCTTGTCCAGAGGACCCTTGCAAACACATGGAGCAGGGTGGCAGAGAAAGGTCAAGTAGAGGCCGAATTGTTTGATATCAAAATGATATCTAGTGCTCTCACCAGACATAACATAACTGGAGTAACAACTCCCCAAATACTTTACTTTAAAAAAAAAAAGTGCCAAAAACCTCATCCCAAGCCTCTATATACCATTGGGGCAATATCGTTGTATTTTGGGGTGTCTCTGGCTTTTTTTAAAGAAACTTTCTTGTTCAGGGGAAAAAAAACAACCTTCAAACAGCCCAGGTAAGAATCTTGGGGAGCTAAGAAGGCCCTGGAGGCTTCAAAAACAGACTTGGTAATCACATGCAGCCCATAGTCTATTCTTTCCTCATTCCTTCTAAGTCCAGACTGATGTCCCCCCCACCACCACCACATTTCCTTCCTTGCTCTCATCCCTTGTAGCTCATCAGGCTACCTGAAAATCTGTTTCAGATGATTTCCCTTGGACCAGATTTTGAGTGACTGTGCTGGAGGGAGCAATGGCCTCCCACTGAAGGAAGCAGTTCTATTGATGAAACACCTTCTCAGATTCTGCCTCTTGGGGTTTTATGGAGTGTTTTGAACCACGATAATGGTTAACTGAAGAATATTAAGGAAATGTTTAAAAGTAATAAGTACAATTAATGAGCAGGGATATATATATATATATAAACAGAGAGAAAGAGAGAGAAGAGAGAAAGAATGCATTTATGATGCCCTGCTGTTTGTACTTGGAAAGAACGATGATGTCTGGGGAGGTTGTTTATGAGTTGATGGATTTCCATTTCATGGTGCTAAATCTAGTAACTTCCATAGTGATAAATTCTAGAAGAATAACTATGTTAGTCTGTTGAAGCAAAAATATAAAAAAAAATCTTAAAGACAAATATATTTACTCTAGGAGTTGTCTTTGTACTGATTTGTGAGCCTTCTTCTTCACTTTAGTTTGTAGCAAGAAGCCCGCATCATTGTTTTCACATTAAATATCCTTTTCTTGCCACTTTCTTCATCTTTTTTCCTAACTGATTTGTCAAACTGAGACATTAATATAATCACCCTGATTCTATAGCACAAAGTTCTTCGAGCTTCCATCCCACCCCATGCAATCATCTAAAAATATCAGGTAATGGAAAGATTCAGCTCCTTAGAATCTGTGAAGTCAGTATCAGATTAGAAAACATGTACCATTTATTAGCCAAACAAGATGTGTGCTGAGCATATTTGTGAATTGTGGGAACTTGCTTAAGAATAATGGCCTGGTTTGCATGCAGTGGAGCCCAGCAATAAATATGTTTATTCAGGAGCAATTCCTACTGAGTTCAGTACATATAATCCCTAGCAAGTATGCATTGTATTCTTAAATTGCACGCAAACTCATAATAATACCAGTGCAATCCAAAGCACAGTACTACACAAGAATTACCACACAGTTGGTCTGTATTCTTTCCTATGACAAAATGGAGTTTGGTATGAAGATTTTGAAAGCCCTTTAAAATGATATCTGTACTGATTAACTCTTTCGTCAGCATTTACTTCCAGTATTTGAGTATTTTCTCTATATGTGTTAGCTATCTGGGTCTCTTTCTTTTGAGTTCTTACTACTGTGTTTCCATTTACTCAGTCACACTTGGTTAATATAATTTACTGCTCTGTAATGACACAACAAGAAGTCTTGACAGCTACCTCAGGGCAAGAGTAGCTTAACTAGTGTCTTCTAAAGCTGATTGGTGCCTAAAAGAGGGAGGAAAAAAACACTACCATGCTCCTTAGTGCTGAATCAGTTCTTAACCATTTTAGACCTCAATTAGGAATGCAACAAATCTACTCCCTCTCAGAGCACCATTCTTTTCTCTCTCTCCACATTTTTTAGACAAATATTCAGGAACAAAAATTTAATGACTTTAAAAGATCCCTCCTTGAAAGTTCATATTAAAGTAAAAAAAACACACAAAAATCCACTGGTGAAAGTGGGTGGATGCTATGGACTTAGAAAAACTGTTGGTCAGGCAAAGTTTTGTAATTCACCCATTATACTCTACTTCCATATTGTTCCTTTAAAGATTTATCCAGTGATGTCATGAGGGAAAGACAATTTCTTCAGCCAGTTTTATGCAGGGAAAGGAGGGGAAGGGAAGGACTGGTTGTGCAAAATGTCTTCTTCTCATATCACATTGGATACAGCCCATAGCTAATTCAAGTGGACAGAGCAATTGGGTAAGTAAACACATGCATACACTGTAATTCACAAGCACCCCATTTAAAAATTTCTGTGCTACTTTTTGCTATCATTAGCGTTTATTTAAAATACAGCACAGGTTAAGTTGCCTAATCAGTAAGTGCTGTTATAGTCTGCTCTGAATAAAAAAGATGGGTTTGAATCTGCTTAAAATGTCTCTCTGGAATTTCTTTGAATACAAATGGTGTCTTGTGGCCATTATAGCAGGTATTTTGTCATCCTTTTTCATTAGACCTTTGCAGAGGGAGGTACCTCCATGGGAAATACAGACACCCAAAATAACTGGGGTTATTTTCTTTTTCTTCGTTTCTTTTTTCTACATATAAAAATGCATCACACAGATTGGCCCTCTGGGAACCTTTGACAGGAATAGCAGGTGCTATCAGAGGCCTATACCCAAAGGACAAAGCCATAAAAATAAGCCTGGAGCATTTAATTAATGAGTTTAAAGGGGGGGAAATGTTGCAGAATGAACTTCAAATAAACCGAGCATTTTGCTATTTTACAAATGATAGCTTGGCTTAGAACATGTCTCCTCAGAGAGAAAGGCACTAAGAAAATGCAATAGCATGTAAAATAATATATATTTTGGAAAATGTAAATAGGAAATATTTGCTCTTCCTGGTCATGCTGAGAGAGCAAAGTACTGTGCTGTTGGGCTGTGGAATTGCTGGGAGTTATTATTCAAGTATACGGGGCAGCTGTGTCATGAAACAGAATTGTAATAACGGCTGCCACTATAGTGGTTTGTCCATGAATGCTAGTGCTTCAGATGTTGTCCTTCAAATTCTTCTGAGCAGTTATTTGGTACAGTCTTGACACGACAGTGCTTTGCATTAGTGCCCCCCACACAAAACAAAAGATTCAGAAGGCTGGCATCTTGGTTTGTTTCATCATGGATTTAGCCCAGATTCTGTACAAACAGTGTCATAATTAAGGACCGTACTTGACCTTTTCAGGTCATTCATAACAATTTGCCACATTCAATTCTAGCTGTGATATAAAGCTCAAAAGAAACAGCATGGGAAGGTGGCTGGCATATCTGGAGCTGTAGTGAACACCTCTTACTGATTATCTGCCTCACTCATAACATTCCCAGTATATATATAGGAGAGTGCACCTCAGCTTTCAGGTCAGTGTTTTTATGAGGCTGTGCTGTTAAGTATTTTCTTAATTTTTATTAAATGTGCTTGTCAGCAAAGATTAATCCTTTCATAATTTTGCATCCTAAAAGCTTGCATTCATTTGCTACCGGAAATGTGAATAGTAGGTGCATTTTCTTTCTCCCGTTAATAACCCGGGCATGACTTAACGAGGAACAGCAACAGCAGAGTTTAAAAGTCCTATAATTGTCACCTAAAAGCAACTCAGCAGCAGTTCTCATTTATCAGTTAATGTACAATGCTTCACTGCAGGATGCTTGATCAAAACATGGCAAGGAAGGGGGGCAAATACTGAGTCCTTGGATCCCACAATTTGATGTAAATGAGGATGGGAGAAATAATGCAGTCAAGAGAGACAGGAAGACAAGAAATCAAGACTTAGTCTGGCTTTGGGGTGGAGATCACTGTTTAGAAAGAAAATGAGGAGACAGAGCATTGAATCTGACATTAAAGCAAGAATTTGGAAGAATGCAAATGCACAGGCAGAAGGGGAAAGAAAAAAAGCTTTTCTCCCCATGTTTGAAAATCTTCCCATTAACTGAGCACAATAGGCAACAGCAAACATATGGATTATTCTCATTAAGGAAAGAGAGCATTGTTTGAAATAAACCCCAAAGAAGGAGGAATATCTTTTTACTTCAGGAAATTACTGTGCTCTTGTTGTTAAGACAAAGGAGTAATGGAGTTAAATTAGAGCAACCATCAGTTTGATAGCTTTAGTGAGCACTGAAGCCCCAGTACAACAGACAAGCTCTCTCTGCTGTGGGGAAGAGGGAAAACAGCAACCTGGTTAAGTAACCTGACTTTAAATAATGATCTGTCCTTTTTGGTTTCCATGAAGCAAAGCACACATAACTTGTGGTGCACATGATATGAGAAAGAAGAAGCACTGGTTTTATGTTGATTCTTTCTGTTCTTTGCAAGATCATGGAATCAAGTCTTCGTGGGCATCTGGGCGGGGTATTAATAGCTTGTTTTGAAAAATAATGCCCTTAATCCTATTGTTCACCCCAGTTACAGGAGAACCACAGAAACAACAAATTAATCATAGAGTCTGTGAATTTACTCTATCAATTCTCAAGCAATAGGATATGAGCCAAAGTATTGGGAAGGCTTGCCCATAACTCTGAAATGTCACATTTGATTATCACATGCTCGCTAAGGGTTGGAAGTGGAGAATCTAGTCTCTGGTTTATCTCCAAATTTTGCCACCTAAGAAACTATAAGAAAAAAAGATCTCCTTTTATATCAAAGGAAAGGTCCATATAGGTAGCACTCTGCGTCCAGTGTTGTTCAGTCCAGTTGTACTTGGGAAGTCACAGGGAGAACATTATAATGATAAACTCTACTTGTATATGTCTGGAAATCAGAGGAAATTGTCTCTGAATATGGAGGTTCATTTCAAAGCTAACAGCTCTATATAGACCCGTACTTTCCATCTTCATCATGTCTGTTTCTTTTTTCCCCATTGCAGAATCTACTGCATAAAGCAGGTCTGTTTAATGATTTGTGCTTTGGAGGGAAATGATTTTGTTTTTCCTGACGTATTCATTTTCAGTCACCCTTCTACAGCAGGAATTAAAGCCATGAGTAAATATCTGAGTCAGGGTTCTAGTACTGAAATATTTCTCTCTACTGTCACCAAATCATTCATAATTACATAAACCTTGTTGCCTTGTAGACTAAAAAAGAGGGGGGCATTTTCTTTAAGCTGTTTGTTCTGCTACATATTTTTGGAGACAAATGACAGAGATAGCATAGAACTCCAAATGTAATCACACTATAGGGAGTTCCTAAATTGTTCCATTTCTTTCCCTAATAATTCCAAACACCGAATTTGCATTTTTAACTGTTGCATCACAATGAGCTGACCTTTTCAGTAACCTTTCTATGCTGATGTCCCACCCCCACAAGATCTTTTCCCTGCGCTTTCCCTGCCTTGAATTAATTGCCAATTTAGAAGAGATTTTTAAAAGAAAAGTACTTTGCACATACTAGTTTTTACTAAATGAGATACTGAATGAGTGAAATGCATCTATCAGTACATGATCTCATATTCTCTGTGTTGTATTTACAGACTTCTCTATTTTCACAAGTAGCATTGTATGGCAGTGTTCTACTGTGACCGGTAGGAAGCACACTGTATCAAGTATATTTTCTGAAGGTTCTGTATGTATCAGCACTTTTTTACTCAGACCTGAGACCCTTCACATTACATACTTGGATTCCACTTAAGCTGCCATGGTTCCATCCTTTGGAATCCTGTAATTTACAATGTGTGTGTGTGTGTGTCTGTCTGTCTGTCTGTACATGCCTTCAAGTTGCCTGCCAACTTATGGCAATCCCATGAATATCATAGGGCAATGTGGTTTGCTGATCTTTCCTCTCAAAAATAGATTACAGCACCTGGTATTTCTTCATGGTCTCCTGTCCAAGTACTGATTAGGACTGACCCTGTTTAGCTTCCCAAATCAGACAGGATATGGTGCCTTTAGGGTATTTAGGCTCCATTTGCAGCTTGTGCCTTCAAGTCATTTCCAATTTATGGTAAACCTACAGTGAACCTATCACAGGGTTTTCTGGGGGCTGAGAGTGTGTGACACAGCCAAGGTCACCCAGTGGGTTTCCATGGCTAATCAGGGATGAACCCTCATCTCCAGGGTTGTAGTCCAGTGCTCAAACCACTGTACCACACTGGCTTTCGTTTGAAGATACTCATCTTATTAGAAATACTCAGTAGAGTGTCAGGTGAATTAAGGTCTGTGAAAAAGCACTATATTTTTCCATTGAAGAAATATTCATAATAAATGAACATGGTTATGCAGAACTCCACCCAAGCTTGCATCTCCTTGATCTATCAGATTCCTTGTTCTCTCAGATTCAAATCCCATCTGATGTTCAACTGAACAGGGGAAGGTTGTGTGCCAAATCATCTAGGAAGAAAGTGATAGGGAGGAATTGCTTTTTAATGTCTTTTCCATTTTTCTCAGAATTTACAAGGCACAGTACCCTGGAGACCAGGGTTTGATTGATCACTTGGCCATGGAATTCCACTGGGTGGCCTTGGGCACGTTGCACACTCTCAATCCCAGAAAACCTATGATAGGTTTGCCTTAGGATTTCCATAAGTCAGAAATGACTTGGAGGCACACAACAACAACAACAACAACAACAACAACAACAGTAGCTGAATTGGACAATTGGAGAGACCAGAAAGCATCCTTCTGTGTTTTTCAAGAGCACAATATGAACAGCAACGGAAATTTTTGAGTAATGAGCAAGTCCAGGAGTTATTTTTCTGGACTGCAGCAACAGTAACAATCTGTTGGGAAGCTACAGTAATGAATAAAACAATAAGTTCCTTTGTAAAAGCAGTATTCCAAGCTCTGGCTCAGGCCATGATCAGTTGTACAACTGTGTGATCCATTGTACTGTTGCTAGTATATATCTACACTACATTAAAAGTGTCTAGGATCTTGGCCAATGTTTTAAGTGAAGAATTATCAATGTTATATTATCCTTTTTTCTTTCTGAAATTATGATAGATTAGAAGGCTTTTGGGTCCTATAGATGTTAATGTGCAAATTATAATTCACTTATTTAGAGTAGTATGTTGCTGGCTGAGTGATTACATTTCAGAAGCGTTTTTTTTTTTCCTTTAAAAAAAATCAGGCAGTTAGTGGGTGTTTTTTTTTTTAAAAAAAATTCACTCTCTTTTTAAGTAACCTTCATGGAAAAAGCAAGAAAGAGTCAAAAGATCTTCTCTTTATAGATTACCATCTGAATTTTTTCTAATGCTAATTCTGTACTAATTGGTTACCTGGCTGTTAGTTGCTAATTAAAACATAATTAAAGTTAGGCAAGGGAAATGGAGCTGATAAGAAAGAATGTATTTCAAGGTTTCCTATTTCACTTTCTGGAATATTAACTGTGAGTAACTATTGCCTCAAAACTGTCACCATGATCAGAGAAATCATAGCATGTAACAACATTTTCCTGCAGTCCACACCTTGCATATTTCATTGTTTTCTGGAACTGCTCCGTATTTCATGAACTGTTCTGTATTTAATGAAACAGTTATTTCTCACAGATCACTGTTTCCGCTCTGGACTGAATCTCTTGGGCTCCTCAACTGGACTGTCCCTTGGCAGTGAGGAATTGAGTTTACTCAAAGTTTCAGATAGCTTTAAAAGAGTAGTCCAAGGAGCTGAGCCTATTTTGAGGAAAGGGTTCAGTACCCTGGATTTTAAAGTTTGAGTTAAAATCAGGACTAGATCCACTGCCCTGCTGAGATGGAAGCCACCAGCTACCACTGTTGTGTGGTACCTGACACCTACAGCTCCTAGCCTCATTTTCTCTCAAGTGTTCTTCCATCCCTCAAACCACTGTCTTCCATTTCCTTCCCCTTACATTCTTCTCTCTGTGTTCCTTAATTCTGCTCCTCATCTCCTTTGTCCATGAGGCTCTTTTGCCCAGTTCCTACTACATGCTCCCCTTCCTCAGGAAGCCCTATCTCCTGCCCTACTTCTTTCTTGAATTAATATAAAATTATGGGATCAAAGTAGTCTTCAATACAAATCTCTGCCTCCCTTGTTAGAAAAACTCAGTCTCTCACTGCCTGAGATTTCACTATCACCTTAGTGCATTGTGTGTGTGTGTGTGTGTGTGCGTGCGCCTTCAAGTCCCCTGTTATCTTATGACCACCCGATGAATTTCATAGGTGTTTTCCTAGGTAAGGAATATCAGAGAGGTTTTGCCTGTTCCTTCTTCTGAAATACAGCCTACAGCACTTGGCATTTGTTGGCAGTCTCTCATTCAAGTACTAACCAGGGCTGATCCTGCTTAGCTTCCAATATCAGTTGGGATCTGGTGTCTTCAGAATATTAAGCCCTTACCTTAATGCACTGCAGTAGATTATTTTATGTTATCAGAAGTAGGCTATCTGTGCCCCCCTAAATTTTATTAGGACTTTAACTCCCATAAGCCCAGTGATCATGGGAGTTGTAGTCCATATATCTACTTGCACATTGTGTCTTTTAGGGAAGACATCTTAGCAGGGGAATGGGAAATAGTACAATACTCTATTCTGTGCTTAGCAAAGCAAGAGATTATTCCAAGTTGATGGTAATAGAATCCACATGTTGCAAGATATCCCTTTTCTGTCCAGAACATGAATGGATCTTCATTGAAAGACTGTCTACATTTTACTTTAAAAAGAACAGCAATGTGAAGTCTGAATACAGAATCTCTTTGTTTCTGAATGTGACCCTCTATATTTACTCTTAGTAAGGAACATTTTATTATTCTTAGAATAGAAAATCTCTTTAACATACACTATGGTAATTCATTTTTGAAAATACAATCTTATTGCTAGTTTGTAATTAACGCAAATGGCCTACCACTATTAGTGGGTACACCATTAATATTGAGAGGCTTGGTACAATTAAGGAGAAACTTTATATTTCAAATAACAGTTTGAAAGCATTTATAGAGGAGTTTGCTGACTCAATAAAAACACATGCATAGAGAGTAAGGTATATCTTAGTCCTATACCATATATCATAAACTTCTAGATTTTGTAGAACTTGAGTTATTTTTAACTAGCTTTTTCTTTTTAGCATGGCGGATAGTCTCTCAGGATCAGTTCATGCACAGGAATCCTCTGGAGAATCAATGAGGAACATTCTGCAAACCTTAAAAAGGCACTCCATGTGTCAAGTATTAAAGCCAAAGGCTTGGAAAGTTGTAAGTTGTCTAACATCATGCAAACCTGTTCACTTCCTGTTAGCCCTCCCCTAGATAGCAGTGGGAAAGTTTCAGGAATTGGAGGACTTCTCTTTGCTGTGAGCTACAACCCTGGTTTTTTTAAAGACTTTTAAATTTTCCTCACCGCTACCACATGTGCACAGAATTCTTTGTTATTTCATTTTCAATTAAGATCAATATTTGAGACTTTGGAGTGAAGAAGGAATTCCTGTTAGTTAGTGTCTGTGAAGAATGAAGGAAGAGCTGTGTTGGATCAAACCTGAGGTCTGTATAGTTTTCTCACAGTGGCCAGCAAGATGATTCTGGGATGCTCACAAATGGTGCATAAAAAATAGTAACTCTTCTTCTATTGTTTCTCCCTACCCACCTATATTCAATGTCCTATTATTTTGGAGCCTGAAGGTTCCACATTGCCATAGTGACAAGTATACAATGATAGATGTATTCTTCCACATGTTTGTCTCACTTCTTTTTAAGGCTCTCCCAGCTAATGGCTATCACCACATCTTGTGGCAGTGAGTTATATCACATAATTAGGGTTTGTGTGAAGAAGTCCTTTTTTGTGTTTTATCTGAATTTGCTGACAATTTTCAGTGAATGATCTCCAGTTATCTCAACAAGAGAAACAGAAGTAAACTAATTTTGATCTACTTTTCCCCATAGTCTACATGATTTAATTTTACAAACTTTTCTTATGCTTTCCCACCTTCCCAAACTAATTGCCTTTTTCTTTAGAAGAAGAAGAAGAAGAAGCTCCAACTGTTGTTGCAGTGCCCTTTTTTCACAGGGAAGTATTCCTATACTCTCACCCTGGTTGCTTTTTTTCTATACTTTTCCAGCAAAACAATATCCTTTTGAAAGGCAGGATACAGAATTATAAGAAGGATGGATGTATTACACTGTCGGTGAACATTACAGGGCTGACAAGTTTTCCCTCAAATTCTTTCCAAAAATTCTTACACTGATTTTTTTTCCCATACAGCTATTCATTAGAGCCTAAATATCTTTTCCCTAGCTAATCACAACCACTCACAGTGCAACTGGGAAGTTAAACTTATTTACTTCTGGCCACAATGTGTATTGTTTCACACCTGTTGGGGGAAGTGGATAGCCCTTGCAACCTCCATTTGTCTATCCTAAGTTCCCTCCCCAAGAAAAAAAGTTTTCCATTGAGGAAGGAGACCATCCAAAATTCTGTCTTCCCTCCTCATCAAAACATTTTTAAAAACCCAAAACAGCTCCCAAAGGTGAGTGGGAATGACACAACAACATTTCTTGTGGTCCAAAATGGTGGCAGCAATAGTTCTCTGTGATCTTTTGAAGCATCTGAAAATCACGTGATGCGGCCTTCTGGGATCTAATTTATGTGGATTTATCCCTGATTTATACAGACATGGGACTAAAGGTACATTTGTTACCCATTTGCTTGGAACAATCTTTTTAGAGTTCTTTCCAGTCTGTTAGGATTTTCTCCATGATTAATAATCTGGTGTCATACAAAACACTGAAGAGTTGGAGAGCTTTGCCTTCTATCCAGTTTAGTTACAATACATTGTATGTCTTGTATCTTGCACAAGAACCAGCTAGAATGCCTTGAGTTTCCTGTGAGTAAAAGGAACTCCAGATTGGATAAATTATATGAGCAGCTTCCATGTTGCAAGACTCCAGTATGCAGCAATATGCACGCAAATTCTGGAACTAGATTGAATGGCTCTTTCCATCTGATTATTGGATGGCCATACGAACAGAATCTAAGCATAGAAGGGCTGGAAAGATTTGCCTTTGTTGCATTCTTCTTTAAGCATTAGTGATGCATTCTGGTGAAAATGTGTGACAGATTCTTTTGAATCACCTGTCAGCCAGTGTCTTCTTAAGGGTCTCTCTCCCTTTTCTTTTCAAAATTGTATTCTCTGTGTGTGTGTTACAGAATTTACTACTATTGAAATACCACAGCTATATGAGAACTGAAAAAAAATGTTTGTAGGCATGAGGTTTATTGTGAAAACATCTGGAAGTTTTCTGCAATATTCCAAGCTTAGCAACAAAGAAGAAGGTAATACCAAAGAAATTAGAGGTTAAAAATTAATCAGCACAGACAGTTCTGAACCATCCATCATATCTTACCCTTTCAGGTTTCAGCAATTTTATTGTGCATGAGAAATATAATATTTGAACATTTTAGAGTATCCATCAACCTTCAATACCTGGATGGTTTTCAACCTTCACCAAGCAATTATTTTTGAATAAAGGGAAGCACAGTACAGAGTTGGGGAAATAATGTTTTAAATTTAAACCTTAATACAACGAACTTTAAAAGCAATTTAGTGTGTTTTATTTACATAGAATTGGGAAAAAAAGATATTTTAAAGCGCTTGTCAAAATATGGTAACCTCGCGAGATACTGAAATGTCAGGTACGTTGTAGGTAGAGGATACGAAGCTCTTTGCTGTCAGCAGGAGAGAACTTCTGCAACTAATACCTAAGGAATTGTGCAATGATTCCATTTACGGGAGCAGGAGAAAAACCTGTAACAGTGACGAAAGAATTATTGGTCTGTGAACAGTGTGTGTGTGTGTGTGTTTGTGTGTGTGTGTAGTTTCATTCCTATGCCTATTAGAAAAAGCTTGAATTTGCTCTGAAAGGATTTGCTAATTATTTTCATCTGTTTGAAAGGTTGGGGGACCATAAAAGGGGTGCCTCAGTTTCAGCAAACATACAGCTTATTATTTCTGCTTCTAAAATTACCTGAACCTTAGAAGTGCTGTTGTCCTTTTTCTGGTAGAAGTCTATTTATTTGGAAATAACTATGCCTTGCAATATTGTGGTTGATGTCTTTGGGACACATATTCTCTTGTTCGGTTGCCAACTAGCTGGAGCATTATTTTAGTAATTGTTTAGTTATAGGTTTTTTGTTTTTTTGTTTTTTTTTAGTTCTGCACCTTTAGTAGTGAATCTATTTTTAATAGAAATATTTTAGGCTTCACGTTTATTGGGTGGGGGATTGAAATGTCTGATTTAATCATCCTCATTTGCTTTCCATCACTAAAAAAACAGCAATAATCTTATGAATTACCTTTGGAAGTAACTAAAATAATTCCACACATTTCCAAAACACAGTTTTATTTTCACATATTTGTACCTATTTCTTGTGAGTGGTATGAGAGACAGTTGTCTTCCACTATAAGAATTTATTCTAATGGTACAATTTGCTATCATTTGGGAATTACAAGAGCTATTTTACAAGAACATGACTGTTTAGCAATCACTTACTCATTGGTCTATTTATATATTTTCAATTAACTCCTCAGGGGGAAAAATACCTTTCAGTTTAGCAAGTTTTGTTAAGAATTTTCAGTGTCTACTCAAGCTCTAAAAATTGTAGGATTTGCACTTGCTACAGTCATGCCCTTAATATATAAAGCATTTGCTAAAGAGAAAGGGGTTTGCTTTGTTTAATTGAAAATATTGAATACGTATACAGCTACCTCAGCAGATAAGATGACTGTCATGCCCTTGAATATGTTAGTTATGCTTAGTCCATTTCACCACTCTTAGAGCTAGGTGGTGGTAGGTGTCAGAGTGAGAGACTAAATTCTAGATTTATCTGTTCACTGAAGTAAGCTGCACTGGTCCTGTGAAACTGGAACTACCATTACACTTTATTGATACAAAACTGGCAAACAGTGTTGTCTGTGTAATAGAGCTGGAAGGACCAAATTTGAGAATGCTTTATCTACAACTCTCAATTCTGGCAAATTTAAAACAGAAAATAAGAAAGTAAATGGAAAAAAGAGGGAAGAGATGTTGTGATAATAGACTATTTGTCATAGAATCATAGGATTATAGAGTTGGAAGAGATCAGAGGGGCCATCTAGTCCAACCCCCTGCTATGCAGGGACACAGATCAAAGCACTCCCAACAGATGGCCATCCAGCTTCTGTTTAAAAACCTCCAAAGAAGGAGACTCCACCACACTTCAAGGCAACATATTGCACTGCTGAACAGCTCTGACTGTTAGGAAGTTCTTCCTGAGGTTCGCATGGAATCTCTTTTCCTGTAGCTTGAATCCGTTGCTCCTTGTCCTAGTTTCAGGAGCAGTGGAAAACAAGCCCATTCCCTCTTCGATATGACATCCTTTCAGATATTTAAACATGGTTATCGTGTCCCCTCTTAACCTTCTCTTCTGCAAACTAAACATACCCAGCTCCCTAAGCTGCTCCTCACAGGGCAAGGCTTCCAGACCCTTCACCATTTTGGCTGGCCTCCTCTGGACATGTTCACACTGAACATGGGGAAAGCTTAATAGTGGAACTCCGTACTTGAAAGAAATGGATACGGCAAAGAATTCAGCAATTTCCAAAGAAGGCTGAAATAGTAGTACAAAAGGATCCCTTTAATTGCCAGCTGAGTGTTCCAAACTCTGTATGCCACCATTTTGTTGCCCTGTCTCTACACTAGCATTGTGTGACTGGTGGGCTACACTTGCTCTTTCAGGGTGGGGATCTGGATTTGAACATTTGAGAAACTTTGGACTAGAGAACAAAGTTTGAATTCCTCCTTTGGTAACAGAAGAGTGACTGGTATAACTTGAGCAGTCCTCTTCACAGTTGAAAGGATAGCTGAATGAATAAAACTGTGTGTGTGTGTGTGTGTGTGTGTAGGAAATACAAGTGAAGTTGTATCTCTGCCAAATCGGGGCAATACTTATTACACAACTCAAGGATCTTTTCCCTTTGCAACTAATCTAAAACCATATTATGTGATCTAGAGGGCAGTGGTGGTTTTGAGGCTATGACAGACCAATTGTTGTAATATTCTGTAAATAAGGAGAAAATGAATTCCCGATAGTTCCCTCTAATGTGGTCAAACAAGCCACCCCCCATGATATGTCAACCCCCCCCCCACAGAATAAATAACATGTCTGCTTAAAATAAAATGAATGCTGCAGCTCTTATTTTCCTCCTGCACCAATCTTCCTCCTTCCCAGCTTTCCATTTATCTGGCAAACTTTCTTCTTCATTTTCTTCTGTTTCCCTAGTAACCAGCCACACTCACTTTCATTCTGCCTCCTTCTGCCTGGCCAGTACCATATAAGGTCACTAGATAGACGAAAGAGGTTCTACTGACCATGCTGAATGATTTCTGTACTTTAAAATGTGCTGTAAAAAATGCATTTTCAATTAAAGAAAACCCATAAAGACAATATTATTTGTACCAGAACAAAGTATGTAGCGGAGTGTCTCATTGACCTAGCAGAACAGTTTCCTGGAAGATATGTTGTATGAATGGAGTAAACAACTGATAAATTGAATCCCAGCAATGTGCAGGAGGAAGGATAGGTTGTTGGAGGCTATTCATCAGATTTTAAATTCCTTTAACTCTCTTCAGGGCAGATTTAAACAAATAGACAAATGTGCACTTAGTGACTTAATTTGGAGTATTTTCTGACCCCAACAAAGATTCCAGTGTACTGTGGCACATTAAAATGCCCCATCTCCATAGTGGAGCGTGTTTGTGGCTGAGGTATTAAGTATTCAACAGCACCGATACACACAGAGCCACACACACAAACACTTTCACATGAAGTGGAATGTTAGCCCCCTCTTTTCAGAGGGGAATTGTAACTGCATGTTTTCTATGTCTTAAAAGTAGTACTATTTTGTCTGTGACCTTATCATTATATATCTATATCTATAATCTATGAAATAAATATATGTTATTAAATTTTAAAGCAGAGTCATCCATGCCATAGTATTTCCAGTTTCTGTGTGTGGTTGTGAAAGCTGAACAGGGAAGAAAGCTTACAGGAAAATCAACTCATTTGAATTGTGGTGCTGAAGGACAGTTTCAGAGATACCATGCACTGCCAAAAATACAAACATGTGGGTCCAAGAGCAAATTAAGCCTGAACTCTCCCTAGAAGTCTCACATGTGAGAATGAGAAACTGCTAACATGTTCTCCCCACCTGCAAAATGGCGAGAGAAATTATGTCTTTCTTGGTGAGAGTTTTTGCATTTGTGAAAATGGGTATTGCTTAAATTGTACCAACTGTGTTACTGGCATGATTTGCATAGCTAAACTACAATACCTGCTTCCTTAATGCATGAACTTAACAAAAATTGGAAGCATTGCATAGGTTGTTTATACTGTCGATCGAAAAACCTATCTTTCTGTCCTGTTTTGTGTATTTTGCTTTATAGAATGAATGCATATTTGTTTTACACGGAGGAATTTTAAGCAAATTGTAGAAATCTCCATGGAGGAAAAAATTGTCTTATTCTCTGTTTGGATGTGATAAATTTGGGAGGTTAACAAACTCTCAATAAGCCGTCTCTTGACATGTTCCACAGGCTGAGAGGGCTATGGGCAAAATATGATCTGGGAGGCCCCTGCCTACACTCACACTGGAGTGGTGGCTCCAATTTCTCTCCAATCACCAGGTGTTTCACCTCCCCACTCTTAAGCTGCTCCTCCTTGCTCTTTCTTCAATACAGGCTTTCTCTCCTCCACTCCTATTTATATTTTTTCTACTCTTCTACCCAGAAGTGTTTTCTCCCATCTTCATACCAGCCAGAGCTAACAGAAGTTGGTTCTTTCCTTCCTTGCGTATAGCTGTGAAATTTTCCTACAGTCCTCAGGTTTCTAGCATTGCAGGGAATGAGACACCAAAAACTATTCACAGCTAGGACTCTTATTCCGGCTGTATTAACTTTGGCTCTTTCCTTGGGATACATAAACTACATTTCTAAATGCTCAGCTGAAGTTTTAATTTAGTGCAATGCTAGACTTTTGGGGACTCAAGGAAAATTTCACTGGGATGGACAGACGTCTTATTTCAGGGGCAATGCCCTCATTTTATGCCCCACTCACAGCTACATCACTGGTCCCTCTCACTCTTTCTCCTTCCTTGTTTCCTTCTCTTAAATTGTAGTGAGTTATAGGTGTGCCACAGAAAAACCTGCATCATGATTAGCATTGTGTTTTCCTCAAAGTGCTTCAGAAGCCTAGATTCTTTTTTGATAAATTAAGATGCTGGCTGCAACTACAGTTCTGTTTGGCATTGCACCAAGTGTTTTTAAAAAATTCAAAAAAATTGAACAATAAGGTGTCTGTATTTGAAAGTCCTCAGGTTATGAGGCTCTGGACTAGAACATGCCCCGTGGGCAGCTATAGCAGCAGCACATGTTATTTCCAGTTATTGTTATTCAAAGTCACACTGCCTTTGATCTTAGAAGTAATATGCAGTCATCATGACTGCCAGCCATTGATACCCACCATGAATTTATCTGATCCTCCTTTAAAGCTACCTGAAGTTCATAACATGATTTGTTTGCTTCTCTCCCTTCTACTGCTGTGCTCAAGTTTTATAAAGGCAGAGCCAGAAATCTGCCTTATTAATTACTGTGCTAATTAAATGCCTTATTAATTACTGTGGTAATTAAGTGTAGCTTGTTGTGACTACATTTCATAACAAGAAAGGCACTGAAGAAAAAGCATAGATATCTTTCCTTCAGTTTTGCTAAAATATAAGCTCTTAGAATTGCTCTTATTGCTCCCTAAGGAAAAGGTCACAGAATGATTTCTGAATCCATTTTCTAGGGTATTTCTTTCAGTAATCATAGTTTTCCAAAGGCAGAGTTTCAGCTACTTTTTCTTTATACCAGCATAAGATCAGAGTTAGTTTTTAGCTGTTTGAAGTCATTCTATTAAGTATTTGTTACCTGTGGAGTTAAAAAAAGAAAGAAAAAAAGGTCCAGCAGATTTACTTTCTACTTCCATGGATGACATACATCTCTTCACCATTGTTCCTATTTGTCAAACGACTTAAATAGTTAACTTTGCAAAAATCACTTCAGGAAAAAAAATGATTTCCACACTTATTGTATAACTACAGGAGTTTGAATAGAGATGAAAACAACATGTACTACTATTTGTTTCCCAGTTGACAAATGGGTTTCCCTACAATCAGGAAGAAACACTCAGGAGAAATGATAGAACGGTAAGACTTAATACACAGCCTTCTCCAAATATTCTGATGTTCCAAAGTATTCAAGGGAATTTTTTTGTGTGCAAAGACGTAGAATAGTAGAATCACAGTGCTGGAAGGGTCCCATAGGCCATCAAGTCCAAACCTCCACTCAGGGCATGAAACTGGAGCTAGAGCATCCTCAGCAGGTCGCTGTCCTGCCTTTTTCTGAAGACATCAAGTGCAGAGACCGTACTACCTCTTTAAATAATTGATTCCATTGCCCAACCACTCTTACAGTCAAGAATGTTCAATGTTCAATTGAAATCTGCCTTCCTGTAACTTAAAACCATTAGGTCTAGTCCTACTCTCTGGAGCAACAGAGAACTAACCTGTTTTTCTGACAGCCCTTGAGGTGTTTAAGAAGTACAGTCATGTCACTTTGCAGTCTTCCCTTTACCAGGCTGAACATGTCCCGGTGTCCCAACCTTTTCTTGTATATTTGGTTCTCCGTACACCTAAATATCATTGTGGGTTTTCTCTGAACTTGATCCAACTTGTCTACATTCTTCTTAAAATGAGGCATCCAGAGCTGACCACAATACTCCAAGTCTTTTTTCCTCTGTTTCCTGTATATATTTCCAGTGCAGAAAATGTGTTCTTTGTTCAAACTCCCATTGTGCTTTTCTGTGCAGAAAAGTCCTTTGAAACAGTTAAGGACATTCAAATATGGAAGAGAACTGCATAGAAATATTTGTTTTCACCTACGCCAGGGAGAAAACTACAGTTAATTTGTCCTCCCATATGAAGAACGGATAGTCAAGGAGTTACATCCCTATGTTGAAGGCACAGTTTGCCTTCATTTCATGGAAAGGGTAATTTCTACTAACTCCTCCTCCTGTCTGTCGCCTCCTATGCTATATCCCATTCTCAAGCGTCTTCCATCCCCTGAAAGCAGACGTTCAGGGGGAAGGAAAGCTGGAATGCTCTCACCCATCCCTAGAAGGAAAGTTAATATTCAAGGCAGTGCTTCTGCCATTTTGCTTAACCTAAAAGTATTAATACACTGATGAAATTTTTGATCTGAGTGAGCCCTTGGTGTGGCATCAAATTACCTTATCACATTTCATCTGCATCTGGTGACATGATGTAAACCAACTTTTTGACAATGGCAAGAATTTTGAGTTTTAAGGAATTGTATCATTCTGACTCCTCTCTCTTACACAAAAATGCCACTTCCATCCATGTGTTGTAGCTGTATAAAACTCCCCCCCCAGATTAAGAGGAAAAAGTGAAGGGGTCCCAACGTTGGAAACAGATAAAGAAACAGTATAAAATTAAATGCTCAGTTTTCAAAAAGAAAATAGTAATCTATTTTACATATTTCCATTAATGTTATATTAAAGCTTCCAAAGTCACATTAGTTTCAGCTTTTCTAACTTCATAATTAAACCAGTGCAGCTTAGTAGATCAGGTTGAATCACAATTTCTTTAAATGCACACAGAATGCGTAGGCCATGCTGTGAGAAAACACTAAATCTGATTTGCTTATGCTAGCTTGCCTAACAAACCACAATTTTAAAGCACGCTTTGAAATCAGTTTGTGAATCTGTGCTTGTGATAACCATCTTTTATGGTTATGGCTGAATTTGCTATCTTGGGTTGATCCTGATTTGTTATGTGATATTTACATAAACTTTCAGGAGCTTTGGTATAGTATTCTTTCTACAATGCAAGCATTATTTAAATTACTGGCTCTGTGATGAATTTCTGTATAGCAGCATAAGAGACCTATGGTAGTGTTTGCCTATACATAGGTACAGCTCAAATGTATGTGATGTGGAGTGGGGGATACATATAAGCTCCACCTCCAATATTTCCTGGGTCTGACAGTATTATAGACTTTCACAATTCATCTGAGAGATGGGGGGAAAATGTTTTCTATGTGCATTTTTAAAACCTTCAGTAATATTCTTGTAGGTCACTTTCACATCTTTACACATTGCAGTATTTGGAAAGCTGCCATGGACATGGATACATGAGAGGGTTGGCATATGTGCACACCCTTCCAGCATAACTTCTGTGGTACAGTTGTGCCTACGTACTACCTATATTCTCTCATACAATGCCTACATACAACCTATATTCTCTCAGTAGCATCTCATAGCTCTTCACAACACTGCTGGTGCTGTTTGGCTAGGCTGGGCTGTTCCCAAAAGTGGTTGTCCCTTCCCGGTGCCATCCTATTATTTGCAAAAGTGACTGTAACAAAACCAGTTTTAGTTTAACTTGTTTAAATTTCGTTTTCATCACCAATCATAGTAACACTTCTGCAGTTTATTCTTCAATATACTAGACATTTCATCATTCTCAGCACAGTTACCATAGGGGGAGCAGAATCTGAAGAATTCAAATGATACTTGTTTCTTGTCTTGTTTTCTTTTCCTGGGACAGGTCTTTGCATTACTGTTTTCTGCCATGAGTGCAGCATCCTATTCAGGAAATAAATTAACAGATGCATTGTCCCAACATGCTTGAGGCTAGCCTGAGGATCTTGCTATTCTCTAGAACAGTCCTTTGATTCCCACATTGTCTGTTGAGCTGCGAAATGCAAGTCACTGTGGCTATCCAATTCCTTGGTTCTTGAAAGGTGGGGGAGGGAAAGAACTTGGCAGAAGTAGGAAAGATTTTGTCTTTGTATATCTCTAGGCAGAAGAGTCTTTGTATTCTATGGAGTATTGAGCAAATCAGCCATATTTGGAACATAATATTAAGATAATCCATGTGCACTCAGAGGCATTCAGCCAAATCTTGAAACTTGCTTTGTAGTCAAATACATACTGAGAAGTGGGTTCAAGAGTTAAGAGTGTAGGTTCAGTGTAATAAAACATGGTACTCTGCCTATTTTGTAGGAATGCTATAATGGGCTAGCACAAATATATAAATAAATTATTAAGGACAGAAAGAAGAGGAAAGCCCAAAGAAAGTTGAATGGTACTTCTTTACACACAGTATTACATATGTAGCATTCCACTGTGGCTCATTGTTATTGTATTTGTACTGTGTTATGTGTAACCAGGTGAGCTGGAGTGGAATTGTAGATGGATGGCATGGTAATTTTGCAGTTAAAAAGTCAGTGTGAATTCCCACTTAATTAAGTTTGGACTTGTAATAAAAAATGGGGCAGCATGGAGGACCTCTTTTCAGATGCCTAAAGAGTCATACCATTCTCCAGGGTACTCCAACATCCCAAAGGAAAATTTTGTTCTCCAATAATTCCAGGAGAATTTAGGAGGCCATGCTGGTCAATCAAGAGTCCAGCTTTATTGAACAAAATACATTTCTCTTCTACACTTCAACAGATCAGAATCTGAACAGAATGGGGAGCCACGAATTCAGCATTCTGACACTCTGATAGAGAAGATATAAGATCACCTTATATGCCATATATGTCTCAGTAATTTTCTATCCAGTAATTTTACTAACCAGATGTTTACATTATCTTCCCAGGGTAGACATCAAACCTCACCTTTCACCGACTTCTTCCAGACTTTTTGCTACCAGAAGACCTTTAATTCCTCCATGCCAGGGAGGAAGAGACATGCTGGGTATAATTCTAGCCATGCCAGCTTTTTTTTTTTTCCTGGAGGAAAGGTTCCTGAAACCAAGGCATATATTTCTAAAGAAATGCAAGCACATTTATAATGCCCTTTCCGCACTTTGGGGCTCGTGCAAGTCCTTCCATCACAGCCCTGGCAGGGAAGGGAGCACAACAGAAACACTCCCCTCTGCACTTCACCAGCTCCTTGTGGAAGGGAGTACGATGGCCGCACTTCGTCCTTCTGCAGCACAGCTGGACAATTTCCATTGCTGCACTGGGGATAGAAGTGCTGCCGCTGTGCTTTCTACCCTTCCACATGGGCAGTGGCAACAGGAGCATCACATAAGCAGTGGCGCAAGCAGATTTTTTCTGTTTGACAAATGCCCCATGAGTGTAACACATGGGGACAAGATGGCAGTGGGGCTGCAATGACGTTGTGCAGAAGCACGATGTGCAGACTGCTGCCATCCCGTCCCTACAGCTAGACAGCTCCATCATGCGGAAATGGCCAATGATAGCCCGAGCAAAGTTATTTTAGTGTCTCCTTCCATTTCAATTCACAGACACATCATTTCTAGTTCCTCTTCTCCCAAACAGTCAATTATTACTACACTGCCTCTGAGAATGTTCAGTCTTCTTTGGGCTATTTTCAGAATCCCTCCCCATGTGTATTTTGTTCTGAATAAGTTTGTACTTTAAAAAAATGGGATTCTCCAAAGCCTCCTAATGTCTCTCTGTGACATATGGGGGAAGATGTTTGTATGTATAAACAGGCACTCTAACTTCAACAACAGAAATGCAGAGCATTAGTTGGGGTACAAGTGAGTCAAAGTACTTTCAGTAGTCATTAATTTCAATGGGATTTTTGTGAGTTCTTTGACTCTCTGCCTCCTTTTCTCTGCAAGTTCCTGGATGAAATATTTGTTACTGACCCAGTGGTCATGCAACTGAGAAGCACAGGAAATATCTCTGAAAAAGAAAGCTATCTTATTCTGCAGATGTGTTTATGCTGACAGTAGGACTGGGGACTCCATGTTGATCCTGGTGTTATACTACTTGGGCAGGTGATCATCATAGGATGAATGAGCCTAGCTGATTTAGACTGTACAAGTTAGAAACATGCTAAGAATGTGCATTCAGTTTCTAATAAATGAATTAGCATGGAGTGTTCGACTAGGACTCTGAGAGACCAGGGTTTGAATTCCTACAGAGCCCCTGAAACCCACTGGGTAGCTATGATGTTCTGTAGAAATTTTTGTTGCATATATTAGATACAAGTAAGTTAATGTCTAGTTATGTATGTACTGTGTAGTAGGTGTTGTAAGGTAAGAATCTATCTGGAGGGGGTGAGAGAAAGGAATACTTGGAGTGTTTGGTGACTGGTGTAATGCCTGAGGGAATTTTGAAAAGGTTGATGTATGATGGCTGGAGATGAGAGGGGTTCTGTCAAGATTAGGGATTAGTTACTGGGGTTTAGGAGACTGAGTGGTTAGGAGAATTAGAGTTAGGTTCAGAGATAGCGGAGAGTCAGAATCAGAGTTACAGTCAGGATATGAATGAGAGAGTAACAGATGTGTGTGACTCAGAATTTACAAGTATATGTATACATATATGCATGTTATATATATTAAATAAGTAATCTGTCGTGTTATGTTCAATCTCTGTTTAACAAATCATTTTTTGTATTATATACTTAAACCTCTGAGAATGCTACATATTGGAAAGCTTGAGTTCAAACTCATTGTGTGTCTGATGGCACAGTGGTGAAGTCCACTGAGAAAATAAAATAAATAAAGTCTCACACAGAAACCACAAAGTTCCCACATGTAATGCTGTAGTGGTGGGGCAGGAGGACGACCTCACATTGGTGGAAGAAGGCAAGATAAGTGAAAGCTCACACATTTGGTGGCAGTGGAGGGATTAGTGACAATCTTCACTGTAACCTTGGGCATGTCATGCTCACAGCATATAAGGAAAATATGACAAATCTCTTCTGAATAAATCTGGCCAACAAAACCTAAAATAAGATCACCATAAGCTGTAGTCATCATGTTGTCGTGAGGAGCAGCTTAGAGAGTTAGATATGTTTAGCCTGATGAAAACAAAGTTGAGAGGTGACATGATAGCCATGTTTAAATATTTGAAGGGATGTCATGTTGAAGATAGAGCAAGCTTGTGGGCTGCTACTCTGGAGACCTGGACACGAAGCAATGGATTCAAACTACAGGAAAAGATGGTAAGAGTCATTCGATAGTAAAATATGTTGCCTTGGAGGTTTTTAAACAGAAGTTGAATGGCCATTTGCTGGAGATGCTTTCAGTGTATGTACCTGCGTGACAGGGGTTGAACTCAATGACTGTTTTGGTCTCTTCCAACTCTATGATTCCATGAGTCTGTGATTCTGTGGAGGCACATAACAATGGCAAACATGCACTATAGTCCTTCAATGCAGATTTTGGAAAAGATATTTTTTAGACAATGAATCTTCTAATTCCTCAGCTAACATGGTTGAGCCAATGCTGGCTGACTGAAAGTCTATAGGAATTTTAGTCCTCAAGCCTATTGTTAGTCCCAATTACAGCAGACCCATGAGAGCACTTTGATTTACTTATGTGTTGACTCAATGATTGAACAATTGATTGAATGGATCTAGTCTAATCCCAATAGTATTTAAGGCCAAATTCCTCCACCACCCCTAAAAAAAAACAAAAAAAAAAACTCTCTAGTTGAAACATATTAAGACCAAGATATAGTAGTACAAAAATATTGGTACAGTAACTAGACTCAATAACCAGAACTAGACTGTTCTGATAGTGACAGTATTTGAAACTGCTAGACATATACTGATTACCTGGGTCATGAAGTGCTACTTACATGAATGAGTGCTGAATAAGGTGAAGCTGAAGCTGTCAGCATAGAAGCTTCCCGGGAGCTTAAAGATACCAGGCTGCAGCAGAAATGTTAACAGTAAGAATTACAAATCAGACAGTTATGTAATTGTTCACTTCACTGTAATTAATGGTGTGATTTTCCACTGAGAAAATAATGATAAAACAAGATAATCTTCCATGAGTAGCCTCACATTCCAAAAATACTGAGTCAACTCTTTATTCTTGGTTTAACTGTACTTCTTTGGATAGTTTCAGATATGTCTTATGTGTCACTAATGTTTCTTATGTAAGAGCAATTGAAACAATTTCTGTTATTCTTCCCTAGCCCACAGCTAACATCTGGTGCTTATGTTTATGTGAGCATATGTCTGTCTATCATCTTTCTAGCTATTGACCATCATTTAGTATTGTTGTATTCATTAAATCTGAAAAATGCATGAAAGCTCATGCTAAAATAGTCAGTCTTAAAGGTCCCTCTGCATTCCAACCCCCTCCCATGTTTGTTTTTTTTAATATCTGTAGTAACCACAGAACCAGATGCTCTTAAAGGTGACCTTATCAATATTTGGCATTATGGCAGCATGGCATTTGATCTTGTTGGGATCCTTGGAAAGTACTTGTATTGTCCAACTGGAGGCCTGCTAACATTGCATCTGAGTCCTTGTACATGGAAGTATGTGGTACCATACATGATACCATTGTTTGTGCCATGTGAGGAGGGAATGAGTTTTCTTATCTCAAAGCTGTTCAGAGCTCTCTTATCTTTAGCAAGAGTGAGTAGAAAATGAGATCAGGAAACAAGTTCAAAGATGGCTAACCAGGCAAGAGCCCAATGCTGCAGGCAGGATCAGGAACTTCTGTAAACACTCATAGAATCATAGAAATGTAGAGTTGGAAGAGACCACACAGACCATCCAGTCCAACCTCCTGCCGTGCAGGAACACCCTCAAAGCACTCCCGACAGATGGCCATCTAGCCTCTGCTTAAAAACTTCCAAGGAAGGAGACTCCACTACACTCCGAGGCAGCAGATTCCACTGCCGGACAGCCCTGACTGTCAGGAAGTTCTTCCCGAGGTTCAGGTGGAATCTCCTTTCCTGCAGCTTGAATCCATTGCTCCTTGTCCTGGTCTCGGAGCAGCAGAAAACAAGCCCTCTCCTTCCTCTACATGGCATCCCTTCAAATATTTAAACATGGCTAATGTCCCCTCTTAACCTTCTCTTCTGCAGACTAAACATACTCAGCTCTCTAAGTCTATCTTCATAGGGCATGGCTTCCAGGCCTCTCACCGTTTTGGTCGCCCTCCTCTGGACTTGCTCCAGCTTGTCAATATCCTTCTTGAATTGCGGTGCCCAGAACTGGACACAGTATTCAAGATGGGGTCTAACCAAAGCAGAGTAGAGTGGTACCAGTACCTCCCTCGATCTAGACACCATACTCCTATTGATGCAGCCGAGAATTGCATTGGCTTTCTTGGTTGCCGCATCACACTGCTGACTCATGTTCAGCTTGTGGTCTATGAAGACTCCTAGATCCCTTTCACATGTACTGCTATCCAGCCACATGTCCCCCATCCTATATTTCTGTATTCCATTCTGTATTCCACTCACAGGTTATCTCAGTAAATAAAAGTCTCCTTCTTGTGACTAGGTCTCCAAAGGAACACAGTCAAAGACAGAAGCCCAGAACGGAACAGATACTGACTGTCCTATTATAGGAGTTTACTGCCTTATTTGTTTGGGCTGAGGAGTACCCACTTCAGCTAATGGCAGACATAGATTGCTAATTTTCTTACTGAGAACTGTTACTAAGGAAATTGAAGTTAAAGAGAACAGGTATGCACATTTCAGCACCCCAAAATCTCAGATATCAGAAGATATCAAAGTATCAGAAGAATTACACTGTAGGCATGATTGTCAAATATTGGAGAGTGGGGGAAGAAATCCATAATGCCACAAATCAAGTTCTGTCACATGTTAACATTATCACAGAGCATTTTCTAGTTAGAGTTTCTCGTTCTCCCTTATTCCAGTCACAATATGGAACCACAAAGCAATGGTTTTTAGTTACTTTGCCATTTTTGTTCTGTTGTGTACCTATAAAGAAACAGTTGTTTGGCTTTTCTCTTTTGACAATCTGGCAATGTTTTTTACCTGCATAAGGAATACTATTTACATAGTGTTCTCTAGAGAGCAGACTACATTTACCTTTACCTTTTGTTCTAAACTGAACATCTTTTAGTCATGAAGGACATATGGGCCTGTGAGGATTGAGTTTACCCAGTTTTATCCACATCTAGTCTATTACCCACACACTGGGATGAAAACTTTCAAAATGCATATTTATGATCTCAAGATAAATGTTCATTCTCTCTGTCAATGGGGTGCTTTGCCATACCTACTGTGTGTGGCACTTTCTTTTATGACTGATGGATATGCATATGCAAATAGGTATGCAGATGAAGTCATAGCACTCTGAGCAAATGCTTCCAGTGAGGACATTTTTTAGTTCAGACATAGAATGATAATACACTTAGAGATAAATTAATTGAAAGCCTGAGGTGAGCATCTTCGCACATTTATAGCCAGTCATGTTGAATACCTGACATCTTGAAAAAAAGAAAAAGAAAAGCTGGTTTAATATTTGTACTCACAACAGCATAACCTCTGCATATAGCCTGCATATAGTGGCTGGATTTTTCTTCCTTTTTAGCTTTACTATAAAGATATTCAAGACAGCATTTTTGGCCTGGTTGGAAGTCCAAATTTTAGCAACACTACAAGTCAAAAAGTGTTATCTCTTGAAGGAGAAAAAGTATTACTTTAAATATGCGGGGAACTCACTGCCAGCAAAATGGATGTCAAAACTGAATATTTCTCACTTAATACAAACTACTGCAACCTAGCTTATTTTCCACATATCTGAATGAGCAGGCAGATTGAGGTTGGCTTACTTTGATAATTTGAAGCTAAAGGCTATCTTTTCTTGTATACATAGGGATACATGTTTATACAAATAGATTGAAATTACAGTAGAAGAACAGTAATAAATACAAATATGACAGTTAAGAGTACACATGTACTTTGACATAACGTGACACCAGTTATGCTTTTGACTGTCTCTACTTTATTAAGGCTAACAACCTATGCACTTTTACCTGGAGGTATGCCTCTGTGAATGCACATATAGGTCTGAGCTGCAGGAAGACAAGTTGTAAACACGACATATACAATCTACAACTTTTCTTTCTTTCATTTAAATGTTTACAGCAACTACCTTTTCAGTATCTCATGAATATAAAAGAATCTTCCTTGTGGAGTAAATATAATCTGTATTCTGGAATTTAAGTATTTTTATTAAGATGTTTCCCAGATACAGTAGAAAATTAAACAAAACAGCAAAAAGAAAAAAAAGAAAGCATAGAAAACTAAAGAAGAAAAAGAAAGAAATTAGATAAAAACAGCATACATAAAAAATGTAGATAAATGCTTGTAAGAGAAATATAGATAAATGATTTCCAACCTTGTTTCCAGCAGCTGTACTCATATACATAGGATAGTCCTGCCCTACTCTCTAAGAACTAACTCATGAGCTTCTTCTGCTAACTACTCATATTAATTCTCAAGACCAACAGTTATTAACTCATTTTTTCCGTCAAAAAGTCTATCAAGGGTTTCCAATCTTTTAAAAATGTCTCTAATGATTTTTCTCTAATCATACCCAATAATTTATCCATTTCTGCTAACCCATTCAGTTTTAACAGCTATTTTCCCACCATAGGAATTTCTGAATTCTTCTATTTTCTTGAGCGTGTGACAGTCTCATGCACTGAAGTATTCTCCCATGGTTGTTGTTTTTAGTTGTTCATCCATAAGTCCCCAAAGAAACAATTCCTGCTTTAGTTGTACATTACTTATAGGGACATCCTGCTTGCTCTCAGCCTCCTCTCTTCCCCCAATCTCCCTGGACCATGGTTGGTTGCCTTCAAGCCAGGTCTGCCCAGTCCGTCCCACACATACACCAACCATTTTTTACAGAGAAAACTGTATTTAGTGGAAAATACACAATGTATCAAGATGTCTTTGTTGTTGGAGATGATAAAAATGTGTATGTATTTAGATCATTACATAGTTCAGAAGCACCCTAAAGCCAGGAACATCATGGTTACCCCAGAGCTTTCTCTTTGTCCCCTTTCTTTTTGTTTGTATTTCTGTGCTTTTAGAAAACATGTTCATAAAAGGCTTCAGTCTGAAATGGAACCACTGTGTGTAGTGTGGAAGAGGAGAAGGAACTTGATAACCTTTTCTCTTCTAGTGATTATCTCCCCTCAGCCGTCTTCCCTATCCATGAGGACCTTTATCGTTAACTACATCTGTTCAAAGGTAAAAGCAATTTGAAGGTAAATTTTCAGTATAAAATTACCAGAGAGTGAAAGTTTCTGCCAGTCCTTAACACTGTTCTCTTATTTAACACTGTAATTGTAAAGCCTTAATGCAGAAAAGCAAGTGTGCATATGGATTTGTGTTGGTATTTATTTCTTTTGATTGCAGTTTATCCCATGAGCTCAGGACAGATAAAAAAAAAAGCTTTAACTTCTTGTACATTTTCAAAGGAGACACCAAAAGAAAAATGCAGGTCTGCAAGTGCTAACAATCTAAACCAGTATTTCCAAATGTATTTTCTGGGCACAGAGTCATAATCTTGGATGCTGTGATATTGCAATTTAAAATTACAAGAACACGGTTCTGTAACAACTGTGGTTGCATGCTTCTCTGTGTTGAAATGACAAAATAATCTCCAACAGCAAACACCTTAAAACTAAAATCTAATTTAATTAAAATTGTTGACTTCCTCCTGCAATTGGTATTTATAAGGACCAAATTAGATGAGTGGCAGCGAAATTCTAAGCGGATTCCCCCTCCCCCTATTTTTTATTTTTTTTTTGGTTTAAAACATCCAAAGGAGAGAGCAGATGTGTCTGTTCGACTTGACGATACCAAAGGTGCAGAGTGTTTAGCCTTTAATATCCAGTCCTACCTATATGAATGAAACTGTCATTTCCTCTAGTGAAAAATATTAAAATAGCTTCTACAGATTTGTGTGTGTGTGTGTGTGTGTGTGTGTTGTAGATAGGAAACATTTTTAAAATTAAAATTAAAACAGTTTTTTAAAAAAAATGTTAGTAGTGTGATGGCAGTGAGTTACCTATGGGGTGTTGACCATATGAAGATGCACTAAGTACAGCTATGGTTAGCATGTTGAGTATAGATTCTGGTGAACAAAGTTCAAATTGCAGTTTAGCAGACTCCCACAATGCCATAGCCAGCAGCCAGAACTGGAAATTCTCATAGTGGTAGTCCAAAAAGAGGACCTTTTCCAGTGTCTGCCACTCAATCATTAATATTATGTAGTTGCCATGAACAGTCTTTCCCGTGAGCCCACCTCTTTACAGGATTCTTGTGAAGCTAAAAGAAACAAGCCCATTTAAACCATTGGCTTCTTGGAAAAGAGGCAGGAGTTCAGGATGCACATGTACTACATTTCTTTTGCACAGCACACACCCTGTGGAAGCCTTAGAACCAATCGTTTTTTGTTTCTCACTGTGCATGAGACAGAGCTTTATCTTTTATTATAACTCACGGCAACAATCCAGCTTGAGTTAAGCACTTTATTTATGAAAAGGCTATCTCTATAACTTAAAAGTTGTATATCAGAATGATGGTTTTCTTTAAAAATAATGATCAGGTCATCATATCTTGAAAGCTGTGTGAACTGTCAAAAGCTGTTGCCAATTAAAATGTTCCCCAAACAGCTAAAGTGCTTCATGTTATGTCAAAACACAGACAGACTTCCCAAAGCAGAGTCTTTGGAATCCAAACGGGTCTACTATTTTGTTCCAAGTTATAAAAGCCCAGATGGGGAAGAAAAGGCTATTGAAAGAAAGAACATTGCATTATATTCCAAAGTTGCTTCAGCATTTTTAAGAGTTGAAAAAAATAATCCTCTGTAGTTCAATAAAAAAAGAAATATCAATGCCTTATAAGCCCACTTCAGTCATTCTTTCCTTTTCTTTTTTGAAACTTCCCCTTTGAAGCTCAACACTTGATGGATTAGCCCAGTGCCAAAGAAAATGCCCTCTTTTATGTGTGAAAGCTTCGTAATTGCTGCAGAAAGTTGCTTAGTGTCTCATAATATACATATAATCAGATTAGTTTTGAATCTTACCTTAGCTGAGAATGTAGAAGTCATCCAATTTGTGAATCTTTTACTGTGGCCTTTTAAATGTATGTATTTTTGCATACCCTCCAAAAGGTGTTAATAACAAACTCACATCCATCTCTCAGTGAGCAGGACAGGTGACTGTTCAACAGTCCAATAAAAGGAATTTCAAGTCTCTGAGGGAAGTCTTTTTAAAAAAAAAAAAAAAGCAGATAATTGTGTGTTCCAGATATGCCACTTAGTACACTACACCAGGTTGTCCAGTTAATTTTTTCAGACAGATACAATTGGCATATCCTCTCTCAGAGCTCTGTTCCATGACCACCTCTGATTCCTGTAATTGATTTTCCCATGTGTGATTTTCATGTCTCTTTTCAAGGGAGCAACTTTCATGCAGTGGATATACCAAATTGGCATACATTAAAACCACTACATTTTTAAAACACTCTCTCTGTAGCCTGGAAGTTTTTAGAAAGGGCAAACATATGTGCTTGATCTTGGTCTATAAAATCCCTTTTCCTTTTTTGACCATAGTTAGCTTTCATAGATTTTGAAGATTTTGGCATGATCTTTGCATAAATGAAACTCAGACTTGTCCTCCAGTGGTGATCGGATCTCAGATACAACATGTGATGGTTTGCTATTTGTTTTTTTGAAAATTAACAACTTCTATTTAAAAAACCGGAAATCAAAATAATAATAATAAAAAATACATCACAGTATTAAAACACTTGATTATAAATGCTTGGTTCCGAAAAGCCTGTCTGAATTTTATATATTTGCCAACTAAAGTACAAAATGGAGGGAACCGTTCCAGCTTCCCTTGAAGAAGAGTTCCACAGTCTGGGAGATGACACCAATAAAACCCTTCTGTTACCATCAGACATGCTTGGTAAGACCAAAAGAAAGCCTTCCTGAAAATCTCAACACCTGGGCAGGTGTATGGGAGAATATGGTCCTCCCCATATCCTGGATGTGAACCCTGTCTGGTGTATTACTTCTGCTTCCATTTAGGGATTCATATTTAACTTGCTTTACTGCTCCCATTTCCCATAATGCAGTGGTTCTCAAATTCAAAAATAAATATCTCTAATGGATATGGATCACTAGAGACCAACTTAAAAAAAAGAGTTGGCTAAGAAGAATCAAGCTAATTAGCAATTAAAACCCACAACAGAATACATGCAGAAGTATTTATTTGCAAAGGTGCAGAACACAATCACAATGCACTGTAGATTGCAACTATAGATTACAAATTTGATACTTGGGAAAGGAAGGAGTGAAAATATACCATCCTTTTTCTTGAATAAAAGGTATTTGAACTCTGCATATTATGTGTTAGAGGCTCATATTACACAGCAGTGTAACTTATTTTATTTGTGCTCCTACGTGCTCCTGACAATGAACTCTGCTGGTTAGCTTTATGATCATTCTATATTTTAGGAGTACAAGCACATAAACCTATATGAACCCACACAGAATTTAAACCAATGCAAAGACATAGACATGTTAATCTGAATCATGAAAAAGGATCTGTAGCAACTTATAGTTGGTACTATAATCTTTCATAAACTTCAACTGGAAGCAATATTAGTATATACCAACACCCCACACAAAGATTGACTACAAGCTGTCAGGAAAATCATTTCAGATTGGACATAGCAGGTATAGCTACCCAAATCTGTCCTTTTCTTTTCACACACAAATACTTCACTTTGGTAATAACATACACTTTCAAGTTAATGGTACTGTTGTGGACACATACCTGGCACCACAATATGCCAACATCTTCATGGCTAACCTGGAAAAATGCTTCCTTAATTCCTACAGCTGGAGGTACCTGAGGTACATTGATGATATCTTCATAATTTGGACTCATGGAGAGGACTCAGTTGAGATATTCTACTAGAATTTTAACAACTTCCACCCTACCATCAATCTCAGCCTAGAACTTTTAACAGAACAAATTCACTTTCTGGACACCACCATACAGCTCTACAATGGACATCTAAGCACCACAGTATATCTCAAACTTACTGGCTGCTATGCCTCCAGTTTCCAGCCTGAACATACTGTGAAATCCATAGTTTACAGCCAAGCCCTCCAATTTAATCATATGTGCTCAGATCCACAAGATAGGGATGACAGACTCATGTAATTACAACAAGCATTTCTCCAGCTACAGTATCCACCATATTAAGTAGAAAGAAAAAGAAAGAAAGAAAGAAAGAAAGGCAAGACTTGTACACAGAACTGATCTATTACAGAACAAACTAAAGAAAGGAAATAGCAGAACCCCATTAGTGGTCAGATACAGCTCCTAACTGGTCCCTAACTGGGACCACTCATCAATGAACTACAACTTATTCTGGACAATAATGCAGCCCTCTCAAGGGCTCCTGGTGGCAGGTTTTACTTGCCTACAGAGAATCTTCCAGTCTCAAACAGTTACTTACCTGCAGAAGGACACATGATAGGGATGGGGAGATGGGTACAAGAACTTGCCAAAAACCCAAATGCCAGCTTTGCCCACACATCTACTCAGGAAATGTCATCACAGGACCTAATCACATCACACAGAATATTAGAAGTATTTTCACTTGCTCATCCCTTAATGTGATATATTCTCTTTCAACAATGCCCTTCATCTCTCTATATTGGACAGGACAGTCTCTGCGCCAGGGGAATAAATTGATATAAATCAGGCATTAGGGATAGGAATGCTAAACAAACAATTGCAGAACACTTCAGTCTTCTTGGGCATTCCATCTCAGAACTCATAATAGCAGTGCTTCAACAACAACAGCAACAAAACTATAAAGGGAGATTGGAAAGAGAAACAGCAGAATTAGAACACATGCACAAACTCCAGTCCATCAACAGTGGGCTGAACAGAGACAGTGGTTTCGTGGCACACTACACATCATAAAACTAGTTAGCACTCCGCCCTTATGAGGGCTTTCCTGGCCAGTTTATCACATATCCTTTCTGGTTCCCAGTCAGCATCACAATACACTCCTCCACCATTCATATGGTTATCTACTCACCTTTTCTCCTGCTTTTGTCCCCCAACAACCATTGTTAAAACTGAACTGATCACCTCATCATCACATCCACAAGGTTTGCATTTATACTGCTGTTCACACATACCACTTGCTCATTGATGGCTATAAAGGTCTGTTCCTGTGCACTTCACTCCATGCATCTGATGAAGTAGACTTAAGTCTATTAAAGAATGTGAACCAAGGGGATGATGGTTGTTCGCTTAGCTTGACTGCCTCATGGCCACTTAAAACTATTGCCTTTAGTCTAAACTTTGAAGAACTCCTAGTAAGCTAATAGATGGAAGAGCATATGGATGTGCAAGTGCATGTAGAAGCCTCACTACCACCACCCAACACTCCTGGGCAAACAAGCTTTCTTGAAGAAGCTGGTGTGGTAAGGACATTTGGACTTCAGTGCTAAACAGGCAAGGGAGCACCTCAGCATGGCAGAAAAGGGAGGAGCTTGCATGCAGACCCTGAACTCCCACTATACTTCCTGCTTTTGTGTATTGAGATTGGATGTTGTATGTGAATTATTTCCAGGGCTGATACACACTTCAGTAGATTTCTCGTCACTTGGTGATTCTCCAGACTAAATGTTTAAAGTGGTTTCAGAGAAAAACAATATGTAAAGAGGTGGGTGAGGGCCATAGGATGTTTATGTGTACAGTGATTGATCTGAATGTGGTTAGTTGACACATTTGAGACATCATTTGATGTTTCAAATGATTATCCAACATTCAATTACCTGCCAGTGTGTGAATTTCTTTACAGGAAATAGTTAATTGAATCAGCCTCACTGTCTGAAATTCCCAGTATGTTAGAGAGGACTATTAATAACCTGCTTGATATAGATTACTATAGCATCAGACCAGCTCAGGTATACACAAAAGCAAAGCTTGCAATAGATTGGCTATTAACATGATAAATGAATAGAGGCATTTTTTTTCTGGTTCCATAAGTTATACTTCAGTTTAAACTGCTGACAGGCCTTTTACTTATAAATTATATTTAACTGTAAACTATGAAGGATTGCGATGCTTTCCCTTTAAAAATGAGATATAAGCCATTCTAAAGAGTTATTGTATATTTGTCTCTGTGGTTTTGGTACTAAAATAAGAAATTAAAATGCGATTGTAAAATGTGCAGCCTTATTTTAATGTTCATCAAAAAAAAAAGCAGTAATGATAATGGAATTAATCATTTCAATGGTGGGAGGCAGAAGTCAAAAGGTACTTAAAATACTCTTTGCAATGCGCTGTGAGTTTCCTGCATTGTGCATTCTGTGATTGAGAGCCATGCTGTTGGAATGAGCTTAGACTGTTTTGACAATTTTATCCTGCTTAAATTGGATTTTTAAAAGTGGAGAAATTGATGTTGTGCTACTTGGAGTATATTTTTAAAGATACCAGCACTTCAAAGAGAAATGAAGTAAATCAGATGCAAACGTTTCTCAGTCCAGCATAGCAGAATAAGTTCAAGCTATCCTGGGGTAATGCTAAATTAGAATGCATTTCTGATGTCCAGGAAAATAGAAATAGCATTAACCTTCTCTTCCTCCCCCCACCTCATGAGTGGAAGGGAGCTCTGCAGATTCTCTTCTCCCTAATGCTCTGCTAAAAATGTATGTCTGACAGATATTGGAAGCAAGCATGTCCCTTTACCTTGGTAGGGTAAATTAGGTCCCCAAACCAAGCATTGTATTGTAGGTTATACTAGTCGCTGAAAGCTTAAAGCATTTTTTAATGAAGGCAGAGAAATGGAGTGATCTGCTTGATAATAAAGCTTAGCTTTAATGCCAACTCCATGCTGTTACAGCATATTATTAAACAGCAAGAAATGTGGCACAGATGTTGTGGCAGCCATATTTTACACCCTCCAAAAGGTCATGTCGCTTGTTATTACATTCAAAATCAATATTAAGTGAGCGTTCCAAATTTCAACTGTCACTTGAATTTATTGCTGCAAACCAAGGCTGAAGAATTTTCGACTGTGATTCGAGCAAGGTAACACATCACTAGTACAGGGACACTTTTAGTGAAACAGGTGACCCACATACAAGCAGAAAAGGTCAGATGAAAATATCTGCAGGAAAAACTTGTAATGGTCACTCTCATTGAGAAGGATTCACAAGGAAGCAGGAGTGATCTCGAATAGGAATGTGCCTTGTACAGCCTAATATCTGTGGAATATTATATTTGTATGACTCTATTGCCATTTAAAAGGTGTCAAAATAATTTCCAAGTTTAGATTTTAGAATTTACTGAAAAGCAACACCATCTATTATATCAGGTGGGGTGGTGATAGAGGACGGAATTACCTCAATATTCCTTGCATGACAGCAGAATATATGAATTTGATGCTTATCATTTTGCTTGCGATTTAAATGAAACAAAATGTGAGTGATAGAATCTACAACATTTGTTTCACTTCAGGTTGCATGCAAAATGGACCAAAGTCAACCATTTTCAGGGGGAAGGGAGGCAAAGTTTGCACATTGCCCCCAAAACTGCCATAGAAATATTCAAGAACTTGCTGTAAGTCTAAATATCAATTTTTTTATCAAATTGGCTTGCAGAATCGTAGAATTTAAGAGCTGGTAGGGACCCTGCAGGAATCACAGTAAAAGCATCCCCCCTGACAGATTACCATCCAGGCTCTCTTTCAAACTCTCCAGTGAAGAAGAGTCTACCACTATCTTTCATTGTTGAATGGTTCTTACTGTAAAGAAAGCATAATTAATGTTTAATCAGAATCTCTTCTTTCAGAATCTGTGGTTTAGATCTTAACCTCAAAGGTAGCACTAAACAAGTTCATTTAATACATGATAGCCTTCAAAAATTGAATTGGTTGTCATATTACTTCTCAAATCTACCTCTATTCCAGGCAAACATATCCAAATCCCTCAACTGTTCCTCTTAGGGCTAGTTTTCCAGACCTAAAATAACAACTTTGCTCACCTCCTTTGAACACATTTCCATCTCATTATTCTTCCTAAATTGTGGTGCCCAAAAGATGATAAGACTTTATTGTGGAGTACAATCGAAGCAGAAAGGAGTGGCACTATTTCTTCCATTGATCTGGGCATTAAACTTCAGTTGATACACCGTAGAACTCTATTAGGTTTTTCCCCCCATTGAATTAGTTATTCATGTTCAGATTGTGGTCTATCAAGATACTTAAATTCTTTTTGCATATTTTGGTTCAGTTCTCCAGTGTGTTGAAATGATTTTGAATCCTAATTCCATTTTGTGAAGCATTACCTAAGCTTTCTATTTTGATATAATCTACATTTTTGATGACCATCACTTCCAGTTCTTCATCCACAACCCTTTTAAAGATATTGAACAACACTGGGCCCAGAACGGAACCTGATTTTGGTTTAGCCTATTCCTTGTGAAAAGATTATGCCACTGAATTGCTAATTTCCAGTCACGAATCTCATCTCCACCATGCTTCAGTAGTGGCTACTAAGTTATATTTGCTTTCCCATGTTAAAAATTCGAGCTCATCTCATTTATTTTTCACCCTTTGCACCCATGAATGATTTTTTGTCAGTCTCCTACTCCCCCCGCTTCCATTGACTGACTCTGCCACTACCACCCCAGTTTCTTAATACTGTTTTACCTAGTAAATTGTGCCTCCTCTTGTTCTGAAACATTCTCTTTCTCCTCACAGAGGGATTTAGTTTAAAAATCACTGTGATCCATTTTGCAAGACTTCTGGAAACACATTTTTCCTAGTATCTGTGATGGAGCTGCACCTTTTGTCCTTCTTCATGGAAGTGCAGACCATGATTGAAGATGCCAAATCTTTCCCAAAAACACTACCTGCACAATCAGTTGCTACTTCCTCTTACATTCAGTACTCACTTTCTTTCTGAGCCATGATCATTAACAAGGAATAATGAAATACTTAACTGTGCCTAGAGTTTTTCACCTTCCTGCCCATATGCTTTCTAGGAAATCTGGAGTGTTTGTTTAGGACATGTTTGAAGAAGTTGACAAGCTGGATCCCAAACCTTACTGTGATCTTAATTTTGCTCCCATTAGATGATACTCTAAGTTTATGACTCTGTGATCAAGCAAGTGGATTTGTACAGCAAAATAAACAACCATTTAGATTACAGTATACATATGTACAGAATGTGTATCCATACGGTTTGGGAACTGTTGTGGTATGACTACACACAAAGTTGAAGGAAAAGTGTCAACATCAGTGTGTTGGTTAATTTTGTTCCAGATCTTTCAGCCTGGCTTTTATTCACTTTCCTGCACATCCAGATTTGTAGCTAAAAGATCTTCCAAGTCATTGTTGACTTGCTTGAGTTGCTGTTTTTGAATGAGTTTATATAAACAGTCCAGAGAAGGACACATTCAAGCAGGTCCCCAGGCACTTGTGGCTACTTCATTATCAGGTTTATCACAGTTTGTAGAACAACTGATACAGTCGGTAGTGTACAATTACTGTTGTTGCCCTGTAGCCAAAACCACAATAAAATTCAGATGTGAAGTTTCAGTGCCAGACTCTTGGAAGTGCCAGCTGACAATGCCCAGGTGCACCAACATGGTTCCTGAATTTAAATACTCATTGCTGAGGCATGAAACTGTAACACAATCAACTCTTCTCATTCTACAATCCTTGCCAGAAAGAAATATAGCTGCAGAAACTGAACAGATCACCTGGATCACTTTGTTACTGTTGAACAGATGCTTATAGGCTGGGATTTAAATCTCACTTCCATTCCAGTTTTTTATAAAAGGGATGTGTATGTAATGGTAAGTCCTGTCCCTGCAAAATCTAGCTTTTTCTTTTAGACTTTTCACAGGGCTAACTTGTGCTACTTGTGCTAACTTAATCTAGCCCCCAAAATTTATTTGTATTTAAAAAGGAAGCAAGTAAGCAGGGAGAGAGGCTGGCTTTTTAATTCATGTGCTCTTTAATTCTTAGGAACAATTCATCTCCTGATTTAGGTCTGTCTTTTCTCCCCAGTAGGCTGTAGCACTTTATAATCCTAATTCTAATGGGATTCTTGAGTGATAGGATTATACATTCTATAGAAAATGGGCAGTTTAATATTTCACCAGTATTAAAATAGGGCCTGTATAAAGTGGGTTGGAAGAGATTTCCATTTGGAAATCCATAACACATTATCAACAGCAGAAGTAGCTGTGTCACATTTTTTCACTAAAAATTGTTCCTAGATACATGTCCTATATTTTGCTAAATTAAAGTAAGATTCCCCTCCTTGCCTCCTGGCAAAAACGTCTTCTTCCTCTGAATTTCCACAGGCACTATCTGGGACCTTGGCGCATCCCCTGCTATAAGGTGATGAGTATGACATTTATCACATGATAACTTATGTGCAAAACTATCATTAGTCACAACAACACATCAAAATGGAAGGGAGCAGAGAAATGATGTGAGCTAGCGAACTGTGGTGACAAATGAGCTGGGCTAGGAAGGAGAAATTCTCGCCATCTGTTGACAGAGACAGCTATCAAGGGTAACCTAATGCCAAGGCTGACTGTGTAATACTGCATACTACTATTTTCACACACACACACACACACACACACACACAAAAAGGGGGGGAGTTAGTTTTGGGTGACTGAAGTAGATGTGCTCATCTTTTTAGACTTATTCACATTTAAGAGCATGGGAAACACTTTCTCACTGCAAAATGTCAAGCTATTCTGATAAGACAATTGGTTGTGAAAGATCCACAGGATAGACCACACTCACTCATTTCTTGTGTTGTGATGCTATACAAAAGAACTCTAAGTAACTGAAATGACCTTTTTGCCCTCTGCCCATCCCATGCTCTCCAGTATAGGGTCATTTGTGTAATACTATGCCCTCTACTTCTTTCCAGATTACATTAGATTTAGTATCCCTGCTGTATCTCTACTGTCACAACTCAAGAGAAGTGTGACACTTGATATAACTGATACCAATGATAGGAAAAGAACAAGAGGGCTTTTTTTGGGGGGGGGTGTGCTTGGAATTTTTACACACATTTTAGCACATTTTTTTCCATTTGAAAATAAGGGTTAGGGTAGGGGTAGGAAATTGTGCCTGTTTAGCTGTTTGTGGACATTGGCATCTCCTGTAATATGTCACTAGTGCTAATGGAAGTTGCAGGCCCTGTGTTTGATTCAACTTTAGTCTGACTTTATGTTGAACATAGCAGTTTCCTCTTTCTCCTGGTCTTCTAGATCACTTAAAATTGGGACCCCTGCATGTGCTTATTTGTAGGCACAGCTAGGTCTTTTGGGTTAGTCAGAAGATAGCAAGCTCAAGATCCAGATCCCGGCTGTCTACACCTGTTCTGTGGGTGGGCAGATGTGGCATGCTTCCTGCTTTTTCTCCTAATCACATCCTGACTATAACCTGGTGAATTAGTGGTGATGCCATATGTCAAAGCTCCTTAGCAGGGAACGCAGAAACTTTTGCGACAATCTGGCAAGAAAAGTAAAATACTAATAGTGATAGGTATGCCTGGCATATCTGTATCCACTGAGAACCATGCATTATTTTAAATGAACTGATAATATTTCAGTGGTGCTAATCCTGTGTAATGGCTTGAAATTTGTGCTCTCTATTCATGTGGTTTCTATAAATGTCCAGCTTTTGAGAAAGGAACTGAGGAACTAACAATTTTGATAATTCGGAGCTGAGTAAAAGATCTCTGGATGATGTTCTGCAGATTAGCAAGGATTTCAGACTCCCAAATATTTAATAACAGTACAGTAGAGTCCTGGTTATCCGACCTAAACCAGCGGGCACAGGGTCGGATAACTGAAATGTCGGATGACACGGAGTCCCATGGCGGCCGCCATTTTGGGGGCGTGTCAGGAGTGTGTCGGGGGCATGTCGGGGCAGGCCTGGGGGCAAGTCGGGGCATGTCTGGGGGCGCAGAAATGCCTGCAGCCACGCCCCCAGGCAGCCGTGACGTCGGTTAATCCGGAGCATCGGATAACCGCAGGTCGGATAACCGGGACTCTACTGTAATGATGAAATGACTTCTTAACCCTAAAATATGCTGTTGAAATAAATCAAATCCCAAAAAGCAACAAGGACCACCAAAAAACCAAGATATCGTGTCTCAAGAAACTGCCAGTCTAGATGCCCACCTCCAAGAAACTGCTGTCTCCAGCTCTTGACACCATTTCTCCAAAGAGGCAGGCAGATATAGCTTTTTTTTTTTTTTGAGCGCGAACTGAACCGTTTGATCCTCCTCCTCTTCCTCCTCCTCTGGAGATCAGCCCTTGCAATGAACTACAACCACAGACTTTTATTACTTGCAACATGGCAATAGCAAATGCCCTGGGGAAGAGGGGAAAAGATTAGCACATAAGAAATTTAACTAGTTTTAACTAGTATTTTTAATTCATTATCCCCAGACTGTAATAGTGAGTGCTGTTAATCAATAAACCCAATCATTGAGCTCCATGGGAGAGCTAATTAACACAAAACTAGTTAAATTTAATTTATTATTATTCAAAACAAAGCCCAAAGCCCAAAGAATTTTGTAATTCTCAGTAATTTAGAATTAATTCTAATTAAAAAATAGAATTTTGTAATTCTAATTTTTGCACTTGACTCCAGCTGAAGGATCCTGGAGTTCTAGCAGAAAAACAAGTACTTCCAGAAGCCAAAAATCTGTCCAACCCTGGGCTAACTCATATTTTATACTTTGTGTATTACAGAATTTTAAATCATCCCAATAATGAAAAATACATTTCTTGGGTCTTCATTGTTAGTGTTTGTTTTACTCTAGAACACAGTGTTGAGAACTGTGCAGCCTATAGATGGTATGTGGCCTTCGAGATAGTTTTTGTGGCCTTCCAAAATTGTTCCTTATAGCTTCTGGTTCTTCACAATCCCTCTGGCAAAACAGAACTTTTCTTCTGGAAAGCTTCCAGGTGTTGCATGAGTCTTATTTTAAACAGACTGCAGTTCTCTGCCCCAGCTGCACCTTCTAGTTTTCTTTTGTTTTGTTTTCATTTTTTGTTTTTGTGGGTTGAGGTACTCTCTGCAGGTCAAGGGAAAAAAAATTAGCCCTGGATCTCCAGAGCTCCCCACTCCCACGACTGCTCCAGATGTTTGGGACTACACCACCATCATGCTTACCCAATACAACATTTTTTCATAGTGACTGGGAATGATGTGAGCCATCGTCCATGTGATCTTCAGGGTTCCAGGTGTCTCTATATTAATTTATTTAATTAAATAAATATCTTTTTTTGAAAAAAAATATCTCTATAGAGTATTCCTTGTCTCAGTTTTCATATGGTATTATGGTCTGCTTTCCTGGATGCACTTGTCTTCTAAACTTCAGACTGTTCCTGCTGTTCATCTTTGTTATCAGTGCAGTTGCTAGGTTAGTTGATTTTTTTTTAAGTTCCCCTTCCCTGGCTTCATTCCCTTATAACCAAAACAAAAATTCTTGAAGTAAGCTGCTGCCAGCCAAATCCTTTGTATATTCACTATTTCGTAGTACTGTATCTGTTCAGTGGGACTTTCTTGAGAGTGTGCATAGTATTACATACTTAGGATATAATACTTAAATACACAGATTAGTAAGTAAGTGCCATTGAATATTTCCATATTTCCAAGTACAGAGGCCCCTCCACTTCCACGAGGGTTCAGGTCCAGAATCCTCATGAAAGTGGAAAAACACAAATAACTCCCCCCTACAATCCCCCCCAATTATCTTCCAGGGCTCCCCCCTCCCACTCCCTTGCCTTTTGCATGCTAGGCCATAAGCAAGGGAATAGGAGGGAGCAGCTCCCGAGGGGAAAAGGAAGGCGCATGTACATGCCTCCCCCCTATCTCCTTGCCATTTGCCAAGGCCAGAGGCAACAGAATTGGAGGGGGAGCTCCAGAGGGGAAAAGGAAGGTGCATGCATACATCTCTTTTCAACGGAGCATTCCCTTGCCTTTTGCCTGGATGCTTTTGCCTTCCTTCTCTGCATCCAGCAAAATGCAAGGGAATGGGAGGAAGAGAATGAGGGGAGACACATGTGTGTCTCATGAACCATCAAATTCACAAAAGGTCAAATCCAAAAATGTGGAAGTAGGACTGTATATAATATAGTGTAGTTATCACAATGATGTTACACTAAATAAGATTTAAGGATGCCTCCCTCCCTCCCTCCCTCTCTTTCTTTCTTTCTTTCTCCCTCCCCTCCACACAGCCTGTGCCTTGTTTCAAACTTGCTATTGACTAGGCAGGGAAAGTTTTAAGCTTTGCCCCCTAGTTTAGCTACCAGCCCCTAGTCCATCTCTGCTCTACAGGCACTAATTTGGGGAAGAGGCAGCTGGATGGGAAGATGCATCCTCCTTAAATCAATACCTTCGAACTGTCTTGATTAGGCAGGGATAGTCCCAATTAATTCTCTGTCAACCCCACTTTTTTCAGCTGCCTTTAAAATGCCCCAGTTTCTCTTTTCTCATCTCACTTTCCTCCTTTGTCTTCAGCTTATTTCCATTTCTGCAAATGGCATTCAAAGTGCAAAAGCAGCTTGTGCTCAATTAACTCACCAAGGCAGAGGAGGGCTCAGGCAAAAACAAAATGCTGTAGCTTTTCTTAGCTTCTTTCATCACCTTGGCCACACTCTGATGTCATCTGGACACGTGTGTCTTGGTTTTCATCTGTGAAATGTTAGAGGGTATGCTAGCCTAGAGCAGGTAGACTGGCCTGCTGGTGCAAAAAGAAAGACTTTGTCTGCATGCTACACATTTAACATGGCATACAGTTTTAGTTTCATATGCCAGATGCTTCTTGCTCCCTGTCGTTAATACTAAAAGCCTATCCTAAAAGCTTGCATTTGTGCTTCAAGGTTGCTGCCATGCAGAAATGAATCTCTTCTTCATGTCAGCAGTAGAAAGCAAGATACTCCTTCTAAGTACTGTAATGAAACTCCATTATAAGGCTTCCTGATGTAGATTCAGCTCTGTAGATACTGAAACCCATCAGGATCCCCCTATATTATTTTTGTTTCTTGAAATAAAAAAGATTTTAATGAACGGTAGCTTTCCACTGTTTTTGATTGTTCCATTATTTTGGCTTGGCAAAGCATAATGCTGTGGCTTATATACCACATTTAAAATATGAATGGGGTGTTTTTAAAAAGCTGAATGAAGCTTTTTAAAATTATTTTTTATCACAGACAGTCGAATAAAAGAAATCTCTTATTTATTTATTTATAAAACCCCTCAAGGTAAAGTAACCTAATCATTGTATGGATGCTGGTAGAATACTAAAAATAGATCAAAAGGAATTTAGAAGCTTCTGGCTGCTTACAGCCATCCCTAAAACATGTAAAGAGAGGGAAGGGGAGGGAGCTTAGAACATGCAAGCTTGTTGAAAGCTACTCACTTTGCTGCCTCAGGTGAGGAAGAATTGCTTCCTTTTGCAGATGACCTCCAGCTGTATCTTGGCCTTTTCTCCCTCTGTCTTTCCCTGCCAGAGAGAGACACAGAGACGTCCCTCTGAATGCCCAATGAACCAAATTCCCTGCCTGCTTTTTCCTTCTGCTTTGTGCTTGGTTTTTTCAGGGTGGGTATCTTCAGTCTGGAGGCTGCTTGTCATAGTGTAATTATACTAGTCAACTCAAAGGCCTTGAAAGATCTCTGTGATTGTTCCTAAACATACACCCTCCATCTGACTTATCTGCTGTCCCACTTTTTCCACAGCTTTTAAACTATCCCAGTTTCTCTCCTCTCCTCCCACTTTCCCCCTTTGTCCTCAGCTTACTCGAATTGCTGCAAACTGAGTTCAAAGTGCAAGTTTGAAAGTGTAAAAGTGACGGCAAATGAGCTGTCTTTGGCTTCCAAATCTCATGGGAATGGTCTTGGCCTGGACTTGATATTTATTCTGTTTGGGCTCTGATGAGTCTGACAAGGTCTTGCAATGTCCCCCTTCTCATAAACATAATACATACCTGTTGGTGTGATACAGGTGTGCACAATTGCTTTGTTTTTCACTTCCCCACATGGCGGTAGATTTCTTTGCCATAATCAACATCCTGGGCCTTGCTCCCTCCCCCCCCCATCCATTTCTCTTAGGTTTCTGGGAGGAAGGCTAATAGTGCAGCCATTTTTCTGTTCCATTTCACCAACTGAAATTTTCCTGCATCAGGTGTGTGTTAGAACTGGGATGGAAAAAGAGGTGGGGAGAGTTTATTCAGTTCAAGCTGGGAAGATTCGGGGGTGGGGAGGAAGTAGGTTGAGGGCATTTATGGACAGAGCAGATTGTGAAGGAATATTAACAATTTTCAGTCTATGAAGGTGGTTTTTTCCCCAAGTTTAAACACTTTTGAATTTGTGGCATGCACATTTCTCTTGAGGAAGGAGGCTACTAAAGTGAAATTTACCTGAAAACAACAACAATGTGGATTAAGTTAGCCAAGGTGAAAATGCAACATACTTGCATGCCTATGGGATATTGATGTTTAAAACTGAATCAGCCTTCTGAATTGCCTCTCTGACTTTTTTTTTTTTTCCTGGTGTGCGTCTCAACAATTGTGGAAGCAATCATTCTGTAAATTGTTGAGAAGGCATGTCTCAGCTAGCACAACAGGTGCTGCAAATCATTCAGAATTATAGATTCTTTTATTAAGATATTTTCAGGTGTCTTGTTGAGTATTCTATTAGCAACTGAAAGAGCAGGGAGGTGTTTCTTTTGTAAACTGTCAGCTGTTGTATGTTAACACATGTAGACACAAATGAATTAATTTGGACAGAAAGCAAATGCTTGATTCACTGGAGTTTGTTTTGATCAATTCATTCCCCTGTTGCCGAAAGCAAAACCAAAAATATTGCTAACATCTAAAGATAACTACCCCAGCAACCGTCTTGCATTGTGTTGATTTTACCTGTATAGTATTCTCAGACTGCTTTCTTGTTGCATCTGCCTATCAGCCCGACATCTCCCCTGAATTTTTTCCAAGGTGTAAGAGTAGCTTGAAGAGTAGACGGATGTTGCAGTGTAAGTAATGATAGCTAAACAAGCCTCCCATCAACTTCTATTCTTTGGCAATTCAACTGATTATTATTTTCACATAGACTAACTAACAGTGTGTACTAGAGAAATGCTATTAAATGATAAGCCTTTGCAATTAATGCTGTGAACATTTGAACAGCACCACACATTGACTGTGCAAGGCTCTGCCAAGGTGATATGGCATAGCAATATGCAGCCTTTAAAGGAATTAACACTTCTCATCTTTCCGTTTGTAAACAGATATATATCATGTAACTATTGTGCTGCTCTGAAAGGAAGAATTTCAACAGCAAAATTCTTTCAACTTGTGTAAAAAGGAGGGATTTCCCTCTTCCCTACCTACTTAGTTCTTAACTGGCTTCAAGTCAACTTCAACTTACGGAGACACTATGGGGGAGAAATCTCCGTCACCCGATCCTCAGCAGCCCTGCTCAGGTCTTGCAGATTCAGGGCCATGGCTTCCTTGATTGGGTCTATCCACTAGTAATGTGGTCATCCTCTTTTCCTACTGCGTTCTGCCTTGACAAGTATTATTGCCTTTTTTAATAAGTCATGTCTTCTTGTGATATGTTGAAAGGATGATAGTCTCAATTTAGTCATCTTGGCTTTCAGGAAGAGTTCAGGCTTGATTTGCTATAGGATCCATTTATTTGTCTTTTTAGGAAACCACAGTATCTGTAGAACTCTTCTTGTTGTGTGCCTTCAAGTTATTTCCAACTTATAGTGACCCTAAGGCAAGGCTATCATGGGTTTTTGTTGGTAAGATTTGTTCAGGGGTGTTTGCTTTTGCCTTCCTCTGAGAATGAGAGAATGTCACTTGTCCAAGGTCACGCTGTGGGTTTTCATGGCCAGGCAGGGATTTGAGCTTTGGTATCCAAAGTTATAGTCCAAGCCTTGTACCACCTAAGATCATGCTGGCTCTTCAGAATTCTTCTCCAGCACCACATTTCAAATGAGTTGATTTTCTTCCTGTCAGCTTTCTTCACTGTCCAGCTTTCACAACCATATAATGAAATTGGAAATATGGTATCAACAATCCTAACTTTAGTAGGATATCTTTACACTTCAGTTTCTTGTCTAGCTCCTTCATAAGTGCCCTTTCAAGTCTTAGTCTTCTGATTTTTTGACTACAGTCTCCATTCTGATTAATGAATAACCCAAGACAAAGAAAATCTTGAACTATTTCAGTGTCTCCATCATCTTCTTTACAGTTATAAAAATCATCTGTGGTCAGTATTCTTTTTAGTGTTCAACTGTAAACCTGCCTTTGCACTTTCTTCCTTGATTTTCTTCAGTAATCATTCCAGGTCTTTGCTATATTCTGCTAGTAGTGTTGTGTCATCTGTATATCTTAAATTGTTGAGGTTCTTTCTTCCAATTTTCATGCTTCCTTCCTTCAGGTCTAATCCTGCTTTACGTATGACATATTCAGAGTACAGATAAGATGATAAAATACAGCCCTTCCTGACCACCTTGCCAATTACAAACGCTTCTACTTCTCTATGTTCTGTCTTGATGGAAGCCCTTGCCCAGAGTTCAGGTTACACATCAGGACAGGAAAATGTTGTGGAACATCCATTTCGTTAAGAGTGATTCCTATTTTTTTTCCCCATGATCTACACAATCAAGGGCTTTGTTATAATCTATAAAGCACAGGGTGATTTTCTTTTGAAATTCTTTGGTGCATTTCATTATCCAATGTATGTTTGCAATTTGATCTTTATTGTTTCTTCCTTTCCTAAACCACCTTGAGCATCTGGTATTTCTCACTCCATATATGGTAGAAATCTTTGCTGTAGATGTTTTGAGTGTAACTTTGCTTGCATGGAAGGATAACAGTGTCTTCTGGTTACTGCTATCTCAGTGGCCCTTTTTTGGGGAATTGGAATGTATATTGAACATTTCCAAACTGTGAACCATTCTTTTTCATATTTGTTGACAGATTTTAACTATAACTGGAATAAATTCTGTCTCTGTAGCTTGAAGCAGTTTCATTGGTATGCCATCAGTTCCTGGTGATTTATTTCTCCCAAGAGCTCCAAGTAAAGCTTTGACTTCACTTTCTAATATTGTAGGTTCAATGTCAAATGGTTCTTCCTTGAATGAATCTGTCATCCTTTCATCTATTTTATATAGTGTATTGTTTCATTCATCTTTTTATTTGTACATGGCTATGCAATGTGTGCCCCTCCTGGTCACAAAGCACCCCTACTTTTGATTTAAATTTCCCTTTGATTTCTTGGATCTTGTGGAAGACATTTCTTGTTCTCCTATTTCTGTTCTCATCTGATATTTTTCTGCATTGATTATACTAGTTCTTGTCACCACACACAAGTTTCTGAATTGGGTTCCTACTGTATTTTTGTCACCTTTTTCTTTTGCTTCTTGTCTGTCCTTAACTGCTTAAAGAGTTTCATCTGTTATCCATTGAGGCTTCTCCTTCTTTTTGGCCACAGATAGTGTCTTTTTGTGTTCTGCTCTGGCAATGTCTGGTTTCAGACCAGAGTTCAGAACTCCTGGTCAGTTGGGCTTAATAGTGCAAATCTATTTTTTACATTATCTTTACATTCTATAGAGGTGTTCTTCTGGTTGTATTTTGGCATGGTAATTGGTTTAGTGTTCTTTTTTAGCTTAAGTTTAAAATATGAGCAGTTCATGATCTGTGCTACAACCTGTGCCTGGTCTTGTTTTTGCAGAGAGGATGGAGCTTCTCCATCTTCTGCTTCTGATTATGTAGTCTATTTGATTTCTGTATTGGCCATAAGCTGATGTCCATGTGTATATTCATCTCTTGGGAAGTCTGAAGAATGTGTTTATGATGAACAAAGTGCTGGCCTCACAAAATCAGTTTGACTAATCCCTACCGACTATATTAGTCCCATTATTTTCCAGTATTTTAGTTTTTTAAATGAAATTGTGTGAGCTTATACATGGAAAATAAGTGGAATTTTTAAAGATCCAGAACAGAACATAGGTGGGTGCCTGCTGGGAGCCAGAATAGTTAACAAATTGTATGAATATTCCATTACTTTGTTTAAAATTGATGTTCTTAAAATGTGGCAAGACCAAAATAGCTTTGAACTTTGAATAAATTCCCTCAGGTACTGGGGCAATCACATCAGCTGTCTTAGCTGAATCTTGTTTTCACCTCTTTTTCCTGTGACTATCAATTATTCATATAGCAGTATAAGTATCAATAGTATTTATGAATAAATAAATGAGAGGCCTTTGGCCTGAGATGTTAGCTTTTGAATTAGATGTTGTATATTATACTAGGGGAAGTGAGGCTTGTAGCTAGAAGAGTACGTTACTCCTTCTTACATATCCAACACAACTTGTGTAGAGAGAGAAAACACTCTTGCAAATTAAAAGGAAAAACCAAGGCTAGCTGACTATTTTATGAAAAAGAAGATTTGCTTTACTTCTGGCAGCATTCTCTTCTTCTGGAGAAAGTGATTAGTGATATTGTGATATTTTGATTCCTATACAGCTAAGAAAATACTACAGCTGTATTCTAGGTGTCTTATACATATTAACTTCTGCAGTCAGTTATGTATGAATCCTGACATCTGTGCCTTTAATGTCAGTTGGAAGCTTTTCCACCAGGGTCTCTTTCACAGTAGATAATTAAAGTACTATAATTCTCCTTTAACTGTCATTCCTGCATCCTATGGAATCCTGAAATTTGTAGCTTGGTCAAAGCCATTACAGAGCTTCGGCCAAGAATTCCAAATACCCCTCTGTAAAATATCAGTCCCAGGATTTCATGCAGCCATGGCAGTTACAACTGGAATCATTGCATTATAATAGTGCAGTGTGAATGGGGTCGGGGTCATGCCCATGCCCCCGCACCTGCCCATGGATCCAAGCAGGACTCTTCCCAACAACCACACCCTAGAGACATGAGAGGGGACAGTACTTACAGCAGCCGTACAAGTGGAAAAGGGAGAGCCCAGGCTTCTGGCAGTGTTCATATAAGAAGAGCTTGTTAATTAGGCCATAGCTGGATAGGATGCTGAGCTTATATAACCAGAGGTCAGGATGGTAGAAAGCCACTGGAATCTACTGACTCCATTGGTGGTAATCGACTTGCTGATGCCTGCATTCTTTGCTCGTGGTTTTTGGACCTTTGTCTGGACTATAGATTCCGCTTTTGGACATTCCCTCTCTGGACTCTTGTTAAATTCAGACTCAGTGGCTCTGACCTTGCTATGAACTTGGACTGCTTTAAAAAATGGTGTTTGCTAGTTGCTGCTATCTGCCTGATTACACAGCCGGAAAGCCTTGGCAGGCTACCAGCACAAGACAGTGGGCCTCAGATCATCACTGTTTCCATGCATTTGAGGTTACTGTACATTTTTGAAGAAAGGTCCTCAAAACTTAGCTATTTCCTTTTGTCTCTCTTTGTGATTTATTGAGAGTCAGTATGGTGTAAGTGATTTGAGCATTAGACGACAGCCCTGGAGACCAACTAAACTATGGAAACCCACTGGGTGACCTTGGGAGGATTACACCTCCTGAATGCCCTGTAATAGGGTCACCATAGGTCAGAAATAACTTAAAGGCACACAACAGCAACAACAACATAGTTTGTAGCAGCATCCATGTCTTCTTTTAAGTTACTTCTAGAATAGCTGCTGCTATTGTCTTTTTATGTTACTACAGTTTGCTTTTTTTCCCACTGCATAGAAACATATAACACTAAGCGCCTTTAGAATGGTTTTGCCATTGTTGTTGTTGCTGTTGTGTGCCTTCAAATAATTTCTGACAAATGACAAGCCTCAGGTAAAGCTGTCAGAATTTTCTTGGCAAAATCTGTTCAAAGGGGCTTTGCCTTGGCCTTTCTCTGAGGCTGGGAGATTGTAACTTGCCCAAGGTCACCTAATAGGTTTCCATGGCTGAGAAGTAGTTTGAGAGCTATAGTCCAATGGTCAAATCACTATACCATGCTGGCTGTCATTGCCTTTTTTGGTAACCTAGAATAGCCCTATTTGTGGGGAATACATTCAGATCAAGATATGGCACTGAGAAGGAGAATTGATCATTTTCAACCCTACCCAAACAAAGCATCACAATCATACAACAAAAATCTAATGTAGTCATCTTTAAAAGTCTTCAAACTGCACAGAATCACAGGTATCAATACAATCAATAATATGCAAGTTGTGGAAGTTTAAATTGCTATCAATAAGACACTGGCTATAATATGCAATACTAATATAAATTGCCTACAGTATCTTTAAGAGATAATAAAATCCTAAATTAGGACTGTAATCACAGATCTTAAAAGACCTGGAGGGAGGAAGACTGAACCAGTGTCAAAATGGTGACAATGTAGGCCCACATGAATTCATTATTTATTTATTTAACATGCAACATACAGTTATGTAAGATATTATCAGATTTGCTCTTCACATTGTAATCATTCTACATTGTAGCAACAACAGGAAAACTATGGGATTACAATCCCACATAATAAATAGACATGATTTTTCTGTAATACAGTATCAAACTTTGGTATTCCAGGTGTTCTGGATTTCAGCTCCCAAAAGCCCTAGTCAGTTTGGTCACTGATCAGGAATTCCTAGAAGTGAAACACATGGAGGACCAAAAAACCTTTGCTCTATGAAACATTTTTGAATGTTGTTCTTAACTTGATAAAAAAAAATACTTGTCAGCCTTATCATATACAGAATATCCTATAGCAAATCATAGCAACAAGTCAAGAGCAAGTAGATTTTTTTTTCATTTGTGACCGCAAACTATTGTGGTTGTTGTGGTTATTGACCATCAAGTTGACTTTTCGTAACTCTATGATTGAGAGACTCCAAGTCACCCTGTCATCACCAGCCCTGCTCAGATCTTGCAAACTCACGGCTGTGGCTTCCATGATTGATCTATCCATCTGTAATATAGTCCTTCTGTTTTTCCATTGCCTTTTATCTTAACAAACATTATTGTCTTTTCCAATGAGTCATGTCTTCTTGTGATATGTCCAAAGTAAGACAGTCTTAGGGCCTTGCTGCCCTACACTGTTACAACGCTAATATTCTACTTTCAACATCCTATAGAATCCTGGGGCTTGCAGTTTAGGGAGGAGCACTTAGAATTCTCAGCCATGGAGCTGAACTATAAACCCCAGAATTCCATAGGATGTTGAAAGTGGAATAATAGCACTGTAACAGTATAGTGTGGGAAGGCCTTTAATTTAGTCATCTTGGCTTCTAGGGAGAGTTCAGGCTTCCTCTTCAACCCATTCATTGTTTGTTTGGTTTTTTGGCACTCATGGTGCTGCAATAAATATCTTCCAGTAAAGCCAAATCTTTAACATAATTTAACATTATGGCTCTAAAGGCATTTTTTTGTGGGAAACTATCTCTAGGGAAAACATTCCAAAGGTAAGGGGGCCATGCTCCTGACTTGAAGGTGCTTGGGGAAGGGTGTCCGTATATTACTTTAAGATACAGGTGGGTACTTTATGTATATTTTCTGATTTTTTTGTAAACTAAACACTCTAATCTTTTTTAAAAAATTTAATTTTAAAATTCTAAATTAATTTAATTTTTAAAATGTCACCCTCTTCATCTCTTGTTTGACATTTGAACAGATGGAAGCATTACCAGTGTCTTTGTGAGAAGAGTCTAAAGCATAAGTCCAATTTTATGCTTTAAAGCTGGAGATAAATCTAAATAGAATTCCCTCAGTACTTCACCCGTAGAACATTTCAGATGGAGTTCAAAAACTGATGAACCAAATGCTGCTGAAAATAAACCCATCTTTCAATGGAATCAGCTAGGGAATTCCATCTTTGTGACTTGTTATATTTGCCCTAGATGAAGACAAATGACTACCATTTAAAAAAAAAAAATTTTTTTTTTTTGGGAAGGTTACAAGTTTCATATTGGTATTTTAGCAGACTTAGAAGTAATAGTTTGTCAGGTATATTTTCCGTCTTTACCAAAGCCTAATTGCTTTAAAGAAGAGTTGGTCTCCATTAAGAGGCTATGCGTAGAATTCAATAATATTTGTTTAAGTGGGGCTTCCCTTTAAAATTTTAAGGCTTGACATAGCTACTTGTGTTATATTTACTTGCATAGTAAATAAAGTTAATTAAGTTATGTACAAATAATACAATTCACAGAACAGTCCTATACATATTCATTTAGAAGTAACCATCATTCTTTTAAGGGGAATTATTCAACCAATTGCTTCATTTCTTTGTTTAATTTTCAGAATGCCAGAGAGCTGTTCTCTATGTAAAGAATAGTTCTTTGATTACACTTTGGTTTTAGTGCAATTTTTTAGGAGCTATTTTTTGTTTATTAGCAAGTAATATGCTTGAAGGTTATGGAATCATGGTTGGTAGAAGGAAGATGTGTAATGGGGAAAGATAATAAAGACTATGCTTTCCCAGCATACTCGAATGTGTCTGTCTTAAGCAGAAATTGCCAAAGCTCACCCCCCCCTTCAATTTTATGAAGAATAAAGATGTATACAGTAGGTCCATCATAACTGTGTGGGGATATGTTCCAGGACTTCCCGCAGAGAGCAAAAAAATGCAGATAATGCCAAACGCTCCTCTCTGCACCCCTCTCAGCTGAGAAAGGAGTGTTGGTCACCTTCTGCAGTGGAATGAGGTGCATGGCTTTGCACAGCTGAACCTTCTGTGCTTCCTCAGCCAAAGAAGAAGTGTTCCTCCATCCCCAGCTGAGAGAGAGAAACACAGCTTGTCCCCCCTACATCTCTCTGCTGTGGAAGGAGAGAGGGGCATGTGGCTTCATGTAACTAAGCTTTCCACGGCTCCCACAGCCAAGAAAGGCTAAGAGGCACACAGCTCCCCCTGCACCTCTCTCCATCGAGGAAGGAGACTGGCAGAGAAAGCTGCATGGCTTTGTGCAGCTGAGCTTTACGTGTCTCTCTCAGAGTGGAAGGAGGGTCCCTCTATCCCTGGCTCAGAGAGGCACAGGGTTCCCCCCCATACCTCTTTCTACCAAGGAAAGAGATCTCAGCAGAAAGAGGCAAAGGGCTTCATGCAGCTGAGCTTTCTGTGCCTCTCTCAGCCGAGTGTCCCTCTGAGGCACATGGCTCCACCTCCATCCCTGTCTCAACTGAGAAAAGGAGACATCGGCAGAAACAGGTGTGTGGCTTTGTGTAGTTGAGCTTTCCATGCCTCTGTCAGCCGAGGAAGGTGTGTTCTTCTTTCCTTGGCTGAGAGACGCATATGGTTTCACCCTCCCATATCCTTCTTTGCCAAAGAAGAAGAGTTCCTCTCCTTCCTCAACCAAGAAAGGCAGAAAGGGCCCAGCATCCCAGAGCAAGGATTTCAGCTGGCAGTGCGGCCATGGCTCTAGAGCAGGTCACAGATAACTGAAATCGCATATACCAGTAACATGGTTATGGAGGACTATTGTAGTTTTAAAAGTGATGGTTGGATCACCCACAAAATCTTTTCTCCAGTAATAGGAAGTGCTAGGCTTTCTAGATTAGACTACTATGATGCTTTTTATATTTGTTTATGTCTTTATGTCCCAACGGGATTCAAAGTATTTTACAGCATCAAGTAAAACACAGTAGTTAAAACAATATAAAGTATAAAAGTTTAAAAGCATTAAACGGTAGATTCAATTAAAAAAACCTATTTTTAAAAAAAAAATTAAAGCAATGGTTTCTATATGGGTCTGTCTCGAAAAGTGGTTGGAAGCTGCCAGTAGTATGGAATGTGTCAGACTCGTATCAGGTGTGCATTTTAGGGCCTATGTAACATCAGTCTTATAAGAATTACAGTAGCTTCCAATTTGCTTCCAAGCGCAACTCAGGAGTGCTGGTTTTGACCTACAAGGCCCTAAATGGCTTCGGGACAGAATGTCTGAAAGGCTGCCTCCTCTCATATAAGTCTGCCTAAAAACTGAGGCCCTGTTGCATGGCTCTGCATCTTGTAAAGCTAGACACATGTAACAGGGCTTTCTCTGTATCAGAGCCCTGACAGGGGAAGTTAGGCTGGCTCTATCCAAAGGGAAACTTAAAATTATATTGCTCTGTATGGTCTTTGGTGCTTGAAATGGTTCTTTCTCTTTTAATGTTTGTTTAAGATTATTTTTAGTTTGTCTTAAAAAGTTCTCAAAGAGTATTTTATTTCATTCTTAAAAGTTTTTGTCCCTTTATTGTTTTAGATGTTTTTACCTATTGTATATTGACTTGTGTGCCCTCGTGGGCTGGCATGCCCTTCAGTTGAGCTGATTTGACAGGGACAGTCCTGATTAATCTTTTGTTGTCCTTCCTTTTCAGCTATGTTTAAAATGTCCCAGTTTGTCTTTCCTACTCCCACTTTCCATCTTCATCCCCAGCTTGTGTCAGTTGTTGCAAACTCAGTTCAAAATGCAAAAATAGTTTGCATTCAATTAAATCAACAGAGAGAAGAGGAAAGGAAGGGAAAATTCTTGCCCTTCCCAGTAAGCAAAGCAAAAGCAAGCGGCTGCAGACTCTGCTGGCTTGTGTATTCTTCCTCCTTAATAGTGTTTGCCACCTTGACCACACTCCAGTGTTGTTTAGCCTCAAATGTCCTGCTTTTCATCTTGTGAAATGTTGGAGCATGTAGGCTAGCAGAGAGTATATAAATACTTTACCTGTATAATATATAAAAAAATAAGCCACATTTTCTGCACAGTTAGCTATGTGGCTAAATCCAGTTGTTAGGAGCAGTTAGAACAGATCCATCAACTCTGTGGGGACTTGATAAGTCAACACTTGCATGAATTCCATTTATTCAACAGGTGTCTTTTAATTATGACTTACCATAATTGTTTTGTCTTAATTCCAAGCAAATGAGAAATAGGTTAAGCACTGCTGATTGAAAGGCCACTTGTAAAAAGTCAAAAAAAAAAAAAAGGAAGAAAAAGAAAGAAAATAAGAAAAGAAAGAAAAAGAATAACTAGCATTTCACATGTTTTAGCAACGAGCGTAGAGATTGTGTATATATTGTAGGGGTGTAGTTTATCTGGTATGTTACCAAGGTATACTGATTCTTTAAGATGATTTTTCCCCCTAACAGTTTTATAAACGAGGGCTGAGGAAAAGTAATTTCCTTCCCCCACCTCTGTAGTTTCAGAAGACAATAAAACTGGTAAAATACGTACCATCTTCAAGCCAAATGGGTGTATCTTCAAACAGGTTAAAGCAGAGTTCTTTGAGTGGAATGTTACACGTATAGCATAGTTCAATGCAGTTTAAAGCATCAAGAAGTGGTGCGCCCGGCAATTTCCTGTAAGAGACTGCATCAAGCTAATTAAGGGAATAGACAAATCAGTTTAGTTTCTCCCTTATTGCTTTCTTGTGGTTAGTTACAGCTGTGAGAAACATTGATGTAGCATAGATACCATGAAAAATGAGACTCATCAAACATTGTAAGGAAAAAACAATTGTCATCCATTGTTCCCCTACCCATTAGTTCAAGCACTGGCATCTTGCTAAGTGGCTTGCAACTGCTTTTCAGCTCTGAAACTGAAAGCACATTCACAAAGGGACACTGAATTGTGCCTTAGAAGAGACTTTCATACTGGAAGGCTCTTCAACATTCATTCATCTTCCTCACACATACTACTAATCACTTTTGTTGCTTTTAAGATTATAATCATAAATATATCAATTATTCAAGCCAGGATATCTCCTGCAGAACAGCTGCTTTTCCTCTTACATGGCAAGTGCTCTTTTATCCTGTCTTTTAAACAAGGAACTAGATCTGCATGCCTTGAAAATAAATCCAATTTACGATCACCTAGTGCATTATTTTTGTCTGCTTTTTGTTTAATACACTGCATATTATTTCAGGACTGTGGGGAGAAACAACAGCATTCTGCTTTCTGCCAACCATTAGTTACAAGAGTTTCTACCAAATTTTTATTTCATCAGCTGAAAATAAAATTCAGAAGTTTTTGATTTGACCATTGGAACATACTTTTCATTTTGAAGCAAACCACTAGATCTTATGATAAAAAACTTTGGGAGAAATTGATTTGAACCCCAGACAAAAGAACTAGTGGCAACCATAGTGATCATAAACCATTGTGTTTTATTTCTAACATATCTATTCTATCCCTACCTCTGTCCTTGTTTTATTTAGATCTTCCTGTTATGTAGTCTAGCCATATAGGAAATGGATGACAAATTAAGGGATTGTTCAGCATGTTTGATGATCAGAAATATAGGTTTCCAAAAACTTTGCTCAATATCATAATACCTCCCCGTGTGTTCATAAAAAGGTTCAACAGTTTAATAATGTACATTGCAGCCTTCCATGGCACTATTTTTTTTTCCTGCTAGATAGACAGAGTTGACATGGTTAAGGAATGTCAGGGGTTATCTGCATGAATGGATAATCAGCTATGTAGTTAATGTCTGAAATCTAATGTTAAGGTACCTTGCATAGGCTTCTGAGAGAATGTTAAGATATCTGAACAAACTAAAAGCCCTGCCACAGGAACAGACCATCTCCAGTGGCCTTTTTCCATGGTCCTGACTACTCACTGAGGCCCAAATCCTGTTAGTCCTAACTAGAGTAGAATGAGTGATATTCAGCTACATGTTGACTCAGTATTCAATAGTTGATTCAATGGATCTATTCTAGGTAGCATTAACCAAGAGGATGCCAGGCTTGTTGCAGTGTTTCTTCTTTGAGTAGTCCTGCTTAAGCCATCTCTTATTTCATCTAAGCCAGTTGGAAAGGTGGTTGTGTCTTCCCCAGCAAAATAAAGGCTGAACTATACATCCAGCGATATTCATACACCCTCTCCCTTTTTTAACTTGGAAAAGAATTGGGGGATGGTCAGTGGAAGTATTTGATACTGTCATAGGTGTCAGCTGTCTGTTGTCAGGCAACAGAGTACCAAGATATTCAGCAGGCAAACTGACATAGCTTTGCACTCTAATAATGCTTGCCTGGTCAGGGTGAAGCAGAAACAAAGTCCAGTGTCTCTCCAAAGGTCAGGAATCCAGCCAGCAGCAAGGTCAGACAGCCCAAAAGTTAGAGAAGGCACGCAGATGGCAAGCACACACAAAGACCACACATGTTGTTTCTGGCATCAAGCCATTGCCTTCTGCCTTCCTTAAGAAGGCTGGAGTCAGCTGGCTCCCATTCCAGCCTGATTAGCTGGCTCTCATCCCATCCTAATCAGCTCTTGGTGTGCTTGCATTTTTCTGGTCCTCGTTTGAGGCTGCTGTTTACCTGGGGAAGCCAAATCCTGGCCCATGACATAAACTGAGAAAAGTAGCTGAAAGTTGAAACTGAGGAATTACAGCAAACTTAAAATGTTCTCTAGTTTGGTAGAACACCACCAATAGAACTCGTGTCATGATGATATTTTTACTTGGGCAAACTTCTCTACCCACGGTCTAAAACATTATCATTAAGGCACTGAAGAGATAATGGTCATTTCAAAACAGCCAGAGCATGCTGAGCCACAACAATCACTTAAAGAAAAATGTAGGGTACAGTACATTTCTTTACTCATTTGTTTTGAATTACTGTGATCATGTTTTTCCTTCCATTGGAATAAAAATGCCAAAAAAATTCTATGTCTAAATGTCCTACTCAGTGTAAATTGTATGAATTGTAATGACCTGTGGCTGTGGGACCTGCAGCAAGATATTGAGGGTGGAGTGATTTCTGGGTCAGGTTCTGGCTGAACTTGCCATCTTCTTGGATTCTCCACTTTATTTTCCCCATACTCAATATTCAGCTTTTTACCGCACTCCAGCAGCTGACAGTAGTTTCCTAGCCACTTCACTTGCTCACTTCTTTCTGTGATGCTTTGAACTTGAATCTGCTTGGTGTTCTGTGCTAGTGCAACTATCTCTCATGCTAGCATGGTGCACTTTTTCTATGCAGTAGTGGTGAGGTAGTTAAGAGAATTCGTCTCACACTGCCCGCATGACCACAAGTGGCGGGGGGGGGACACCTTTGCTTCCCTCCCACGAAGAAGAGACCATGCAATCACTGTGCGACAAGGGTCGCACAGTAAATGGGGTGAGTACCTATGGCACCTTTTGGTGTAGGATAAATGCTGTCCTTGAGGCGGGCCCAGGACTTGCCCCTACTATCATGAGACGGGGGGGGGGTTGCGGTTTGTGGGCTCACCTTCCAGAAAAGGGCTGGCCAAAGTTTTAATCCAGCCTCATGGGTTGGCTTTGGGGCCCAGTACCTCGCTCAAGGAGGGCTAGGGAAGAGGTCTGGAGCTGACCCTTGCCTTAGCCTACTCATGCTGTTGACCCCCCTTCTCAGGTCATAAGTTCAAGTTCATGGTCAAGTTTAAATTCAAGGTCAAGGTCAAGTTCACTTCCAGCTTTGTGTTAATTAGGCATACATTAATAAATTGTCCTAGTTCAACCCAAGCCCTGTGTGTGGTCTCTTCATTTCGTGGGTTGGGCAGCAAAGTCACTACTGCTGTTTCAGAGAGAAAGAAACCAGCATCATGTTTCTGCAGTGCATGCCTTCTTTTCCAAGACCTATGGCTTTGGAGACTCACCCAAAAACCAGACTTTATCAAAACAGGCCCAGATCCTGCTGTTACCCCTGACTAGAAAAGACCCATTAAATCAATGAGATTTACATATGTATTGACTCACCATTCAATGATTGATTGAATGGGCCTATTCTGTTTGGGGATAACCAACAAGATGCCAACCCTGGAGTTGCTGAATGCCAGTAGCTTTTGTGACTTCCAATATTTCACATGCAGCCAAGCAACATCAGAGTGCAGTGAAGATGGGGAAACTTGTTAATGAGGAAGAACACATGAGCTAGGAGAGACTACAGCAGTTTGTGTTTGCCTGATCCTACTGGAAAAAGCAAGATTCTGTCCCCTCCCCTGTCTTGCACTTTGGGCTGGGTTTGCAGCAATTGAAGTAAGCTGAAAACAAACAAGGAAAGTGGAAGGGAGAGAGGGAAACTGGGACATTTTCAAAGCAATTGAAAAAGTGGGATAACAGAAGATTAAAGGGCAGTGCCCCTGACAAAACAGGACAGTTTGAATGGATGAACCTCCTCTTGACAATGACAAGAACTTTTTTTCTGCCTTGTCATCATTTGCTCTGCTTACAGCTTTTTGCATTCCTGCTACCACACCTATGCTACATATAAAAAGAGCACTTTGCAACACTAGAATCACAACATTTGTTTCTTTTTTGCATCTAAAGATATATATGTGTTTATTTATGCAGGGGATGCCTCCTTATGGCTACATAAATATAAGGATTTTTAATTGATTTAAATTTGTGTTTCAATTGTATTGTTCAATATAGTCTTTTGACTGTTTTTGCATTACTCATTCTTTTAGCTATTTTTTTTTTTAACATATATTATGAGCAGCCTTGGGTCCCATATGGGGAGAAAGGTGAGATATAAGTTAAATAAAATAAACCTACATTCATAGAACTTGAATTTGACATTAGTGTCTATAATAATGGAAGATCTTCACATTACCTTTTATCCACTGTTACTTTTTATATGCTCGCAGTTTTGGGTAAAAAAATTGTACATGAGTATTGCAACTGGTTAAGCTTAAATTTTAGCAGTGTTTTGATTTCCTTTATTCTTAAAGCTACTATGTTTGAACATAACTATATTTTGATTAGTGTACTTTACTTTAAAGCAAGGCTCTCATGTACTGATGAACTGTTTGTATAGTTAATAGCCAGCAAAATTGTTTCGCTTCCTCAGCCAAAGAAGAACCTTAACAGTTTGATTGCTAAAGCATTATGTACATTTTTTTTACATAGCTGCTTTACAAATTGTACAGTGTCATGCTTCTGAAACCTTTAGGTTTTCCTAGGTAAAAGGGAACCTAATTTCCCATGTGACCCATTTCCTACAGTGACAGTTAAGTGACAAGGCGAAGGAAAAACAAGGGGTGGGAATATGTGCTATGGATAATGTGCTATGACAGCAAGTGTGGCTGATATGTACCAAAATGAACAACAGAATGGTTTTTAGGTTAATGCACTGTCTGGACAAGAAGTGCTGATGCAGACCTTGAGATCTGTGCACTGAGAGATACTGTGTGGATAGCATATTGCAGCTAAAAGAAGGGGGAGGAGGGGAAAACCAAGAAAGAAAATGTGTGCAGTAATACCTTGTTCCACAAGATAAGTGAAAGCATTTTCTTTAAAATTCTTTCTTTAAATTTTTTTTTAACCATTTCTTACAGTTGTCCCTCCTTTACTTTTCAGATACTCTGGCTTCACTATTAAGACTGCCTTGCCTCCCATGCAGTTCACCCAACAATAATTTTCCTCTTCATTCAGAAAACAATTTTCATGATACCAATACATAATGGAGAAGGGGGGTTAAAAATGAACTACAGTTCTAATCCTGATGAGGCTTATCTGTGGCTGTTTAAAAAGGGGAACAACAACAACAAAAGGATGGAGTAAGTGCCATAACGCACTTAGCATATTGTTTGACTTGATGCAGGATGACTCTGGATCAGTTTGAACCTCAGTTTACCTAGTAGGGTTGTTCTGAATGTTACAAGGGAGAAATCTCTCTTTTGTTGTGTGCCTTCAAGTCTTTTCTGACTTATGGTAACCCTAAGGTGAAGCTATCAGGGGGCTTTATTGACAAAATTGGTTCAGATGGGGTTTTCCTTTGCTTTCCCCTGACGCCGCAAGACATGACTGCACTTTAAGCACAGTTCCGGGGCCTAGTAAAATTTCAGGGCCTACAAAAATATCTCTAGTGGTATGTCGAGGCGAAGTGAGGATTTCAGTACAAGAGTGTCTAGAGCCTATGCAAACCTTAGTGCAGCCCTACTGAGAGTGTATGACTTGCCCAAGGTCACCGAGTGGATTTCTATGGGGATTCAAACACTAGTCTCCAGACTAGTCTCCATACCACTACACCAGCCTGGACTGTTTGGTTGAAGAGAAGGATCAAAACAGAGAAACAGATGTCACTTCCTTATTTTTTTTAAAGTGTGTATTATCACATATATATTCTGCTGCATAGAAGAAATTTGTGACAGGTATATATGGTATGATTATATAAAGATTTATGCATGTATAAGTACTTACCCTTATAAATATATGTTTTCCTCATACTTGGAGCATGTGAGGTTCCAACCAGAAGGTGATACCCGTGCAGAAAATCAGTAAAGGGTGAGAAAACCTTTTCTTGATGTGTCAATTGAATAATAAGAATTGAGAATCAGATTGTGCAGTCATGTAGTTTGAGGGCAGTGCCTTCCTTTCACCTTTATTGGAGATTTGGAACTGAAGATTCACTGTCTAGGACCCGAGCACAGAAGAATTAGTTATTTTTCATCCTGCTGGTTTCCAAAAGAACACCTTTCTACCAAGAAACATAATTAGAGGCAGTATGCTGCAGAATAGTACTAAAGATGCTAAGTGCTTATTATCAATGAGAATGTTAAGGTTGCATTGGACAAACAGATCCATTTGCCCCGCTTCCCTGGGGAGAGAGTGAGCATGAATGGAGTAGATGTCTATGTTTCAAGTATGTGATTCAAAGGACAGTGGCAGACTAATGTTCCATCTTTTATGTGGATTTACTTGTTCTGTGTCAGATTAGTGTACTGTGTTATTAGGTATAACTTGACATAAAATTTAAGTTTTCAAGTGTCCAATTCTCAGTCTTTTCTACTAGACAGGGTGATGTGGACCCTTGCCAGAGTTCAGCCTTCTGGCTGTTGTGGAAACAGCAGAATCATTTTGAAGTGCATTTAATTCCACAAAGAGAGAATGAGTGGTCAGACTACAGCACTTGAACCGCTAACTACATTATTTTGTTGGGCAATATCTGGCTTAGTTTAGGACTGATGCAGCCCAAATAGTATTAATGATGTTGGGAGGGTGTGTGTGTTGTGCCCTCTCCTTTCTGTTGCATCACCTGTGCTTTCCCCCAAAGTACTAACTGTTGGAAAGTCCTGCGGAGTGGCATGGAATATGGAACAGGGATAGCTGGAATTTGGGAAAATCCGGGCTGAGTTACCATGCCCAGGTGGAGCTTCTGCTCCTGCAAAGTCACTCTTCTTCCCATTCTGCCCTTCCCATTGTAGCTTTCTTACCATATTGAATTATCATTCCTGAGCCTTAGGTTTGTCTCCTGCGGAGCACCAGGGCTGCCATGGTAAGAAGGGGATATCATTGCTATGTTGACATGTTTGGATCAAAGTCTCTTAATTTCTTAGCAGTAGCATCACATTACATAGCTAGAATTACTTCTTTGTTGTGATTGAGTCTTTCCATATCACCATGGTATACTGCATCTGACCAAAGATTTTAGTACATACATTTATCAGTGTTTATCATCATAGATTTCACTGCTGTTCATTAATACAATAAGTGACTGAGGGAGCTCACTTGTTGTGGTGGTGAATTGTTCAGTTTTCTGAACATTTATTCCATCTTTCACCTTTTTTTCCCCCTAGTAGTTTGAATCTCCAGGCAGTAAATGATTTGCATTCCCCCCCCCACAGTCATGGGATATTTTGCACTATATTTGTACCAAATTTCAATGCAGATTCTAACAACGAAGTACCTTAATGATGTTGACGCCTGAGTGGAGATACAGGTGAACATCTGTGTGTGTGTGTGTGTGTGTGTATTTGTATAGATATGGATTGCTTTGGGGTGAAAAGAAATGGAGCGGAATCATTCTGAACAATTGTATTGTTTTTTTCAGTGGGACAGGTGCAGGGGGGTCATAATATGTGGCATGTCATCTGTCTGCCAGTGAGGATTCCTCTCTTCTGCTTCCCTCTTGATTATGTATTCTGTTACTTATTGTTTCTGTGTGTCTTCAAGTCATTCCCAACTTATGGCAACACTAAGGTGAACCTATCACAGGGTGAGAACCTATCTGGGGCTAAGAGTGTGTAATGCACTCAGTGTTACCCAGTGGCTGAACGACCCTGGTCTCCACAGACATGGTCCAATGCTCAAACTACTACTTGGCCAGGAGGGAAATATACTATTTGGCAAAACATAGTAAAGGTGTGGTTGCATGTGGCTCAGGAAATGCAATACTATTGCTTGAAAACTACCTGTGTAGTATTGTGACCATGATTGAAAGAGATTTTTCTCTAAGAACATGTTACAATGTGTAGTCTTATCTTTTTGCATGTAGCAGAGCTATCAGCAGGATCCATTGTCCCAGCATCTTCTTTTTCCTGATTTCTTTTTACTTTTAGCATATTTGTTTAAGTTAAGTGCTAGGTAAAGTAAGGGTTTTTAAAAATAATTTTGTATATAGTTTCAAAATACATTCTTCACTGCAGCGCTGTCTGCTTGGTGGATCTACCAAGCAACAGCAGCTTTCCTTGAAGAGCAGGGCAGCGTGGCAAAAATGAACCTCTGAATTTAGTTCCAGCATATAAAGTACTTCTGGACTATCCTTACTGAGGAGTAGCCTGCATAGTGCCATGGGCTCCAAAAGGTTGCCAGTTAGAGCCTATTGAGAGCCAAACTGATTTTACTAGTAGGGGAACAATAAGTGGGAGAAGCAAGTTCCATAGTTCAGTGGGATTTATTCCTTAATAAACATGCTTGGATTGCAATTTGGCTGCAAAACTGTTTTAAAAAATGGTGCTGATAAAATTGTGGGAATGAAATGATCATAAATCAAAAGTTTAGTGAGCAAAACTGCTAAAAGATATTTCCAGTGAGATTATCAGTCTCTAAGGAGATTATCCAGGACAAGACATTTCATTATTTGAGAAAAGCAGCAGATGTGCAAGCTTGAAATCTTTAAAAATCTGGCCATCTCGACAAAAGCCAGAGATCATTCTGATGTCTTGAAAGCTAAATAATTAAATAAGTAACTCTTAAATCTTGGGTGATTGGGGACTCAAATTATCCATATAAAAGACCCTGCCAAACTCCCAAAGCTTAGCATACTGAACAATGGGGTAAATTTGGATCTATTTACAAGAATATTTTGAACAGGGTTTTTTTCTCTTTTTCTTTTTTTGGCTATGTGATCTTCCACCTCACAGTGTGTTGCTTAGCATAGGATTTCTCCTGAGTGATTGGCTTTAGACATTGATTTATTTAAAATTAAAAAAAAATGCACTGAATCATTTATTTGAAAAATGAGAAAACTAGAAATTATAGGAAGTTCAGATAATGCTTTAAGGAAAAGAGTGGAAAGTGCAGAAGTGAGTGTAGGTGGCAAGTGCTTCTTTGCAGTGTTTAAATATTTGCAAAACATTAAGGTCATGTACACATCCAGGTGATGATGAGCACTTTATCAACATTCACATATTTTACTTGACTACATCTGGCTAGAGTGAAAGTACTATTGACTAAACCTATTACAGGCTGTTTGGGGGTTTAATTATTAATTAAATTATGACATGCTGACAGACTCTTCTGGTTTTGTTTTATTTCCTACACCCATCCCCTTCATCCCCTTTCAATCATGTGGAAAACTTTTTAAAACTTCAACAACTCTGACATTAAAATGAACTTTGTCACAATAATCCTATATGGAATAGCCTGATATATAATTTCACAAGGAAGGAACCACTATGGAGGTAATGAAACATAATTTTAGCTTATGCAAAGAACTATAAATTCCTATAAAATGAGCAGGGAATTATACCCTTCGTATAGGTTTTCCCAAATGATATTATAGACTCGTGTGACAGAAGTATAATAACTGCTTGAATCTTACAAGAATTTTTAGAAGTCTATAGGAAGACGTCACCATCGTCTTTTTTTGAAATACATGTTATAAAAGAGTCGAGTGAAACAATACAAACTACTTCTGTAAGAGTAAGGAAATCATTTGTCCTGCCATGGTATGGTGATTTGGGTGTTGGACTGGGACTCTAGGAGATCATGATCCCAAACACTGCTCGGCCTTGGAAACCCCCTGGGTGACCTTGGCCAGGTCACACTGTTTCTGTCAGTGCCAGGTGGTGGTGAGGCAGCGGCAAGGGAGCAGGTTAGAGGTGAAGGGCTTTAATGCAGTCAAAACTCAAAAGTACCAAGCAAGCAGGCCTCTACTCAGTCTTAACAGAAATAGTCCTTAATACAGGCAGGGCTTCTACTCAGTCCTAACAGAAATAAACACAGGCTGTTAAAGTACATAAGGCAGGTTACTTCACCAAGGCGAACAGGAGGACTGGTCTCAGGCGCAGGCAGGAACAAGGCATGGACAGCAGGACCACAGTTGACCAACAGTTGTTGCTCCGTGCCTTCCCCAGCCCGGCGCCTGCCTCAAATAGCCCTCCAAGCCAGGCGCCGGCCAATCAGGTGTGGCCATGTGGCTGAGGGCTCGCAGCTGTGCTGTGCCTTACACCTGCGAGCTCTCTGCCCGTCGCCTCCTCTCCAGCAGGCACCGGGACCGGCGGACGGCTTCCTTGGCCTGCCGCCGCTGCTGGAAAGGAGGAGGCGAGGCGGAGGCATCAGCCTCCTCCGGATCGGGGCCGCAGGCAGACTCCCAGGCCTCCCGCGGATCGGGGCCACGGGTGAGCGGAGCCCCGGGAGCAGGCCCGGGACCCGCCCACCCCGGCAAGCCAGCCGACGACGAGGGACTTGAGCCTGCAGCCTCTAGGTAAGACGCTCCAGGCCCGGCAGCCTCTCCCACGGCCGCCAGGCCCGAGCTGTCGGCCGCAGCGGCCTCCAGGCAAGGCCCCTCAGCTGCAGCAGCCTCCGCGCAGGCCCCGTCGGCCGTGGCGGCCTCCGCGCAGGCCTCGTCGGCCGCTGCCACCGCCGCCGCCGCTTCAGCGGCAGCCTCAGGGGCAGCAACAGGCCCAGCCGGGCCCATGCCCCTGACAGTTTCAGCCTCTGAGGAAGGCAATGGCAAACCCCTCTGAACAGATCTTGCCTTTGGTAGATTCACCTTAAAGTTGCCATACATCATAAATGACTTGAAGGCATATGAGAGTGAACTAATTGGAGCTAAGCATAGCAACATGGAGTATCATTTGTGCTAGAAATTCATATGTGAAACAAGATAGAACCCAGACCAGATTTGTTGTACAATCATCAGAATGGACCACTCATCTGAGTACTGTAGAAACCTATTTTTGAAGAGGTGTAGAATTCAAGCAAAGAAGCAGCGTAATGTAGTGCTTTGACCCTGGAGACCAGGGTTGGATTCCCCATTCAGTCATAGAAACACATTGGGTGACCTTGGGCATATCACACACTCTCAGCCCGCAGAAAATCCCATGATAGGTTTGCTTTAGGATTGCCATAAGTCAGAAATTATCTGAAGGTGCACACAACAACAACAGAATTCAAACATGCCACAATTCTTGCAATCCATTCCCAGCATGTTTAATTTACACTAGCTAAGGATTAGTGTGTTAGTAGAGCATCTGGGCAAGACTATCTCCAGGTTATAGCTGCACTGAAAGTACTAACATGGCTCTTCATGTTAACTAAAATGAAAATCAATGATAGTTGAATGACATACTAGTACTATCATAAAATACTTCCCAATCTCTGTACTCTTGATAGAATAGGAAATCCCAAATTACAAAACATAAGCTGCAGTCCTAAACATAAAGTCCTACTGAGCCAGATTTGCATAAGGCTGTATTGTTGGGCTGTAATCCTGTGTGTGCTTACCTGCAATCAACAAGAATACAAAGAACCATTTTCAGGAAGCATACACTATAGTTCCGTTTGGTGCCTTGCATGAAGTTTCATGCTTCAGATTTCTGTTTGAGTTATGGGTTTCTTTATAGCTGCCAATATTTCTTAAAGCGTTTTCCAGGGAACATGTTAGATGAGATGGCAGAACTTATTTATGCAAACTGTGATTTATGCAAAAATGAGGGAAAATTAAGTATTTTCTGTGAAGTTAGACTTTCCAGTTAGAATGGAGCCGTTGCCAAACCTTACCGTATTCCTAAGCTCCTCTGTTAGTAGTAGTTTCCTGTTAATACTCTAAATGTAAGTATCTTGGAATTTGTTTCATGGTCCCAGACAACCAAGATGACAGCCTACAGGGCAGACAATGAGGCAGCTAATTTCCTGGAGGAATCTTTAATCACCTGAAGAAAGCAGATACCTTTTGACTACCTCCTACACATTTTTCCTGTAGTGGCATGTTGTCATTACTATCCCATTTCACTAGTAGCAGCTTGACGCCCCATAGTTCTCCCAAAGGTTAAAGAGTTCATTAAGTTAAAACCTAAGATATGGCCATATGGCCTGCAATAGCTTTCTAGACATAGAATTAGGAAGCAGAGCCCAGCAACAGAAACAAAAGGTTAACTTCTGTTTGAGTCAACACGAATATTCTGTAAGTTGTTTAATTTTTTTCATTAATATTGTATTAATTATTGAGGAGTAGTAATTCCTTCAAGATTTAACAAATGAATAAGCTGCCTTGAAAATAGTTGATACCATAAATTTGTGTATAATTCTTTTAATGAATATGTTTACTAGTAGTAGTAGCAGTAGCACTATTATTATTATTATTATTATTATTATTATTAACCATTGTATCTTTTTTCAGAACTGTGAGTCAAGGCAGGTTATAGAAGTTAAAACGAGCAGTTAAAATGAGATACAGATAAAAATATGTATGTGAAAATATGAATTTTTAAAAAATATATAATTAAACTATATATGGCACTGAATCAATTTCCAATTTTGAAGAGGCCCTGTATGGGTTCAAATATGTTTGGCTTACTCTGAACACTACCTTTTCTTTCTCAGCGTTCTTTTCTTTACTCTTCCCTGGCTTATTTTTGGCACAGACAAATGAAAGAAAGTGGTTCCACTTGCGAAACAGTTATGTTATGTCTAGGTCATGACAATGAACTCCTAAGACAAAAATCCTAGCCACACCTTTATTCTCCGGGAACTGAGGTAGTTTTCAAACCAGACGGCAAGACATTTTGGAAAGCATTGTGACATTTTACTTTTCAATGGGACCAATCTTAAGTACTAAACATTGATTTCCATGATTAAGAACAGACATGAAGAGAGAAATAAGCAACAGAGGTAAAATTGTGTATATATAGCATTTTGGAAGTGTAGCTGTCAGTATCTATTTTCCAGTTTATATTTGGCATGGATTTCCCACAACTTTGTGTGGACTTGCAGTGGAATGTTGGTTTAAGTAAATGCAGCTGAAACAAACTATGTGGTCTGTAAATCATGTTTATCAATTGATGATTTGCAAGTCACTGTGTAGCATTTCATGCATATAAAACAGTTTTATAAGCAAATTGCAGGTAAAAACTAGATCAGATATTAGGTCTGCCTTGTGAGTATAGGAGAGTGGAAGTTGTACAACCTATATAACTTGAGAATAGAATGGGTTAATGTATTCCTCTCTGCATCTTCAACAAAGACGGACTGATACATTGCTATCTGGGTAAGTGAATCTGTCACTAACAAGATATGCTAGCTGGATTCATCATAACAAAGATAAAAACATATCTGTGGCTTCTATAGATTTTCTGGCCTTAATGATGCCTACAAAATGTGTTTTATTGTACCGTAGAAAATTCTAAACCTTGCCCTTCCAGACAAACCTATTTAAAGGGCCATGTAAAATAGCTGGTGTTAGAATTCACTGTTGTGGGCAAAAGAGTAAATTGAACTCCTCTCTCCCTCTCCCTCTCCCTCCCTCTCTCTCTCTCACTCTGTGTGTGTGTGTGTGTGTATTGGGAACACATGCGTGCATTAATTCAGTGATGCAGTAATGTCTGAAGGAATTATCTGTGTAAAGCTCCCACCATATAACATTAAAAAAAAAACAAACCAGTAATTTGTCTCACCCTTTTCTTTTCTTATACTGGGCTTGAGACATTTCTAAAGAAAGCTAATGTTGCTTTGCTTACAAACTATTAATCTAAAGTGTTGTCATTCAAAATGAGAGTGGGTAAAAGTACCCCTCCAGGTGTCATTGACCTACAACTCTCATCAGCCTCAGCATGCATAGGCATTAATGAGGGATTATGGAAGGTATAATCCAAAAACATCTGAAGTGGGGGCCACAAGTTGCTTACCTACAATGTAATGAAACCATCCATTCATTGGTTTATGAAGAATCTGTTAAAATACAGTGACTGAAAGATGAGGTTAAAATGAACTTTTACTGTTCATATGACCTGGAATGAAAGGACTTCTAATTGAAATATAACAAATGAGAAAGTGATTTTAATGGTTTTGGTGGTTGTGGCTTCAAGGTACTGCTGCTACCTGGTTGTGTCACTGTTTTGCCTATTTCTTTGCCTGATAGCATGGTGGTGGCATACTGTATTCATAAATGAGCTGTTTAGAAGTGGGACTTGTTAGAAGTGGGATTCTGTTTTGTTCCTCCTCCTGATTACCATCCCTGTGCCTCATGGCAGCCAGCACATCACTAATCACACTCTGCCTTCACGGGGAACTGGTTTGGGTCCCCTGCCTTTTGTGCTTATCTGTTTGTTTCAAAGATTTTTGTAGTGCTTCAGTCCTTCGGATTTCCCCAGAAATGTATGAATGGAACTGTTTTGGCTGCATAAAGCTCCACATTCAGAGAATGAGTTTAAAAAGTATGTCCTGCAACAAAATATTGGTATGGAGTCCAAATATTTCATTCAATTGGCCTTCTCCCCAAACCCCAGTTTGCTCATCTCCCCAACCCACGCTCAGTCAACAGTTTGTGTGTGCTTAACAACCTAAATTTTCTACAGAGAGCCTCTTCCTCCTTATTTACCCTCCCCACTCCCATTTCTTTTTTCTACTTATGCAAACTTTGGAGTGCCTCCTATCTCTGCTAAACTCTGAAATTTTGGAGTAGCACTTAAAGAAGTGCAGTAGCTGCTACTTATGTACATTGGTGATTACAAAAGGCAGGGTAGGTCTTCAGTACTCTATCAAAGGCCCTTTTCGCATTGAGGCTTCTCGCGCGAGCGGGGGAGGGCGGCTCGCGTGAGAAGGCTCCTCCGGGAGGGTGCCGCTTCCCCCTCGTTCCTTCCGCAGGCGAAGGAACGAGGGCGGAAGCGGCAGCCTCGTGCGAGCCGCCCTCCCCTCCGGCGAAGCAGGAGGCTGTTGCGCTGTCCCCCCGCTCGCACGAAGCAGGAGGCTGTTGCGTCCGTCCCCCCCGCTCGCGCAAAGCAGGAGGCTGTTGCGTCCACCCCCCCTCGCGTGAAGCAGGAGGCTGTCGCATCCGTCGCGCTAGTGCCTCGCCCCGCCCCTTCCTTCCGCAGGGGCGGAGGGAAGGAAGCGCGACCCGGCCACCTCCCCGACGCTCCGCACAGGAGGTAAGTGCGCGTGGGCGCCAGGAGCGTTGTGCGAGCGCGGGTGATTTTTGCTTTGAGGCGAAAATCAAAAAACCCATGATCGCGCCGCTGCAGCCCCGTGAGCGCGGTGGAAGTGGGCGTGCGTCGTGCAGAGCGACGCTCCCACTCCCGCGAGGCTCACGGGGCTGTCGCGTGACAGAAAGCCCGTGCGAAAAGGGCCAAAGAAAAGAATATCATATGGTTCTAGAAAGTGGGTACCATGGAATCTTATGTTTTCTTTCCTGCATGTATGATTTATAACTAAAGTATCATAAGCATCTTCTAGGGCACAGGTCGGAATCACGTAACCCTCCAGATATTGTTCAATTGTGACACCTGGCATTCCTTAGTAATATTTATGTTAGCTTGAGATGCTGGGAGTCACGATGCAACAGCATCTGGAGACCCATATAGTTCCCATCCATGGTCTAGGAGACACATGACCTGATTTGTAGATTTAAGCAGTGTTCCTTGGCTTTGATAAGAACTTTTGGTTTTTCTAAATGCTTCTAGAATTGCTACTTTCACATACATGCCTAAAAACTGTAAATTTTACTGAATACTGTCAGATCAGAGGCAATGATTGAATTGCTCTGATATTAATTCAGTGTATGGCTATAAAAGTGAAAACTAGAGGTGATGGTGTGGGTAGACTGCAAAAATCTGAAGGGGCATCACAGCGCAGATGTTTATCAAGGCCTTTCAGGAATAGTAAAAAGGTAATACTTCAAGATATTTTAATCAGTGCAATCTGCATATTTATTATATGTGGAATCTTTTTGTATCAGCTGTACAGCTGGAATACGTTGCCGTGTATTAAAAGGATAGAATATTTTACTGATAAAGATAATGAATGTCAAAGAATTGTTGTCAGCAATAGTTAAATGATGATAGGACCTGTCAGGTCCTCATCAACTCAGCCAGATAGACATTTACTTTAATATACTTTTGGAGAAAAAGCCATCTTATCCTCTGTACTTTTGTAGAGGAAGCCATTTTATCCTAACCAAATCATTTCTGCATCATGTTTTGGTATCTTCAACTTTCTTTTTAAAAGTATTTATTAATGTTTTATTCTTTTTCTGTTTTGTTTGTGTTCTGTTCATTTTCTCTCTTCTTTCCTTGCTCTGAATCTACATTTATTCTGTCTCTGTTCTCCATCCATTTGGCAACCTCTATTTAGAGGGCGAAGGAAGTCAAATAAGCTGTGTGAAGTCCTATGAGATAAAGCACATATAAGACTTTATTCAGAGCCAGCATGTTGTAGTGGTCCGGACGTTGGATTAGGGCTCTGGGAGCAAAGGATAAAATCCACACTCATCCACATTCATTCATGACCTTGGGCAAGTCGGACTCTTTTAACTTAAGAGGAAGTCAATGGCCAACCTCTTTTGAGTAAATTTCACCAAGAAAATTCTCAGACAAGGTCTTCTTAAGTTGGGGTTGACTTGTTGTAACAACAATACATCATTAGACTTATTGTCAGTTTTTAAATTTGCACCTCACTTTCCTCCCTAAATAATCCTTAAGCAGTTAATAATTTAAAATATAATATTAAAATCAAAATTTTGTTTAAAAGATAACATAAAAAGCCAATACATTAAAAAAACACAAATGAAGACGTGACAATCAAAGATAGAACTGACATCCAAGAAATTAAATCCACTTCAGCAACAGACTTTTATCAAAGGCCTACCTGAAAAAATGTTGTTGGCAAGTAGAGGGAGAACAGAGAAGGAACAAATGTAGATTCAGCAAGGAACTCTGATAATAGCCAGTGAGAGTGCATTACAGTGGAACTGGGAGAAGGACCTCACCTGAAGATCTTAAAATTTGCAGGCTTGTAAGGGAAAATGTGGTCTTTCAAATAACCTGGTCCTAATTCATTTAAATCTCTTTAGATCATAACCAGCATTTTGAATTGTGTCCAAAAACTGATAATCAGCAAAGCTGTCACTGCATGGGAATCATATGTTTCCTATAGTGAGTTCTAGCTCAACAGTGAATAAAGTTGCTGCAGTATTTTGAACTAATATGAGATGCCCTGGAGGAGGGATGTTTTGGAGGACACTCTGAAATGCTTCTTCCCAGACAGTAGGGATGAGAATAGTGAGTTGAGGGCCCTACATATTACCCAGCAATTTCTGGGGCATTAAGGGAGAAGTTGCAGATCTGTCCAAGGAATAGGAAGATTCATTCCAGAGCAAGCAGAGGATCTAAAGTTGGTGGCTTCATGAAGTGCCCACTTGCAGAAAAATATGCCTCATATGTAAAGGGCTTCTTATGAGTATGAAGTCACATGTCTCTCCTTCTCATGAGTATGACTTCTTCTTGAGGCCCTGAGTTGATCTGTGAGTAAGTTCTGGGTGAGGTTCTGGGACATCAGGCTTATAAGCTTCAAGCAGGCAGGGGACATTGCTAAAACAACATTGGTATGACAGATCTGGACGGTACTGGACTCTCTACTGCATCCTTCACATTTAGACCCTTGACTGCCTCTGTTCTCTTATTTTGGAATTGCCAGGACAGCAGCTGTGGCCTAGACCCTTACACTGTGTTGGCTCCAGTTCTCCAGATTTTACCTTGCTTGAAAGAGGACACCACACAGAGGCGCTTTCCGCATGACATCACTGTTGCATTTTTGCCACAGGATGGCAGCTGTCAGCAGATTGTGCTTCTGCATGATGTCATCGCCGTCCCGCTGCCATCCTGCCACAGAGCATCATGCTCACACAGTTTTTGCAAATTGGAAAAAATCCGTTTCGTGCCTGTGATCACACAGCACTCCCGTCACTTCTGGCCACGCGGAAGATGCAGAAGCGAATTGGCAATGCGTCCTTCCGTAGCGCAGCAATGGAAAAAGCCCGGCTGTGCTGAGGAAGGAAGACGTGGCGCCATTGCGTTCTCTTCCACATGGACCGTGTGAGTGCAGAGGGGAGTGTTGCTGACGTGCTGCCTTCTGGACCCAGGACTGCAGCAAGACAACGCGGAAGAGCTTTGTCATGCGGAAATGGCCAGAGTTTGTAGACACTTTTCAAAGACAATTCCATGCAGAACATATACCAATAGTAGGAATGATATTTCCCCTGTTGAGAACAATCCACAAAGGATTCATAAACATACAAAACTATTGTGGCAAAAAGCATGGCGCACCATTTTTATGTCGACAATGATTATGGCACATGTTTCAATGGAACTATGCTTTCTTTTTTAAAAAGGTCCCCATACAGATTCTAGGAAGGTGATTGAAGGACACAGCATTTCCCTGGCAAAGTCACAGCTTCATGTTTAATTTAACAAAACATTAAACATTTCATGTTTAATTTAATGAAACAGAAGAACATTAGGATTTATAACCTTAATGACACCATGTCAGATCTCTATAATATGCACTGCACTATACAGTAAAGGGCATGGACACACAGAGAATAGACCCCAATGTTTTTGCTGTATCATTGACATGAGGGGTGGGAGCGCAGAAAACAAGTTTGACAACAGCAGTAGCAATAACAACACATTAGGCATGCACTACTAGCCGATCTAATTTTAGAGGTGTCATTAGGAGGCATTTAGTCAAATTTACTAACATTCAGCATTAGCAGGAATGCAGGGGCTTCCTTAATCTCATGTATCTGACAAAACAATCTGGCTGCTATTCAAGGGTAAGAAAAAGAGCATTGGTCAAGTTTTCAAATCAAAGGGAAAACTTTTGAGAAACTACTAGACTGAAGCGACAAAGTTGGCTCCAGAGGCTCTGGGGGGAAAAAGTGAATTATGAGTAGATATTAAATGAATGACTGGGCCTGCTGTCAGATTCACTGCAACTTTGTATCTTATTTTAGTCATGTGATTATATGGCTGTGTTGATAGGTGGAACTTCTGCCTTTCACCTAGCAACAAAGGAGAAACTAGCCCTTTATTATTTTTGAAATGCCACTAAGTAAACAACCATTTCAATTTCATCAGAGTCTGCTTTTGACATTTTCAGCAGCCATTGCTTTTTCTGGTGCAGAATATGGAAAATGCATCTTCAGTGGTGAATGAATAATGTTAGTAAATAATTGTATAGAATCTTCATAAATTGTTGATAAAAATGAGAAGGAATTATTTTTTATTTCTGAATGATTTGCAACTCAAGCTATGAACTGTGAAACCATAGAATCAATAACCAAAAAAAAAAAAAGCAAATGGCATATAGCCATTTTAATGGGAATGTTTGAAAGCTATACAAACCAAACAGTGCACCTTTAATTAAAGATCTTTTTTTTAAAAAAAAAACAAAACACCTTATGCTCAGCTCTCTTCTGGATGAGATACTTTTTCCTGAACCTGATAGTTCAGTGCTGTGGTGAGCAATGCAAGGAACCATCACAGTTCTCTTTACAGCCGTAAATGTGGAGGAAGCATGCTAGCCACCCACAAAATCAAACAACTCCCTTCCTTTCGTTGAATTCCATTTTTTTCCCAAAACTATCTTCTTATTTTTCATAAAGGTTTGCCTTGCTTATTAATATTTAAGGTTGGTAAATCTGTTTAAAAACATTGCAGCTGTAAATGGCCTCACATGTTATCGTGCAAATAATGTTAAAACCCTTGCATATTTCAGAAATAAAATGTATTTTATAGTACTTTATAAAAGCAGTGAGCAGCAGTACTTCATTAAGTGGCTTTTATGAAAAAAAATATTGTGCACTAAAGGGGTCTACTGCACAGAAAGCCCTCCGAAAGAATGTCCCTCAGAAGATTCTAGTTGGAAGGAATGAGGATGGAACAGAATGGAGCCTAAAAAGTTAACGGATGAGAATGGAGCCTAGAAAGTTGCTTTTTTTCAGCACAACTGAAAAGCTACCATAGATTGACAATGCTAGCTATGTAATCTGCTGAGTTGTTTCCAACTCCTGTAAGAAAGCAAATGTAGGGGAAGGCCTGTCTTTATAGACAGGAAGGGCTCAAAAAGACCATGGTAGTAGCATGAGCCATATCATAAAAGTTTTTAGCAATGTTATCTGCTGATCACAGGTGCAGTTGTGAGATTCCAGATAAAGCACAATCCTAAATATCAGTGAGGAAGGAGGAAGAGACAAACTGCTCCCATGAGACAAGATCTCACCAGGCACATTTCCAGGAGTTGTTTGTGGACAAGGAAGGAATGACCAAGAAGAAGAGTTTTGATCTCTTTGCAAGAACCAAAGCTGAACACATTTAAATCAAAAGAATTTATATTGTTGATTTTATCCTTGAAAAAAAAACTGATTTAAATCACAGGTTTGAATAGTTTGCGTAGTTACCTCTTCCCCTTTAAAAAGTGGTACAAATCTGAGCACTAAAATATGTTTAATTTGCAAGCCAGTATATCAAAATATATTGCTTTACAGCAGAAACTTTGCCTTCCTAGATGTTGTAAACTGCTTTCAGGTTATAATTTTGTGTGATTTAAAAGATAATATGTACCTTTATTTCTTGGATTAATATATTATGTTCATAGCCCTCATGTTTTAAGCTGCAGGTGCTGCATTAGTACATTAGAAATGATAATACAATAATATAAACGTAACAGCAGTTAAGCTTAACTCAGTTTCTTTTTCAGTCCCAATTAGAGTAGATCCATAATATTAGTCGGAACTGGATAAACCAACCCTTATACATGATTCATTGATTCAATTGGTCTCTTCTAGTTGCAATTAACAAATACGTTTGGTCCTGATTTATTAAACTAAATCTTAAATGTTACATAAATATTTTACTTTTGCTATAGAAGCATTATTGGCTGATGACAGTCATTAAAACATAACATGACTCTTTATTTATGACTCTTTATTTTAGTGTAATACTTGAGGTACTACTACAATTATAGCACTGTGATTCCACTTTAACTGTCATGGCAACATCCTTTCAAATCCTCAATTTTTTGGTTGGAGAGGGGCATTTAGAATTCTTTGCCAGAGAGCACTGTTGCTAACTATCGGTGTAAAAACTCCAAGATTCGATAGGATGCAGCCATGGGAGTTAAAGAAGAATCATAGTGCAATAATTGTACAATGTGAAAGCACCTAAGACGGTCTCCCAAGACAGAGGAGAAGTCACAGAAGCCATTGCAAAACTGTACGTCTGTAGATGGTGGTGAACTTGACCACCCATACCATTCTGCTTGCTTTAAAAAAAATTCTTCAAGTTTCATGTATTAATTTTTTTATCAAAACAGTACATAATTCTGCAGTGTCCTTAAAACTGCTTCAGCTACACCCCATCTTCTGCATTACTGCTATCATTTTTATTCCCATACTGAATTAGAAACATGCATTTTCCTGCTTTGTCATGTTTGATTATGTCTATGACAGGACTATTAATTCATTTCAACAAGTCTATAAGTATAGGTTTACCTAGTCTGTTTGTGATAAGAATTAATTTTAACTTGTTTTAGGAGGCAAGGGAAATGTAGCATTCCATTTTTTAAAATGTTAAGAACAGATTTAGATAAAAAATATTGAATTTTAATTCTTTTTTAAAAAGTGCATTTTTATAATCAAATTTTACCCACCCTCATCCTGAGCCCAAAGGTTCAGGTTCAGACACAAGAACTGATCAAGTACACCTTCCCTTTCCCTGAATTCTGGATGAAGATAAGAAACTGTTCTCATAAGGCTTTGCTCAGCTTGCTGCCCCTCACTGTGCTGTAGATAAATTTGTCAGTGTTTGTAGACTGTTGTATCAGCAAGGATGGATGTGGGTCCTGGAGTAAGATGCGTAAGTGGCTAGGTAGTGTATCTCATGAAAGCTCCTTGTGCCCTAATGACTAAGAGGATCATTCACAGCATGAGGCTGAAGTGGAGTTTTCACTGTTTCATTTGCAGTTCACCTTTCAAGTGATGGGCAAAGCAATCAAATGGCAACACATTAACTCAACTGCACTCCAGATACATATTATTGTTCATGGTCACAGGTCATTTTGGTTGTTATAAACCACTAAGTGTGATTGCATTGGCACTTAATGAGTGTTAGAGTGGCTGGCAGCAACCTCCGAGTCTGACGCTCCAAACAGGATTAATGCCCTGCTTAACTCCAGACTGTGTGGTTTGGGGGGCAGCAGCTATCTCACTCTTCACCACTGTCTTTATACTGCTGATGCAGCAAAGCTTTCAAAGGTAATAGATGCCTGAGGAGCAGAAAGACACTGTTAGGGAGAGCTGTTTAGAACAAGGATGGACGTCTTCATGGTCCTGAGGGATGCATGTGCTTCTGGGAGGTGAATTGGAGGTGCCACATTTGTGTTCTCTCTGTGTGTGTGTGTGTGAGAGAGAGAGAGAGAGAGAGAGAGAGAGAGAGAGAGCGCCAGCCCACAGCTGAGTGGATTGGATCACCAGGATGTGTGGGGAGGAGAGGTAAAAGCTGTTTTCCCATTGCTCATAAGAGGGGCATAATAACAGCCCTTCTGCCAGTCTAGCCGGCAGAGAGAGATACTAAAGACCTCTCCCCAAAGCAATTTTCATCAAGATCCCTATCCCAACCTTGCTACTAGCAACAGCAGAATGACAGTGTTTTCCCTTTTGATTATTGATAATCAGAAATTTAAGAGGAAATGGGTGGAATGAGATGGGGCAGATATTTAGATCCCATAAGCTTACACCCTGACTAGACAGACAGAAGCTGTAGGTTTCAGGTTCTCTTTAGTTTTTGAAAAATAAAGAACAGCTAAGAGGGTTTTTTTTTGGGGGGGGGTAAAGCAAATGATTAGCTGATTGTGAGTTCTGCATGTAACACGATTAACCAAAAGTACTCTGTGAGTCTAAGATATTTATATGCAGCAGTTAAAATGTAGCACTCAGGCTGAGATCAAGAACTAAAACAGCATCTATAGTAGGAGAGATGGGATAACATGAGTCCCGCAGATATTTGGCAGGCAGTGCCCATGAGCCTCAGCAGCATAGTCTATGTCCAGGAGTCAAGGGGCTGTAGTCCAGCACATCTGGAAGAGACCAGAATGCCTTTGAAACTGCACAATTACAGTGCTATGATTCCATTTTAATTGGTCTGGCTCCATCCTGTGGAACCATGGAATCTGTAGAGTGTTTAGAGACATTAGACCTCTCTGAGAGAAAATTGTAAATACCCATCCCAAAACTGCAAATCCCAGGATTCCATATGATGGAACCATAACAGTTAAGCTATTATCAAAGTGCTATAAGTGTACAGTGAAAGAGTCCCAGGTTGCTGACTCCTGCACAGTAGTATTCAGTAGTTTAGATATCTTACCTTTCAATAATAATTGTGGAGTTCTTTTGTAATTATTGAGGAACACATCTCTAATTTACATATTGAATGTAAAAATATAAAATACTAGGAAAGTTACCCAGCACTCTCTCTCATCCTGTTTCAGATCACAGTATATTGTTAGTGATTCTGTGTTAGATCTGGGTCCTTGGGTAAGATGTTGATGCTTTCACATATGATTTGACTAAACTAAATTTTTGATCCTGAAAATTTGTTTCTCACCAAGGCCCCTAAAGAATGAACCAAAGCCACAAATTTTCTGAAAAATATCAGAGTTTGCCAGAGTTTGGTCCTGACCTTGCATGAAAATTTTTGGAATACTATCCTGACTATAAATACTATCCATTTTGATCAAAAATAGTTCATAAACGTATATTCCAGAATGAGGACAACACAGAAGTCTTAAAGTGGTTGTTTGGCAGGTACTTGAGATTGTTCATAGATCAGGGGCAGAATTTTGCTTTGGATCCATTGGATAACACACCAAGTTGGGTGACATATAGATTTGTATAGCATAAGAGATAAACCAATGCTTTTTCTTACAGTACAGGTGCCGTTTTCCACACAGCTATATATACACTATACCAGCCTTTCTCAACCTCCTTACACTGAAGGAAGACTTGAAGTAATTTTTCTGATCTTAGGAAACCCCTGCGTCAAAATTATTATATCTACAACTTAAAAAAAAAGTTATTGTTATTTTTCAAACACAATTTCTTGCAGAACCTCTAACAACCCCTCATTCCAGGGAACCTTGGCTGAGAAACCCTGGTCTACAGTTGGTAACACAATAAATATGAATCCAGTATTGTTAATCTGTAAAGTAATAGCCAAATTCTGTAGATACATATTATTTGTTCCTTTATTTTAAGGCTGCATGCCAACTAAATTTCATTAATTTAGATTAATTGTGCTTAATACAGGCCTGTTCTGTACTCTTTCCTGTGTCACGTACCCTTTGACATTAAAAAATACCGCTGTATTAATAACGTGGAATATATTACTTGCTCTCTGTGATATAGCTCCCGCATTAGCCAGATGGAAATGACAAAAGACAAATATGCACAAATTACTTGTATTAATTTCCAAGACAGGCAGTGTTATGGATAATATAAACATTTGTAATTGTCTTAATAACCTCTCTAGAAAGAGTCCAACCAGCCTAGCAGTTTCCGATTGGTTTTAGTTTTTTTCAGCTACTCTCCTGGGGAATTGTTATGCTAGCAAAATTTTAATCAACTGTTTCATTGGCAATATTGAATTTAAAAAGTTAGTAGCTACTAGTTATTGCATGACTTCATTAGTATACAAGAAAATCAGTCATTCTACAGTGATTAACATCTATTCAGAACTCAGAATGTATTATGAGTTCTAAATTATCATAGGAATTAATGCAATCTTTTCAGAGGGCTTAAAATATGATAATAAATACAGCATTACTAGCACCTGCAGCTCAAGGTACCAAAGTTATTAAAGATGGTTATAATTATATTTATTATTGTAGAGATCTAGATGGGGGGAAAAACAAAATGTAATGAGCATGAATAAAATAGTGATTCTTTATTAGAAGTCGGTTAAAGAAATATATCCTTATACATGCAACATGTAGCAGATATTTAGCGTGATCTGTTTTCTTACAGAAAAAAGTTTAAAAACTATTTGCAGTTAAATGTTGTACCGATTGATCTTCCCTTATCTGGAAATCCAAAAACCTCCAAAACCTGAAACTTTTTGCCACCAGCCTGCAGCAGCTGCAGCCCTTCTGCTTGTTCGTCTGTCAAATTTCCAGATTCTCTCTCTCTCTCTCTCTTTTTTCTGCTAGCCACCCATTTCTGCTTTCAAAGGATCTGAGACTGAGGAACTGTGAAATGATGGGAGGCAGGCATGGATTCACATTAAGCGCTGTGCTTGGGTTCCTGTCATTTCACAGGTCCTCAGTCTCCCTCCAGCCTCATGTCTCATACATAACACGAATAGTGAATGGATGAGATTGTGAGGCTATTCCAGAAAGGTACTATATTCAGGGGAGAAGAAATCTGAAATAAGAAACAGTTCTGGTCATAAACATTTCAGATGAGAGAAGTTCAACCTGTAGTTGGTTAGAAGGAACCCAATGGGTGCTGAAGTCCTGTCCCAAGACATTTTGCTAAAGCAAATGAGCATCTCCTGTCTTGTTAAAGGAAAGACCCTTCCCTTTTGTTTTACTAAAATATTGGGTACTGTGGCTGCCTGATAGCTGGGATTCGGGGCAGGAATCAGGATATATACGTATTAAACGCTAACTGGTGGGTCCATCCTATGACAGATTTAAAGATAGAAATCACCATGAAATGTAAGGCATTCAGAACACAAACATGCACTTATTTTGGTAGAGAATGAAAGACAATAAATAAATAAATAAATAAATAAAACTCCCTGGACTTGTAAATATTTTGTTCCCCAAAGAAAAGAGTATACCTAAAATTGAGAACATGTCTATGGTAATCTGGTACTGAGATCTGTGATTGTTCATATAAAATAGGTCATATGTGATTAAAAGATAGCAATAATTTTAAATCTTTCTGCCCTATAATATGATTAGTATACAGTGCCTCTCCTGGTTAATAGAAGTTTCCTCCCCAGACTCCCTAAGTGTGGATGCAGCCCATGAATCAGTGCACATCCTAATCATTGCACATCCTAATTCAGTGTACCTTCGTTCAGTGTTCTGTTAGAACCCATTAACGTCGACACTGATAGCAGACCAATCATCTCAGTCTTCTCCCCAATGTAGTTAATGAGGAACTCCTTTCACTGGGGGTTTCACATTTTCCTTGGTGCCTTCTGAACCTCTAAAGGGGTTATTAGAGTTTGTGTATAACATTTCTTATTTAATTTGAAAAAGAAATGGCTTCCATAAAATAATAGAGTGGGAGATAAATAAGATATCTCACCACCCTAAAGAAATGAAGAGCCAAGTCAATAAACAGTGTAATTATGAATTCATTCAGAAAGAAAAATAATGACTTTCTGAAGTGACACAGCCAAATCCAATAACTAACGGTTTGCCAGGCAATAATAATGGTATTTGTATCTCTTTTAATTGACTTTAACCTTTCCCTTCATCTGCGAACTATTAAAAAATTAAAGAGGAAAGTATTTAGAGACACAGATTTACATCAGTGCATGGCTCACATGCTTTTAATGAGGTCAAAGCAATAAAGAGCCTGAGCAGTTTCTGTAGTCTAGATGATGAATGGCTGTCTCACGCAGTGCTTAGTGGAAACTGTACGTTTGCAGCTGTTGTTTGTATATTAAGCTAGAAGTTTTGTACTTGAGGGAGGAGAAAACTCCCTCTCAGCGCCTTCTTCAAGGTGTAACTTTTAAATCGTGCAGGTGAAAGCAAATAGAATTGCTGTAAAATCAATCCCAGGGAAACAGATAGCAGTTTCAAAGTCAAACCAACAAATCACTGCAGCCCTCAGCCCTCAAAAACTAATGTGGCACTGTATGCCAGTTTAGTGCAAGGAAGGGCCACAGTGGTTACTTGAGGGGTGTATTGTTCCACCCTTCATCCTACTGGAATCGTCAGACCATGATTATGAATGGTTCCAAAAGAGCAAATGAAAGCAGCCTGACAAAGCAATCCTGTTATTATGGTTACTGTGAAAGAAATCCCATTGAGTCTGAGAAAAAAGTCTCATTGAGCTCAACTGAGTTTAGTATGCTTAGAATTTCAGCCTAACCCCTCAAAATGTCCCTTGTGGTTTCAATCCATGCAGTTAAACTGTGTGGTGAGTGTATGAATAGAATAATGTCAGCTTGATCACAGCAGTCACGGCATCACTTCACATGTCGAACTAACAAATCAGTAATCTGTCAGTATGCTGCCAATCAGCAGAAGACAGTTACAGGGTAGTATGTGGTTAACATGAGCTGAGGTACGTGTTTGTGTAGGGAAGCAATCTTTTTAACTTCCTCAGTTCGTGATGTAGCCAGCCCAGACTGGCTCAATCTACCTGCCATGCTAAATTTCAGGGTGAGAACTCTTTATGGTACCACAAATGTTTTGAGGTGTAGTATAGTTTAGGCTCTTTTTTTTTTTTTATCATACATACATGGGATCCTGCAGGCCACAGAGTTTACACACACACACACACACATATCTAGATAGATAGATAGATAGATAGATAGATAGATAGATAGATAGATATCATTCAGTGACTGGCCATTACACTTAGGAGTGATTCTACCCCTGTTGTTGCAAGCACCTCCAAAGAATGAAGTCAGAACTCTCACTTTCAACAGGATCATTGTCAACAGAATATATACTTATTATATCTTTTTAAAATAGTTTTCTACTTTACGATTATATCCTGGGCCATGCATTGCAACACATTGTTCCATTTTTCTTACATTATACATCACTGCAAATATTTAATTGCTGAGACAGAATTACTGATTGTGTCTTGGTAACACAGCAGCAGGCTGTAAAGACTGTGAAAGTAAATAGAGGTAAGAATAAAAATTTATCCGCCTTGAGACAGGCCAAACAATGGCTAGTTGGCTTTGCATGAATGGTCATTGCTAAGCAGAGCATGTAGCCACAAGTATCCCTCTGCAGACTTTGTTTATATCTGTATTGATTCTTTCTTGCTTATATGTTTACCATCAGAGAGATCTGGAATATTGGCCAGCAGTGCTGCTGAGCCTTCAACACCAAATATGAAGTGATTGGGATTAAAATACAACAACAACAACATAACACAGGCACAGCAGTGCAGCAAACAGATACAGATCTTGGAGATGCATTTGGATTATTGACTGTTCTGGGCTGATTAATGTTTCTGCTAGGAGAGAAGATAGTTTGTTAGAGATACTTCTAGCAAACAAACAAAAAAAACCAATACATGTATATGGAATATAAAACTCAGTGTGAATCTTTCAGTGGCATGATATGTTGAATGAAAATCCAGAACCAAGTAGAACTCCCAGGATGTTATTCTGCACATAATACTAAACCATGGTTTAGCACAGGGATAAGCTACTTTTGCCCTTGGACTTGAATTGGCTGGGTTATGGGGGTGTTGGCAGATTGTCAGAAATAGAGGGCAAACCTAGGGAAATTGTTGCATTTTAATTCCATTTAACCTACTTCAGAATGATTTTTCTTCTGAACGAAGATCAACTTTTTCTGGGTAAGTTGGAGGGGGCTTTGGCAATGGCCTGAGGGCAACAAAGTGGAGATGAGAGTAACCAGAGACTTCAAGCTGCATTCCTGCCTCTTACATAGCTGTAGAGGGACACAAAGTTTACACAAATCTCACCTCCTTGCCCTTTTTCTTATCTATCTATAAAGAAGAAATGGAAGAATTTGTTTCCATTTTGAAACCAACAAGAGTTCACTGTAATGTCTGCCTTTGAATGAACTATGAAAGACAATATGGTTGCCACCTTACCATGAGAACATGTTGTCCTTTGCTGGCAATTCCCCTTTGATGTCACTGCCAGGAGGTTCCCTATATTCCTTTGGGAAGCAATATCGCAGTGCACATGTTCTTCTACACCCTGCCTTTCCATTGGAAAAGACAAGGTGGAGAGGAGAGTTGGATGCTCCTTCCTGAAGATGCACAGGTCACCTTCAGAGAGCCCATGAGATTCCCCTCAGTCAGTCTCAGGAAGAGTACCTCTGGGACCTTCCTCGTGCCTCTGACCTTATGCTGTTTTTCAAGATTAGAGAGAAGGTCCAACGCTTGAAACAGGAACAGGTCCTGGCAATTTCAAATATTTACTTAGCCTCCTAATCCCACCCTCTTCCTTTTTGAACTTTGGAGCTGTGGATTGTGTAAACTAAGCGTAAGTTTTAAAACTGCCAGGATCAACCATATTTTAAATTAAGCCCAATTTTCCAAGTTTGGAAATAAAAAATAACAACAGTTTAAAAACCAGGTACTTATTACTGTTCTCATCCTCACTGCTGCAAGAGAGGGTTAGTCAAATAATCTTGAGGCTTGTTGTGTGTAATGCTAAAACATGATTTAGGTTTGTGTTATCCCAAATAATGAGACCAATTTTACTGCAGAATTCATAGATCTGCACTGTTTCATCTCAAGATATTTGGTTGCCTGTTTTAGCTCTTGTTCACCCATTGCAGTGCACATGGGACACAAGATTCTGATAATTTGGAATGTGTGAAACATTACTTAGCCATCCTCACTGATTTCCCACCCTCCTGAAGCCAGTTAGTTACAAAATTAATTTTGCTTTGTTGTCCCACATTCATGTTTATGTATGCCTTTCTGCTTTTACAGAATTAGTAGAAATGGGGAGTTTCAGAATGGTAAATAAGAATCTTGAAGATGTTCTGCACATTTTAATTACTTTTGGGGTGGAGATGGTATACCTGCTTGAAATATAGTTTGTTTCACTGAAAAATATCACAAGCTGAAATCTTTTAAGTTGGTCAGAGTGATTCCCCTGGCACACATCACATGTGCAATGCAATTTATACAGTAAGCTGCATTGTCTAAGAATAGAATTGTGAGGGCATGCATGAATGCTGACTAGAATCCTGCGGGAAATGAAAGCTGCATAAGTGAAGGAGTAAACGTTTTCAAGAAACTGAAAGGGAAATCTTCATTAAAGAGACAGTGACAAATGTAGTCAGCTTCAATTTATTAAAACAAAACCATTGACCAAGTTTAAGAGAAAGAGCACTTTACATCTAAACAATTAAGTCTCTCAAAGACAGGTCTGTGTGTATCAGTTTATAAATACCTAATTAATGTTTCTTTTCTTCTTTTTTTTTAAAGTGTAGATTATTAAGAATTGAAAAGACCCTCAAGTATAATTGGAAAAAAATGCTTACAAATTGTCACTGCTTTTAGGAAAGAGTTATTTTTCTTTGACATATTAGGAAAGGTTTTGTTTTTTTTTAATTGTAGTTTATGATTTTCTGTAGAGTTAATGGACCTCTTCAGGACAATTCTAAAACTACAAGTCTGAATACAACTTTTTATCTTGAAATAAAGTGTTAAGGATTTTTATGTATTGTGTAAGTCTGAAGATTGTCCTAGACCTTTCTCCAGCACTACTCCAGAGCTGAGGATAAGGCTGTGTATTGTTACAATTTGCAGAGCTCAGCTTAAATATTTTAGTTATTCATTTAGATTGGGGGGTGGGGGGAGAAGGAAAGGGGGGAAAGGAGAAAGAACTGGAATGATAAGGTCCAGTTAAAGAAGACCTGGATTTTTGGTGATCACTGTTTTAGTTGTTGTTTTTTTCCTCCTACATTATCTTCCCATCTCTTTGGTTGTTTCTCTTTATGTCCTGTTCTCCTTATTAACTTTGTTTTAATTGTTGAAACAGCAGCTACTCAGATGTAGTAATTTTCTGCTGCTGCTATTATTACTCTTCCTTAGCTTTCTATAGAATTAACATTCATTTCATCATTCTTTCTGGCTAAATGAGGATCAAGAGTCTGAAACTGAGCACCTAAGGATGCTAGGAACATGCTGCTTTCTTCATTCCCCTTCTTTCTCAGGATTTAAATGGCCTTAATGAAGTAATGGAAATGGATTAGCCTGCTGCTTAGTCATGTAGAATCCAGAACTGATTTATATGAGTTTTCTGATTTCCCCTGAAGTGATTTCTAATAGAAGGGGCATATGAAATTATTCACATTTTAAAGTCCTTGCAGATAATACCTTTACTATTGGGCAAGTGGTACCTTTCATCAAGTCTTTGGGTGTTTTTTCTTTTCTTTTTTTGTTTTCTTTTGTTTAATTGATTGTTGTTTATAATTTGATGTGTATTTTGTTACTTATACTGCTTTGGGAATGTCATGAGTACTGGTGTAAAACTATTTTTAAATACCAAATTAATTTTCTTTAAGAAGAAGGTTATTAGCAACAAGGAACTAAGTTCATACAGCTTTCTCTATGAACCCACTCAGGAAGAATGAGTCATTCGTTAAATTAGATGTACTGTATAAATAGATGATGAATGAACACATAAGTAAATCTCGTTTATTCAGTGGTTCTGTTCTAACTGGGATTAACCATAGGATTCAGGCTGTTATCTCTACTTTTAATTTTTATCTTCTTGGGTCATCTTACTACCTCTTTCTGCTCCTTCTCCTTCTTTAATACTTGCCCTTCCCAGCAGCTGTTAGGTCTATGTGCTGGAGGGCATGTGGCAGATACTGT